>VWZN01015140.1:349387-379001 GCA_013396955.1 Regulus satrapa
AAAAAAAAAAAAGTCTTTCCAGTTATACTGAAAGGCTCCATTTTATACCTTTTCCTCTATTTTTTGCTTTCCTTTTGCTACTGGAAAGAGTGCCACTAAGGGAAAAATACAAGAAAAGAGAAGGTGAAAAATACTATGACAATAGTAGAACTTTTATGGAAAAGAAAGTGAATAACTGAAATCGTTCACTGGCAAAGCATATGGAACAGGGAAAAAAAAAAAAAAGAAGAGAACAGTTCAACTCTGACATGTTTTAATCTTTCCCTCTTTTTCCACCAGCTCCCTTCTGACATCATCAAGCATCCATTTGGTCCTTGTTTGATGCAGCACGTGCTAGGCAAGTCAGATGACTTCATGCCTCTAAAGGCAAGTATTTGATCTACCAGCTCATTGCACAGATGCAGCCAGCAGTGCTCCAACCACGCTCCCAGGGACTGACCCCATCATCAGCCACATGCTTTGCAAAAAGTAGTAGGAGAATGACTGTAACATGAGGACCCAACTTGAAAGATATTTTCTGAGAATTAGGCTGGAGACCAGATGAGAGTTCCTGATGAAGAAATGCCCCCAAATCCCCATTTTCCACCCCAGTTCCATTGCCAGGCTCCCTGCAGCCAACACAACCTAACTCCACAGTCCAGGCATGATGTCCAAGCCTGGACACTTCCAGGGAATGCTGTAACCAATGCTGGTTTGCCAGAGCTCTTGTCTTTGAAATAATAAGCAGAAACACATTGCAAGTAGCAGAAGGTGCTAAAGGAAGCCTTTTCCTATAGTGCTCCTATTTTGTTCCTAGCAGGAAACTTAATATAATGATAGAGGCTAATATTGCATGTGGGACTCACATTAGGGCCATTTCAGATGAGATAATTGCCAATGCCTTAAGCAAGGGCACCAGTCAGTGGATATTACCTCTGTGTCTGATTACTGCCACCAGCAAGTGAAATTCAACGTACTAATTTTTTTCTCTCTTTTTTTTTTTTTTTTAATTATTTCTATGAAGTCTTAGGAGAATCAGAAAACCTAAAGGCATGATATTTTCTTTCTAACATGCTTTATGCAGGACTGTCCCAAAAAGTCAATTTTCAGAGAGAGGAAGCATTTTTGGAAGTGGGCCCTTGCCTTAGGAGTCCATAACCTCTGAAAGCAGAGAAGCCTGCAATTGTCCTCCAGAAAACAGAGTGAAGTCCTCATTCTGCAAACACGCAGGGGCTTAATTGTGTGTATGTACGTGTGCACTTGTAATACCGTGAATTTAAATTTGGCAACTCTCATGTAAACTTCACTTTGTTAATTACATCTATGGGAGCAAGGGGCCAGCTCTATGCAATATTATTGCTTCTCCTTGCCTTTGTAACTAGCTAACAGCTTGACATTAATAGTGTAACCAAGGTAGATGATATAAAAGAAATAAATTAAGAGGCCTAAAAGTGATATTTTTATGATGATGAGTGAACCACAGGACACAAAGAGCAAAGTGTATATTCTGAGAATAACCAACCAAACAGGCTTCATCTTGATTTTGCTGGGGACTGTAGAGTTTGTTCCTCAGTTCATAGACTCATAGGATAGTTTGGGTTGGAAGGGTCCTTAGAGGTTATCTAGTTCTGGCATGGAATTAGATTCCTTGACAGAATGGCATAAAGGGAGTCCCCAAACTCCCCTGTTGCCTTAAGTAACCTGCCTCTACAATTTCTAGGGGAGGGAGCAGGAGGTCCCCACTGTACCAGCATGGAGTAAACCATCAAATATCCCCCAATATTTTGGAAATACCTCACAGACAGCCATACAAATCTTGTGTTACAGCAAAAGGTGGAAAAAGAACCAGGTAAAACTACTCCAGGACTACCAGGTATGCACAGCAAACGGCACAGAGGAGTTCGGGCAGTTTGCAGCAGGGCTCAGGGGGCATCTCCTTCTCAAAGGAGGAAAATTAGGCATCTTTTTACTAAAGCGGTGCTATGTAGAAATCAATGGAGTTTAAAAAGGCGAGGGCAGGGCTGAATGCAGGGCTGCTGCTCAGACTTCTGAGCGCTCAGGCTGTGGAGCCCCTCGGGCAGCTTGTGTTTCCAGGCGTCTCATATTGCAGATCTGATTTCAGGCTCAGCCACGGGCAGGCAAGGGGTTAACAGGGACGCTGCACGTTAACTGTATCTGTGGAGATTATGGCATGTTTATCCAGTGTTCAGATTTCCTGTCTGAGTGTTTGGATTTCCTGAAATCCCTGCTATCAGCCCAAGTGCTGTCCACCGAGCAGACCTTTTTCTCTCTCTCTCTTCCCCCCACCCCACCCCCCTTTTTTAAACTTTGCTCACATGGTAGGTTTTCCTTCCTGCTCTCTTTCCAGTTGTAGTGCCTGTGTCTCCTCAGCGGTCAGGACATTTATGGATGCTGATCAACAGTCTTAGACTCCAGAACTCTGAGGATTGCCGTACATTGGATTTCCTTTTCATTATTATTATTTTATTTCACTTTATTTTATCATTTTGTGGCAAGAAAACCTGAAGAAACATGCTCTTTTTCAGCTGTCCATGGGAGAATATGTTTTAGTCTGATATGGAATAATGGCCTTAGGCTTGAGGACCAAATCTGGAATGGGAATTCAGACTGCACACGTCCTGGTGAGTTTCAGCGTGCCGGGGCTGAGCGTGGCTGCTAAGGAGCAGCTCAGAGACAGGGACAAAGGCTGAGCCCCGTCCATTCGATGTGGCTGTGGAGCAAACTGCGAAAAGCAGATGGGCGAAACCGAAGTCAGAACTTTTTCCATAAAAAAAAACCCCTACTGAAGTCCATTTTTTCCTTCCTGAAAATACACACACTGCTCCACAGCCCAGATAACGACTAGGTAAACTTCGTAGCAAAATGTGCAAGGCTGGATTCTGTGAGGCTTTTCTCATGTAAGAAAGAAACTTCTACTCAAGTAAACAACCTCACTGACTTTAAAAAGAGCTCATGTAAGAAAGGACTTGCAGAATGGGGGCCCACATTGTAAATTGCAATGTCTCACTCTCAACAAAAATTAATTTTAAAAGAAAACTGAGAATTTTCTGATTGTCTTTGAATGCTTCCTTGACATTTTATATTTTATTGCGGATCTAGATTCAAGTTTTAAGAAGAATCCGTGTGCCAACTATTTGCCCTATTGTCTCTTAAGTAAGTTTACAGCAGGAGTGACAGTGTATTCCATGCTGCAGTTCCGGGAGGCCAGAAAGGGGCTTTCTGTTGTTGGAGGGAAAATGCTGAGTGCTATGCTGCTCTGAATGACCTGGAAAGCTGCATTCAGACATGGGGCTTAGATAAGGTTTTAGCTTTGTTTTTGGATGTGAGAGTTCATGATGACATTATCAGCATTAGGTGGTTTTAGCTAAACCACAGTCACAAGTGCAATGAATTGACCAGTCTCAAAATCAGTGACTCAGAATTTGAAAAGAAAAAAAAAAAAAAATCTTCCTTTCAGGCCTCTGAAACAGATTTCATTATTGGCATCCATAGAAGTGTTGCTGGAGTAAGTTGTGGAAGATTAGGCATCATCACTGTTGCAACTTTTGTTGTGTCCCATGGCTGGAGGCTGTGGTTGTGCTGAACATTCCTAAGCTGCTCATTGGAGCCAGTCCAGGGATTTGATTTTCTAATTGTACGGGGGAAACTTGTTTCAGGAATTACTTAGAAGTAGGGGAAAATCTGTAGGAAAACCAGCTTTTTACAGTAGTTTTACTTTTTAATAGTAATTTTACTCTTTTTCTTAGACTATTGAACAAGTCCTGAATCCTAGTGTACAGCACTGCAGGTCAAACAGGAGACTTTGATATCTAAATTTTGGGGGGGTTAGTAGGACAAAATACTTTTCCTTCTTATACCAATAAAGGAAAAGAGACATTTTCCAAGTTCTTTGGAAACCTTTCAGATTTGAGGTTTTAAACTAACTGCCTGGTGTACCAGCTATCTGTACAACCCTTTGAACATGATCCTGCTGCTCATTTTCAAGGTTTTCTTTGCTAAAAGTGGAATGCTTTCTGGAGGAGCCAGACCAAACTAATGTCTTGTCTGCCTGGGAACCTCCAGGAATTCAGGTTTAATTATTGACATGGCCAACACAAACTAGTGGTATTTTATGCATTGAAAGGTCAGTTCTTGCTGTGTATGTAGGACACACTCTCATCCTAGTGGGTTGACTGTTAAAAAAATGAAAAGGGGGCCAATGAACCCCTCACCTGAGTTACACTGGACTGTAGTGTCGTGCCTTGCAGTTATCATGCAATTTGATGGTCTGTGGTTATGGATGTGATCAAACTGGCTATAGCAGAAATGTCCTCCTCTCAAAGCTGGCAGAAGAGTCAGATGTCATCAATGATCCATAAACTGCAGAAAATACAGATGAGGAGTCAGGGGAAATATAAAGACTCACCTAGGTCTGCCCAAATCTCCTAACTCTGGAAATTTTGTTGCCCTTCCTTTGAGCAAGATCCTTGAGACTGGGTCAGCTGTGGGATTTTTGCTCTCTTTTTGCAGGGCTATCAGAACTTTTCTTGTTTCAGCCAGGTTGGGAATCCTGTGGGAATAGTTTTTCTGGTGGTATTTTTGTATTTCCTCTTGTGCTCACACCCAGAGCAGGAAGTGCAGAAGCACAACCTTTAGCTCATTGTGTAGGGTTCCTTTTTATAAACCTGAATTCTCTGCCNTTTTTTTTATATATTTTCATATAATGGTACTAAGCACTCAGTAGTTCCTTGATAATTCCTTAATAAGTGATTATCACATTGATTTCCAATTGTCTGAGTGCTATATTCCCAATCCCACAGTCAATACTGTCAATGTGCCAATGTCCCCCAGTACTGCTTCTGCTGGTATTTACACCTCAACCTTCAGCAGCATGAGGACTAACTGGCCACTAGGACCTACCCACACAGTTGCCCATGAAGAAATTAAAGAAATTCTGCAAATTCTTATTTTTATTTGTAATGAACTGCACCATTAAACTCTCTAAGTTTAGACACTTCATGCTTTAATGTTCTTTCCTTCACTCATTTTCTTTTTCTGCATCAGTGAGGAGGTTCAGCTCATGCGCCCTCACTCCATGTGTCCAACTCACTCACCATCATGCCTGTCAGTCCTCCTGCCTTTCTTGCTGTTGTTGGCAAGAATGGATAAACAATTTTGACAGGTACAGAGTCCTGCAGAGCTAACTTCATAAGCAGAGTGATGTTTCGCTGCTCAGATGATAAATGGACCAGAGGAACTAAACCACTTTCATCAAAAACGTCCCCCACATCAAAAAATTTTAACCCTTCCTGTTCACGCAGTTTTCTTCAAAAAGCAAAGAATTCACTGTTGTTTCACACCTGAGAAAGCAGATCATGTTTGCATTGCCTCTTCTGCCTCAAGACTGTTGTAGCCACACTGTAAGGCATTAATCTGCCATTTGAAAAATGAAAACTAAATTAAGATAGATCTTAAAGGTGGTCCATGGTAAAATAATTATCTCCACCCAGATCCACTTTTAGGAACACTACACAACACCTCTGCCAGTCATTATTTGAAATTCTCTCCATGAGTTTGCAAGTCAACTTGCTCCTCAACACTTTCATAGTCTTCAAAAATACAAGGAAACACAAGCAAAGGGAAGTTAATTTACTTCACTAAAATCCTCTGTAACTTAAGAAGATTTAAGCAGATGCAATACAATTACTAAGGGGATTTGAATTCTGTGCTTCTTTTGGGGTGTTTCTATTGTTGTTGGCTCCAATTCTCTTTCTTAGGCTTTGGGAAGCTGCAAAGCTCCAGAGAGGGCACAAGGAGGGAGATGGAATGACGCCTGAGTCATTATTTCAGACACTGATTAGCAGCAGGCCTCCGCCTAGACCACACATCACTCCTCCCATGTGGCACCCAGGAGTCAAGCTCCATCCAGACTGATCAGGGCGAGATGTGACGCTCCTTGCTCAGTCCTCCCCTGAACCACAAGGCTGGGTTCAGCTCCACCAAGTGATGCTTTTAGTGTGTCTTCCTCTATATCGACTGGAGTTAACAAAATCCATCTGTCTCTGTGAGTCAGCAGAAAAGTATTCAGCTTTTATAAGAGTTAAGGGATATGGGATAGGGCAATGTCAAAGCATAGAAGTCTTCCCCCAGCTTGGCACTTGCACATTACACAGGGAGAGGGGGTTGCATTTTCAGTTCCTACTCACCAGAGCAGCTGATTTACACCAGCAGAGGATGTGGCCCTCGGTGTAAGTGGCCACGGCTGCTGAACAAGGCTTGCTCCTTTCATCAGCAAACAAATGTGCAAACAGCATCACCCAGCACGAACTGTGACACTGGCTGCTGCTAGCACTTCAGGGAAGTCAGAAGATAACTCTATTCTCATCAAAAGCAAAATGAGGAAGTCTCCCTTCTCCTCTTCTGCCCCCACTGCTACCGCCCTGGCTTGAGCAAGTTGATTCTTAGGTATTTGTGTGGGGGTTTGTTCTCAGTGGTTTACCACATAACAATTTGAAGCATGTGGCTCACTCAAAAGAAACTGCCTTTAAACATTTGCAGACTGTAATTGTGTTGGAGAGAGCAAAGTCCTGACTGGGGGCTGCTGGCCACCCTGGGGGCTGTGGCAGGAAGCCCCAAACATCCCACAACAAGGTCCCATGAAGGGGGAGGGGGGGAAGATGATTTTATATCTAGGAACCTCTCTTCTTGACAAAGCTCTTACAGCCAGGGCCAGATGTTCCCACCTCTTGTTTTGTGTCTTTACTTGTTGTGTCAGAGCAAAACACCTGACAGGAAACAAAACAAAGAGAAAAGGGGTGGTAGTGAGGGAAACAGTGTTTTGGCACACCACTTTCACCAATAAAGACAGAGAAAAAATAACAAAGAAACGGAGAAGCTTTGCTGTGAAGCTGAAAGTGCCTGAGGCTGTTGCATGATCCCTGCTGAAGGGGTGAGGCACGTAGTGTGGGACTGGAGAGCCAAGCTCTGCAGCGCATGGCAAGAAACAACCCTGTTTTGGTGGTAAAATGCCTCATTCGAGTTCTTCCATGCCTCAAACCTGAATTTATTGGACAGAGAGGAAAGAGTGGAGAAAGGAGGTGGGCAAACAAGATGAGCAGTTGTGCTTGCAGGGGTAAAGGCCCCAATACCTGAATGATGCCTCAGCGCTTGTTATCCTAGAGCTGTGGGGCTATGCTGACATCCAGTTTTGAAGAGTCTGGGGCTTAAAGAAACCAATAAAACTGAAGAGTGCAACATTTCCCCATGGGAGAAGATGTCTGTGACACATTCTGCAAATAGTTTGTGACTCCCTAAGGCCATGGGTTTTAATTGCCAACTGATCCAGTGCATCCTCAGTCCATGGTTAGGAGACCCTCTCCTTGGCTACACAAGTACATGCTCCTAAGTGATCATTGTGAAAAATAACAAGTGCAACTAATCTACTTCACCCAACTACAAGCCTCACTTGTAATTTGGCAGGTAAAAATACTGTATCTGTACAATTGCCAGAATGGCCCCTAGGAGATCTAGGAGAGCAAATGGAGGCCCCACTTTTGGAGTGTGGCCTTAAGGTTGAAAAGTTTGGAAAAACATTTGGAGAAAGAGTAAATAAGGCCTTGCCAAGTCTTCTCTCTTGGCTACAGTGACAGAAGCTGTAGCCTGGAATCCTGACAGGATTCCAGTTAGAAACTGAGCTGTGCCCCTAGGTCCTGGGAGGACTTGCAACCCCACATATTCCTCCATATTTGTTCTCCAGTCTGGGGAGAAAACAAATCAGCTCTTAGTTAGTGGCTGAATAACACCCCTGGGATTGCCACTAGCTGTCTCGGAATTATGATGTGACCACGGGCCAATCACTGCCTGGCACTACCCAGACCAGCAGCAGGAGCAGCATGGTTGGCTCTCACCTCTGTTCATCTCTGCAGCAGCCAGAGGAGAGCATGTGCAGGGGAAATGCAGAGCACATGGCTGATGTGCTCCTCAGAATCTCTGGGATAAGGAGAGGGAGATGTCTCCTGCCAGGCCTGGCACAGCATCATGTCCTTTTTTATAGCAGCTGGCCAAGTGCATGGACAGCAATTTTGTCCTGGCCAGACTGCCAGCTAGAGAGGCAGCAGGACATTTCAGGCACTAGGACAAGCCTTATAGGGTCTGGATTCAGCCTAACACCAGGCCCTTAGCACAGTGCTACGATTCTACGTAGGAACATAAAACCACCCAAGCCAACACTTCAGGATCTTGTCTCCAGCAGTGGCTGACACATGAAAGGTGCAAGAGTTGGACAGGGAGGACATGTAGCAATATTCCCACAGACAACCATTCCAGTGTTCCAGGATCTTATCTGGAGGATTTGCTGAGCTTTCAGAGCTCATGTTTAGGATGTACTTGTCCTGCAGATATTTGCAACATGCTTTGTAGGCTTTTTTCCTACTCAAACTAATATACATTTTAGGCATCCATTTAAAAAACACTCTTATAAGTACAAGAGATTGTTAGACAAAAATGAGTAGACCAAGTAATGGAAGGAATTTTGTCCTGAATTTACAGTTATTAAATCATTATTAACAATGAGGGTACAATCCTAGTTTCCTACTTGATTTATAGTAGTGCTACAAACTGAATTTTGTGGAAATATTCTAGATTTATTTGTGAGTAAATAAAATCTATGCCAGCACCATGTAACTCCAATGCTTTATTTATCTAATTTAGCTTGGATCTATATGGCTACTTTCCTTCTGCATTAAAATCCAAGCAGTCCAGTATTCACATAAATTAATACGCCTACTGATTTAACTATTTGCATAACAGCATATTTATCACAAAATGTGTAAGACTGCATTCTCTGCTGATGCGGAATACTGACTCCATCCATCTGATAAGAAGCAGGTTGTAGTTGCACATCCTTTAACAATTATTTCAGCAGGTGTCCTTTTATTCTCCTTCATAATTAGTAGCTAAGTACTTAGCAAAGCTTGTCAGGATCAGAAATTCCTACAATTCAGTAGTTATATATATTCATGAACAGAGAGGATCGCTACCTTGGTAGAATAATTTCTGAAGATATTTTAAAATAATTAAAGTATTTAAAACTAATGGGTACCATAATTCTACATTAAGTATATAGAGCTTTTGAATTATTATTAACCAGCAGGGTATAATTCTGATGTTACATGTGCCCTAAATGAATCTGACTCCAGATTTAATCAATGGTAAGCCAGAATCCCAGATCTCACAGGTCATTTAAACTTCGTCATTTTTATTTTCTGCATTTTTGAAGCTGTGGTAGAAAATTATCTATTATATTTCTGTATTGGCCAGGATGGGGTTAAAAATCTAGTATCCGAGATGATCTGCAGCTGGTATTTATTCTCACTACCTAGACAAATGGGATTTGGCTCAGTGGAAACAAATTTCCTTACTGTTGAGAATATTAGACTTAAAGGGCGTCAGTAGCAGAGGAACAAGGATAAAAAGGGTTGTTGCATTATAACTCGTGTTGTATGGAGCCATACAACAGCCTACCTGACACCTGGTCTGAATTACAGAAGTCTCTTGATGGTTGAGATTTATGCTTTTTTTTTTCCTCAGAGTTCCTTCTCAGAGCAGTAATTAGGCTGTTTCCCCTATAGGGTGGTATGTACAAATCTGCACAGGGTATTTCACAAACTCCTACACTTCATCCCCTCCACTGCCTTCGAGCACAGAGCACAGCCTGGCTGTAAGCTTCCTCTTCCAGCGAGAAACATTCTTCCCTCAAGGATCATTTCTAACACTACTTCTGCCCATTTTAAGACACTTCGGTTTCCCAAACAGCCACAAGCGGCTGACACATGTATCTCCTTCTCAACTCTGGGATCTGCAGTAGGCCAGTGTCCTGTGAGTCACATCAGCAGCATTCTAAGCAAAGTCCTCCAACAGCTACAGCTTGAGCAAGAGGGCTAGACTTACAAGTAAACTCCTACCATAGATTTACAGCATTAGACAGACGAGGCACAAGAGGGAACATGACCCCAGTCAGTAAGACCAGGTTTAGCCCGACCCTAAGGAAAACGAGGAATCTTAGACAACACTTTTCCATTATGCTGGTGCTGAAAAACACCTCACCATTTATGGGAATCTTATCCATGTGGTGATCTACAAACTGGGGGAAAAAAAGTAATTTATATCACAGGAATTCATATTACTTAAATAGGGTTTAAATAATGTATCACTGAGAACTCTGCAGCATCTGAAACCTGTCTAACAAGTGAGACTGAGGCAGTTGCATTGTGTATGTGTCTCCCCAAGATTTGACCCACCCTCAACCAAGAGAGACTGAGGAATAGAGGTCTCAAGAGCTCCTACACATTTTGTAAAAAAAGGCTGATTGCTAGGAAAAAAAACACAAACCAAAAACTGCTTGAAACATCTAACTGCTCCCAAGGGGAAAAGCCGCTGCTACTGTGAGGCCACAAAAGAATTTCCACAGGAGTGTAATGATGTGTTCACTACAACCCGGGAGAAAAGCTTCCACATGGTTTGCCCCTCCTGGCTGCCCATACGGGCTTTCAGAGTTCCCAAATTCTCTTGGTGTTCATGCAGACCTGTGTGTGCCAATGTGGCTTTAGAAGCAATAACATTCAGTGAAAGACACCTGTTGTTATTTGTTCCAGGAGTTAAATTCTCTCTCCTTGCAATACCACAAACCACCATTAAACCACCATGTTAATGCAAGAAGTGTTTCCTGGAGATAATAACATTCTGGCATCAGTATTGCTTCCATACTAGTGCAGGCTGCTAGTACTGTGGCAATGTTTCAAGAGGACCCTGACTGCTAAAGCTGGCCATTGAAGGTAAAACCTTAATTAGTAATTTTCAAAAGATGGTTGCTTAGAATTCAAAACTTTAGCTCATAACAAATTAGATAGATTGGATTAGATTATTTCCATTTCCTTTGGAAAGTGAGGTTGTTTATTTTAGTCTAGTAAGGGTTTTGCTAGTCAAGAATTCAGTGCTTCATCTCAAATGTCCCAGTGCAGAACAATGTAGCTTAGCTCTGAGCTGCAGAACATTTGTCTTTACAACTGGAGGCCTGTTCTAAATATAAATCATCAGGTGGGCCAGGCTGTTGAAGACAAATCAAATTGAGTCTTGTGGAAAGACACTAGTCTCCCCTCAGAACGGGAACTTAGATAGAAGAGAAATGGGGATGCCCAGAAAAGACAGGTTTGTGCTTTTGCTCCTTAGCACCTCCAGCCAGCTACAACATATATGTTTACCGGGTTTAGCAGGAGAAAGGTGGTGGTCATGAACACCAGAACTGAGCAGTACCAGCCAACTCCCACTCCAGAAGCAAACTGCAGCAGGCTTTGCTCTGGTTCCCACAGATGGAATGCAAGGGAGGAGGAACACCACAGTGACCAGGCATCATCTGTGTGAGCACTGACAACACTCTCTGGTTTTGACAGTAGTTATCACGAGAAAATATGTTTCTGCTTTGCCCTTTCATGTGCATGACAGAAACAAACAAGATTTTTTTTTTTTTTTTTCTCTTCGCAGAAAGGAAGCAGGTTTGTTCTGGAATGTGCTAGGCAGATCAGGTTCTTCTAAGTACTGAAGGATATATGTGGGATTTCAACATTTGTAAGCCCTCCCAGGATATTTGTGCAATATTAATTGTGTCAGTTACAACACTGTTTTTGCAGCAAACAGTAGACCCAATGCAAGGAAGGCTGGCCTAATTTGTGCTGTTAAGTCTTTCTTAGAAGCAGAAATTATTTGCAAGATCATAACTTCCTCACAGATACTCTGTTTAATTGGGGACGAGTTCTCTTACAGGAGTAATATTCTTATTTCTGTTCACATCAGCACAGTATTTTCCTGATCAAGGACATCAAGAGAAAGAGAATCTGAACAACTGCTTCTCTAAGTAATAATGAACAGAGAGCTGTGCAGTAAATCATAATGTTCAATAAAATGAAAAACAAAATTTGGCTAGAGATTAATGGCTGGAAAGGGACTTACTGAATTAAATTGGATCAGATGTTCCCTGGAAAAAAAATCCGAGATATATTCAGAGGGCTCTATGGTGCTGGTTTTGTTTTTCACAAAGGAAGGTTTAACTTGATTGTTTTGCAACTATTAAAATTTCTAGACCTTGCAGAGTGATCTTAGGGGTTTGTGGGAGAGGACAGGCACTGGCTGGAAATTCTGGTCCCACTCAGGCAGGGGAGGGGAACAAACAGGGAACCTTCCTACTACACAATGCCACAAACTTAAGTGTTGCAGGGGTGTTGCATTTTTTACAAGATAAGGAGGGCTGACTTAAGTTCCCACGTTCAGGGGCAGATTGAGGATTACAGGTCTACTGCAGAGACTGACATCCCTGAGTTCCCTAAGGCTGTGCTCAAATCCCAGATGCACCTCTCATGTTCCCTGTTAGGTGGTTTAGGTGCCCCCTTCTTCCTGTATAAAATATACTTCTATAAACCCAGTTTTAAGTGTCCAGTCCTTCAGATGTTGGCTAAAGACACATATGGGCTCTGACTCAGGCTTTTGAATTTCCCCAGGGACTAAGGCCTCCAAGTCTACCCTTGGCTTGGTATTTCACTGCCAGATTTTCTTGCGACTCCAACCACAAGCAGCAAAACATTTACACTTCAAGAACTGCTCACCAAAGAAACCAACTTAAAACTGTAAACCAGTGATGGGGACCAACATTTCCCACTGGTGCTGGTGGTTTTTCTAATCAGAGATAGTGCTTGTTTTGTCAAGATCCAGACTCGGTTCATTAACATATCAGATGAAGGAAACCAAAGCTACACAAATTGTCACTGATTGCGCTAGAGATACTGAAAACTCTTTCCCCTTCAATTAATTTGCTGAACTGGAAACGAAACAGACCTGCAGCAGGACAGATCAAAAGGCCCTCCTCGGCAGGTGCAATGTCAAAGGTACCACACACACCTCCCTTCTCACCTCCCTTCTTGTGCTCTCTGCAACCCAGCACATCTGCAGGGCTGGGGTTACAGACTTGCCCTTGCTAACTCAGGCTTCTTCAGCTTTTGTAAAAAATGGACTTAACAACAGTTGCCTAGAGCCAGAAGAAGAGAAGAAAGGCTATGTTATTAAAATCTAGAATGTAATACCATTTTAAAATTCATCAAAGAGCTCAGAGCAAATTCTCCAGAGACTGGGGACTTAGTCATCCCAGGTTTCTCCAGCTCATTTAGATAATTGCCCTTGAAATAGCTTTCTTTCTTTCTTTCTTTTCNTCTTCCCTTTCTTCTCTTTCTTCTCTCTCTTCCCTTTCTTCTCTTTCTTCCCTCTCTCTCTCTTTCTCTCTTTCAGTAAGTAACTAAGCATTCACAGCACAGGCTGTTCAGCTCCACAGCTGCAGAAGGGCAGATGAAATCTGCCATGCACTTCTCTGCTTTAATATGAACCAACCCCATCTGAGAGCATTCAAAATGACATCTCACTGTCACTTGTAGAGATATTAGGAGCTCATTAGCCAGTTTAACTAATTAATGCACTGGTACTGTGAATTTTTTATTAAGGATTTTATTAAATAACAGGAGTTGTTTAGAGAATATAATGTGTTATTTATTCCACATTTTTAACTACCCTGAGGGCCTGGAGGCACTCAGTCTCAATGTTTCCCACCTTCTTGAAAACTGTATGATTTGCTTACTTCTGTCTTGGTATAAATTCATGCTGTTGCTGTTACCAAGACAGACAGCCCAAGTAGTGGTACATGAGGTTGAACAGGAAACTGATAAAAATGAAACAGAAAAAATGAGATTTTGTTAAAAAAAAACCAAAAAAAACCCCAAAAACAAAACCAAAAACAACCCCAAAAAACCTTAAATTACAACATATAATTTTATTGTTTTTTTTGGTGTAACTTTTATCAAAAAAATTCCAAAAGATCAATACAACTTCACGTTAGATTGCCACTGGAAAATATGTCAGCATCCATGTCAGTGCACCAACTTTTTTTTGGTGTTGTTTTCCATTGAAAGGTTGGGGTTTTCTTAAATTTATTTTCTTCCCCCTAATGTTTCTTCCTGACTGTAGAATTAAAGGTACAGTCTTATACCTGCCCATGGAACAACTCAGGCAGAAATTAGAAGGCCCTGCTGCAGTGCCCTTAGGCATGCAGCATCTTTGGAGAAGGTGTTCACCTCTAGAATCAGCACCCTACTCTCTCTTTTAGTCAGTAGGATGAAAGAAGCAGTTTAGCATGTGATTCATCTGATTTTATAGACATCTACTTTATTACCTCTGTTTTAAATTTCTACTTTTGTCGGATGAGGCAAGATGCAACCTACTTTCAGTTGTCTGTGTTGACCATATCATCAGTCACGATGAAAGAAGTCTAGAGTGAAAAGCTGAGGCAGAGACACTTTGTCAGATACATCCCACTTTTACAGTCTAAAAGTTGAGTCAGAGCTCACTAAAGCAGAGGTAAAGAATCCCATTTACATGGACTGAGTTTGGGTTAAGTTGTACAGGTCCTGTTCTGTCACTAACTTTTGAGTTTATCTCATTTTTCTGTGTAGATAGGACACAAGATTTCAAAGACATAAATATCCATGATTATGGATCTGGTCATGACTCACTGTATGGGTAGGTACAGACCTGAAGAGAATACTTAGGAACATCTTTCTATGCCTATATTGAGGTTTCTATGTGCCTTGTATTTTGGGAAATTCTCTACAGACACTTTGATAGTTCTGCACTCAGCTGAAGGACAGGATGGCTAGAGGTATTACTGAGCCAAAATAAATTACATTTTCACAGGGCTGTTAAGTAGAAGAGTGGTACCGCTTGGTGCATGTCAAAGAGGAAGGAATGACAAATATGGCACTGTGAAGGACAGAGCTGTAGCAAGAAAAGAGGGGTTGTCACAAACTGGAGCCTGACGGTCTTGTCTTCAGTCTGCTGTAGCCATCCTACAAATATATATCAAATATATTAACTTCTGTGAGACACCAGGACAATGCATGACCTCAGGAGTGCCTGACTAATCAACGAAGGCTGGGAGTAGGAGGTGTGGTGCTTGCTTTGCTTGAGTGCTGCCAACTCAGAGTAGAAAAGCTGCTGTAGGAAGGACATGGAATGTTCAAATGCACCCAACTTGTTGTGCAGAGAGGATTTGATCTTTAACACGGATGTACCAGGTTTAGTTTCTAATCTTAATAATGGACTCCTTCCTAAAAACTCAAACAGCAAATGATTATCTTTAATTCAGCCCACAATCAGTGGCTATTGAGAATGAGTTGGGGCACTGACAAGAGGGCTTGATGTCATATTCACATTATATTCTTAATCTATAATCTATATAGTATGCACAGGTATATTTTTTTGCTATAAACTTTGTACTGAGTAAATATATAAGCAGTGACTAAGCATACAGGGAAGATGGGAAGCACTCTTGTGTGTTATTAGCTCCTCACAGTTTTCAGAAGTGGATTATAAGTAACTCAAAATCTTGCACTGTGAATGGCAACACCTTGCACCTTGTCATCAAAAATAAAAAAAAATACCCTTGACAAGATCAGTGAAAGCCCTCCAGAGGTCTGAAGCTGGACAGCAGACACTCTGATTAGGTGCTGCCTCCACAAAATGAAAATTCTTCCCTGTGCCCAAGAAACAGCTGATGGATATAGTCAGAAGTGATAAAAAGGTCACTGTTAAGTGGATACAAGATTTAACTCACAATACCACCACCCTGAAGCCCTTAGACAAATAACAAAAGACAGGCTTCAAAGACTAGAAAGTCATTCAGTCTAAATACTTAAACAAATCTTCGTCATGTATCTGAATCTTAAAGAAAATTCACCTCTGAACGAGACTGCAGAAAATGACCAAACAATTACCCTTGAGCCCTCTGGCCCTCTCTGGAAATGTGCTATAAAATCCTGTGGTGGGGATACATTAAAAAACTGTTCAGTCTTAAAATTATGTTTTGCAGCATGTATTCCAAACCACTGTTCTATAGCAATTCCACAGCCTATCCACAATCATTTCATAATCATATGACAAATATATCACATGAGAGAACTAATTTCCATTCTAATAGTAATAACCATCTCCTAAAACTAGGTTCTCTTTTAATCAGTTGCTATTTCTAAAAGTACCGTGCAAGAAAAGGTCTGAATTAAGTTAATTTTCCATACATATTCAAACATGATGGTATTTCAAGATGAATAGAAGAAATCTCATACTTTGCCAGTATTTTTACAAGTTTGGTGTAATGACCTGAGGATTAATAACGCCCTCAGCCTGAAATAAATCTAGTGCAAAACACTAACATTTTTAATTCCAGGTATTATTTATAAAGAATCAGAGAAAAGTAGTGCAATTTATTACTTTTTTCATTACTCATTGCATGCCAATCAGGATGGAATTAGGAAATATTTTTTATTCCAAGAAAGCTATTTTGATATTTTTTCCACGTTTTAAATTTTCCTGGGGAAAAGAAAAATCTACACTACTTATGTATTACTTATGAACTTTAGCAGCACTTGTGGCACTAAAAAAAATGTTGATTAAGAAATTAGAATTATCCAAAGTCATCACTGTAATGACTGAATAGATTAAAACCTGAGCAATTGATTTTTAGAAACCCTCATAAGTGGGGACTCATCATCAAGAGGATGTCACTCAGCCCTTCAGGGTCACTCCTGGGCTCTTTGCTGGGTTAGTTTTCCATTACGGTTTTCTTTCAGGATTCAGCCCATGTCTATAAACATGCTAATATTTTGATAATATATTTTTATGGATGTACTGAAAACACATATGGCTAATTCATGAGGTCACGATGGAGCTTCTATTGTTTAGGATATGCTAAAATCAAATCCACAGACAAATATCTTCAGATTTGCTTCCCTGAAATTTGATAGACCACATCTTAATAGTGTTATCCAAATCATGGATTAGGGCAAAGCCAAAGAACATATGTTTGTCACATCCTGTTGGGATGATATCAACACTGACACCAACAGAACAAGCAGATTTTGGCATTAAATGAAAGATATTTTTGCTAACCTCGCAGTTGTTAAAGAACATGTCAGTTACCACTTGGACTGAGTAATTTAGTTCCATATTTTGCCCATGAAAGTGTCTTTAATAACCTTTGCAAAATGTGATTTTGAAGACAGTCTTTAAATTTGTAATATCGACTTTTCAACAGAACATAGACAGAACAATTACTTGATTCACTGCTGTTCACCTTATTTTTTCATTTGCATGAAATAAGATTTTTCTACCTGCTTTATTTTAAACCTTTTTGGGATATAAAAGCTTTCTGCTCAGTCATTAGCTGCAAATTGCAGAATGAAGCAGTACCCTACAGCATTTCCAGATGAAGTAGTCTGTTTATACAGAAAGCACAAGAGCTATAATTACTACATGATCACATTTATATATCAAGGTCAGATTTCTGATTCACACTATTGTTTGGACATAAAGGGAGTTGATTTTCAGCATGGTGGTGCACAACTACTATTGTTGCTGTATCAGTGACTGTAGAAACAATATTAACTTTTGCTTGTTTGAGTTTTTCTAGTTATGCTAACTCTAGTTCAGGCATATGAGAAAATTGGCTGGCTAGTATTTGCCCTAAAATAGTCATTAGGCATGAAATATATGGATTTATCTTATTGCTACTCAGGTCATATAGTCTATTATGAAAGAAAACAAGGCCTCTAAAACAAAAAGCAAGATAAAATACATCATTAAATGACTTATGCATGAAATCACACAGAGTTTAGGCAATATCAAATGCAGGTAATTAAAGAGTGTAAAAAAATGTTTCCTGTTATTTTTCTCTCCTCTGCAAAATCCCTGCATAATTTTTTTCTTGATTATTACCCAATATATTGGCAATTTTTATATTGCCTTCCTGAGAATCCATTAGCTTTCCACAACATTTACCCTGTTCTAAAACCTTAAAAATATAGGGATTCAACTCATTATACTTATTAGTTAAGCATTAGGATTAGTCAAGCACCTAGATTGTACCAATTAATTCAATATAATTGTATGTCTTTATAACTAGGCACAAGAACAAATGCTTTCTTTATCTAAGGACTAATAGAATCTGCTACTGTATAACTGTATTGTGTTGAGTTGTCACCCAGCTGCCATTAATGTCACCCTTTTCTCAGTTAGGCCCCCTCCTTACTTAAGCCCCACTAGACTTTCTCTTTTCAGGTGTAGGTGTTCCTGGGTGAAAGGCAATAATATTTCTTCAGTTTTCATTGTTCTGTATGTGTTCTGGGCTTTTATATTTCATATTCACTCCCTGCTCCCACTCACATACTGTCATACATGAAGATTTTACACAAATCTGGTAATGTTATCTCCACATTGCCAAGGACAGTCGGGGAGCATTGGTTTTGGTATTTTGGGGGAATGAGGAGAAGTCAAAAAGCCATCTTGACACAGCCCAAATTCTACTACTATCATTGGGCCAAGGTTTCAGAAAAGCTGTATTTATCCTTAAAAAACACTTTACCCAGATACATGACTCTGATGAGCCTATGGCTTGAGGAATTTGACATCTGAATGACAGCCTAATAAATAGTCCAAGGTCACTGAGTCAGTGTTGAACTCATATGAGCACTTTCATCACTGGGCCACCATGCCTCTCTAGGAGAGCCACATATGTTTCCTTCTCAGTGTTGTTTCTCATCAATGATGAGAACTTCAACCAACTTGACTTCTTTATAAATATTTTTCTGGATTTCTTTGATATTTAATTTATTTGTTGATTGCTCTTGTATCAAGAGGCTCCAAAATAAGTAGGAGACCTAGAAAGGGAATATAATCATTCTAAACCACTGAGTTCTAACTAAAAATGCTCATAACGCCACTTATACCAAATGAGCAATTAAATAATATTCAGTAGCTTATTAGAGCAGACATAAAGAGATTCTGTGACTTTTTAGACTTATGAACAATAAATTGCCATCCATTTAAAATTTAGTCCAATGTCAATCATAATTACTTGTAAACTTAGGTCAGCATCCGATTTAGAAAGTAATGAGCCATTATATGGTTTTTATTTCTTGCTTTGATTTGAATAACATAAACCTATGATGATGGTGACTTTTATTTTTGCCTAAGGAGATGAATGATATAAATAAAAGGAAGAGGTGTGCTGTAAAATTTTAAAAACAGCAGACATGTCATCATGGGTTGAGTCACATGCAGGGTTGCCAGTGGCTATGGGTTTGTTGTAACATGGCGGTACTCAGTTGTCTGCCAGGAGAGGCCTTTCCCAATCCACAAAAACACCATGCAGTGCCAGGGCCACCTTCTAACAACTTTTTCCTGTATGTAACACAGTATTCAAGCATAATATTCTTTATTTGAGGCAGATACTCCTCCTCTTGCCCACTGGCCTTCAAATCAAAGGACACACCTCCTCCTTATGAACAGAGCCTGTAACCATTTCTCCTCCTGGGCTGTCAAGCTGGTGGCATACCTGGTAAAATCTCAGATCCTTTCTAGCCAGCATGTAAAAATATGAAATCTGCTGGTAAATGAGATGTCTAACCCATGTAATAATAAAAAACCTCTTGACAACATCACTTGATAGTATCCTAAAGCCTCAGAAACTGAAGGGAAAAGTGAGATACTAAGATCCCATCCAAAAACTTGTATGTTGCAATTTTTAATTGAATCTCAAATGTCTGCCTTGGAGATAGGGATTATTCTATGTTGTTTTTAATGTTAAGGGTTGGAAAACCTCCAGACCCACATGACATATATGGAAACACAAAATAAACAACAAAATAAAACCAGGACAAACCCCATAAACAAACTACACCAGTCTCTGGGGAAATAGGTCAAAAGGCATAACAAGGCTTCTCTTAGACAGAAAGTTAAAAAAAAAAAAAAAGTATTTGTGGTTTTCCTCATGTAATCAAGGAATGAAGTTATGTGCTCAAATGAAAATGGGCAGACTGGTTAATCAAAGGGTGTAATCTGGGGCTGGCTTCTCTCCCACTCCCCTGCTGCCTGGGCCCCTCTGTTTGACTCTGATCTCATCCTTAGGGGTCCTTGCCACCTCTTCTGTGTGCCAGCTCACACAATCCACATCTCTCTGTCTCATGGGGCTTGTCCCAGCCTCCATGCTTTACCATCTCATGGCAATGGCTCCTGTGTACTGTTCCCCTTCCCAGCACCTATATCTGGCCTCAAGTCCCTGCCGATCTTTCTCCAGCTTGTATCTTTGGACCAAACATGAAGATCGGCCCAGAATGTCCCAGAGTGAAAGATCTGTGCCAGCCCTACTCACCTGCTCAAGGGCTCTGCAGCACGTCTAGTCCCTTCCTTTCCCCACAGCAACACAAATCTTAAACTGGAAAAAGTATGCAATATAATGGCAGAAAAACCTGATGAAAAACTGTGAGACCGCTTGTCCATATCCTGCTCTGTCTCCCCACACTCTCCTGCCTTCTCCTACATGCAGGATTATTCCCTGTCAGAACACTTCTTGTTCCCAGCCTCTTTATCCTTCAGATCTTATCTCCATCTTCCACAAAAGACCAGTCTGGTGCATACACCTGACACTGAAATTTTCAGCCTGGATGGTTAGACTGAAGTTATAGCAGAAAACAGGGTCTTCTGAAGTGTCAGACAACTTGGACAGACAATGTTACCAGCACTGCACTCAGTGCAGCTGACTGAGTAGTTGCCACTTTGAGTTAGACAGAGAGTTTTCCCAGCCAGTTAAATGAAGGTCTGGTAATTTTTATCAAGATGTTCTTTTACAGGGAATTTCTAATGAATCTGTTTACCACAGTGAAAGCGGAAAATAAATTTCCATCACTGAAGAATTAACATATATTGTTTCAAACTGACTGTTTAAATAAGTGACTTTGTCAATCCCATAGCTTTGGTCAGTTTTGCTTACTTTATCTTTTCTCCCCGTCTAGGTAGGTTTCTGGTCGTGACAGATGAGACATGAGATCTTCAGCATCCAGGCTTTCAAGTTTTTCTTCAAGAGATTCACTATGGAATCGGTAAGAAAGACAAAAGACATAAATTTAAATAACTAGTTTAAAGAGTAAAAAGCAGAGCCGATGTTTTATCAATTCTAATACCTGTCAGTGGAGTTTTTTTCTGCTTAATGCCACTTCAGACTTCACTACATTGGGTGTTCCTTAGAAAAAAGTTTAACCTATTGATCCTTTCAGGGATCAAAAATTCCAATAAATCAGTAAATCCTTACAAAGTTTTGACCACCTGAAAAATTATTGGACTAACATTTATTACATAGTTTGTTTTGCTTTCATATATTTCAAAGCTGGAGGAAGAGGGCAGGGTATACAAAGGACATTGTAACTCCTTTCAACTCATCTATATCTGGTAACTGATGTTGTTTTAACTTTGAAAACAACTAATCTCTCAGATCAGCCTGAAAAATCTATGGCAAGACTTGTGTGGGGGCTTAAAAAGAGGAGAGACTCTCTACTTTGCATGATGTAAAGTCCTCAATAGCACACAGTTGTCTAAATATACTTTTGTTTATTCAGTCTCTAGATGGTGAGTTCTCTTGTTTTAAAGTTTTCACTCTCTTTCACTGAACCACTAAAAGCTACATTTAGATTGCCTGACTTGAATCCCCTACAACAACAGTACTGATGGTTAAGGCTGAAATTTTCTTTGTACTGGATGCACAGGCTGCAGCTACTCTGGCACAGGTCACTGCTCCCTGTGAGACCACAGAACAGTGCGGGACTTTCAGCCTTTCTTCCTCCCTGGGGGAATCAGTTGACCATATTGCAGTCCTGACCAGCCAAGAGGGTGGTGAATCACTGCTGCTGATCTTCTCAAAACTGAATAAATCCTCCTTTGGCACATTTGCTTTGTCACATGGCTACACATACTTTTCCCTTTTGAGTCCACAAGGTCTTAAATAAGCAAGAGTTCAGAAGTCAAATAGTCATATTTTTAAAAATACAGAGTTATTAATCTGAACATCCCTATTAGATTTTGAAATGTCACTTACATTTTTATGCCCCTCCTGCTCCTAGATTTTCTTGAAGGAATAAAATAAAACAGAACTACCAACAAGAAAATAAGCGGCTAACATCCCTGATGTTAATGAAACCAAATTTCTTACAGAGCTGTGTCTTGCCTGAAGCTCCTGAGAAGGGGCAAGCCATTACTGAAACTCTTCCCATGACTGGGACACTTAGGGGATCTTTCTTCCACACCAATTAACTTGACAAAGGTGACAGTGAGCCTTCCTAATCATGAGGACAAGAAACGTTTTTTCCCCTGCTCATTTTCACTTTCCCACAAAACTTTAGGAATTGAAGATTTTTTTTACATCTTTCCTGCTGCCCTTTCAAATTTTCTGATATCAGCATTGCTTTTAAAAAAAATCCTTAGAGGCAGAACAGATGAGCAGATGGTCACCCTCTACAGTAGTCAATGGAGCTCCAGTTAACTTAAGAAGCTGCAAGCTCAAATTCAGTGGTTAAAAGTAGAAGCAAATGAGTAATCAGCAAAAGGAGCTGCTGTGATGGACCTCTAGACTGAAATTCTGCACTGTTAAATTTCATTTAGAACCATCTGAACACTGGTCTAACAGAAATTTGGTACACACAGCAAGACTAGTTTCCAAAAGCTTCCATATGGTTATTTGTCATCCTGGGTTTTACCAGAACCTTATGACTTCAACATTCAAACATCTACATTAATAAAACCTGCAAACCATAATTTTAAATATGAGTAATTTTGTTTGAGCATAAAGGAGACTTCAAATTATTTCAGATTTTATGTATTGTTAAACACTCTGATCTCCTTAATAAAACAAACAAATGTACAAACAGAATAAATACAGACAAAATAAAACCCAAAAGGCATCACTCCTGAATGGAAAATTTCTTATGCGACTTTCAAGTCTAGAGTCTGGCCAAGTGATGCATCCTTGAAAACAGTAGCTTATAAAAGGGAAACACAGATGTGTTAATACATTCACTGGTTGCAAGGACCTTTCTCTTAACATCCAACATCTGTAGATTTATTTCCAGTCTTTCTCTAATGAGATGCTATTTAGGAAATTACGAGAAATAAAATATGCTCAGGCAACACCATAAACCAGCATTTAAATTTCAACTCAGTAGGCCCATACACATTCATGTCTGAAAACTGTCTCTTAGCAAAGCTTGTGTAAAGCACAAGTCACTCCTGTTATTATCATGGGGGTCTTAGTCCCTCTTTTTCCACACAGTAATGCTAATAAAACTATAATATAGAGGAAGAAGTCCCTCACAAACCCAGATCTTTCTGATATATATTTTCACAGCATTAACAACTAGTAGGAAGAAACCCTTTCATTTACCTGCCAAACCTTTCTGTCCAAAAAAGTACCAACAAAATTGTTTGGACTGAGAATCCTCATCCCTCAGCTACTTTTTGAAACTCTTACGATAAAATGTATATTAAAAATACTTAAAATACTTCTGATACAGTGGTATTTGGCTGAAAAATCCCAATGTGCTTTCACCTAGAAAAAGAAATGTAATTGTCTGCATTCTACAGATAGAGAAATGATGCACACAGAGATCAGTTGCCATGTCAGAGCCATGAGTGGCAGCTCTCAAGGAGATGATCCCAGGTCTAGAGAGCCTTTATTTCATTCTCCAACTGCTTCCCAAGTTCATTTTGGTCTGAACCTTCATTTTCACTGCAGGCAAAACACTGCATGTTGCCATCAGCATACATTTAGTAGCTTCGGTAGAACCAGAGATGTGCCTGGTAATGACACAGCCATATCGTTTCCAGAGGGAAAGAGAAAATATTGAAATGTTTGCAATGTGGGTTGAGGCTTTATTTCATTCTCTTTTTATTTTGGAGAGCCTGCTATGCCAGCTGCCCCGCAACATGTTCATTTCTGCAGTATCACGCTCTGATTTTAGTCATTGCTACTTCTCAAAATAAAAGGAAAAAAAGCATCCAGCTACTATGACTCCTTCTTTGGAAGGACTCTTATTTCTCTCATTTCAAGCAGAGTATCCCTTCACGACATACTGGCGTGATCTTGTCCTTTGCAATCACACTGGCACGGCCTGCTCTCATGCCAACATGACTGCAGTGCCCTTCCCAGCAATCCTTCAAAGATGTGTCAGTGTCAGGAATGCAACGATAACCATGCCCAGGTTTTCCTGTGCTGTTCCTCAGTCTCACCAGTACTGCTGGAATACCACCTCCCTCAGGGTCAGCAGCTCTTGCCTGACCATCTCTCTGAGTAATGAGCAGGCTCAAATTTTCACTTGGGCAAGGGCTAATGTCAAACCTGCAAGTGGCTCCACTGACAGTTTTCTTGTCCATCAGCACTCGTAAGAGTTTGATATCTTTGGACTGTCCAAAACCCAGCCCATATAGAAGAATATACTGCTGTGTTTTTATGTTCTGTAGATGTTGTAAGGGCTGTGTTTTAATCTGTTGTCTCCTGACTCACAGAATCATAGAATCATAAAATATCCTGAGTTGGAAGGATCTACAATGTCACTCAGTTCAACTCCTGTTCTTGATTCATGCTCAAGAATCCCACCATGTGCCTGAGAGCATTGTCCAAATGCTTCTTGAACTCTGTCAGGTTTGGGGCTGTGACCATTTCCCTGAGGAGCCTGTTCCAGTGCCCAACCATCCTCTGGGGGAAAATACCTTTTCCTAATACCCAACCTAACCCTCCTCTCACACAAGTTCCAGCCATTTCCTTGGGTCAGGTCTCTGGGCACCAGAAAACACAGATCAGTTGTCTCCCCCTCTTCTTTGCCTTGTGAGCATGTTGGAGATCACAACCAGGTCTCCCCTCAGTCTCCTCCTCTCCAGGCTGAACAACCAAAGTGACCTCAGCTGCTCCTTGTTTGGCTTCCCCTCCAGACCCTTCATATGCATTATTACACTTCTATGGACTGAAGTAAGGTTTCTTAAATGTGCATCTCTAACAAAAAAAAAAAAAAAAACCCAAAAAAAAACCCCCCAAAACAAAAACTGTGAAATACAGATACTAAATTCAGTACACCTGTAACAAGAAAAGGAGTATCTCTGTTCTGCGCCTGCTGCCTCTTGTTGCAGGTGAGCATTTTGCTGGTTTCTCTTTGGAGAATGCAGAGGTGGCAGGGGAACAGCCCATTGCTTGTTGTTACTGGGAGCCTGGAATGCCATTTTGTGTTCGTCTGCTTGACACTTGATCTTGCATGACAAAACCAAAAAACAAAGGCAAAACTGAATCAGCAGATTAGTCAGCTTAATCTTGTGTAACTCAATGCTGCACTTCATTTTCAGTGCTGATATTTTCAGCTGTCTTTTGAGATGGTTATTTGAGCTTCCTTATCATTCAGCCAAGCTACATGCCCTGGACATTCAAGTAAATAAGATGCAAAATATATAATTCAGCAAAATATTTCTGATATTTTGATTTAATCTTTTTTTTTTTTCATTTTGTCCACATAGTGTTAAAACCACAAGATCTTAATGCTACTAAAATGTCATTTATAATGAGAACACAATGGGCTCTCTGTTTGCTATCATTTTAATATTGAAAGAATGCAAAAAGAACCTTCTGTTTAAGCCACTATTATAAGTGCTAATAGGTTTTTAAAATAACATGTAGTTTCTGAGACATTTGCTATCTCATTTTAAATACCAGATGAAGGCAAATGCTGGGAGATGCCAATATTAAAATTGAAATCAGCTGATTCTTGCATTCAAAACAGTCACAGCAGCAGCACAAATTTTTGACACAGCTCATGTAGTTCATAAGCTACACTGGCAGATACTATCCCTTAAAAACCACATAATTACAATCAACATGTTTGCTGGACCTGGATTTTGGTCTCCTTCATGTTCAGGAGTGTGACATAGACAAGAAATTTTCTTTTACTGGAAAATTACCTGACTGTTCTGTCCCAGTAACACAATCATTTCAAAGGTTTGTTTGCAAATGTCAAAGCCGGCAGCCTTCTTTATCAAGCAGAAACACTGCAGTTTACCATGTAAGTTCCCTTCAAGCAAATTAGCACCAGTCACAATGTGTGATGTAGGCTTCAGTGTTTAAAATAGACTTTGCCTTTTTCCTGTGAGTACATCATGCACTTATGTGATATTAAACGTGCAAACATGCTGCAGGTTAAAATATGTCGTTGTTACATTTTGTACAAGGCTGTCAGCCCTCCGACTGTCCTCTGAGAGGACAAAGCTCCTGGAGGTGAAACGCCTCCTGACTAAACATTTCCCGCTGAAGTACAAAGTGATGATGTTACTTGTCCTTACATAAATGGAGTAGTTTTGCTTTGCAAAACAAAACAATGAGAGTTCCATTAATAAAAAATAAATTAAAAAAAAAAGTTTACCATGTTTTAGCTTGTGAGATATTCCAAAACCAAAAGCATAACTCATCCTGCTGAGATTCTTTGTTGATTTGAAGCTTCTTTTATTCTCTAAGCCGAGCATCCAACTCAAATGAGAAGAGCTGATATAAAAAAATATATATATATATATATTTGTGGATATTCTAGTACTTATAGCCATCAGTTTAAATAAGCCTTTCTCATTAATTTTGTCAGAAGTTATCTAAAAATAAAACTATAAAAATGTAGGAACAACAATTTACCATAAAGATGTTTTCTCAGGGAACCACAAATGAGCTTTATCAGGTCTCAAATGCCATGGGTGTCTGACGTCATACAGTGATCTCATAAAGTGAGTTAGAATCACGAGGAGGATGGGAAGTACTGCTGACTGCTGTGCTTAGCTGAAATGGATTAATCTAACACCAAACCACAAACATATTCAGGATAGCAGTATAGTAGAGAAACACAGCCTAAGGATATTTTCCTGCTGAATTTTAGTACACACACCACTACTTCTGTTGCTATTTACTGCTGAGCTGGTGACACTCTCCATGTTTGTGGAAATGCTAAGGAGCATAAAAAGAACAACTATATAGTTTACTAAGAAAAGCATGTGCATTTCAATGATTTTATGTTTTAATTAAACACTACTGTCTATCCTATTATAAAATCACCACTTTATCTGCAGTAATAGCAACATGGGGACCTTGCAAGTCAAGAAATGAGTGTAGTTGTAAACCTGTATTTGCAAAAAGGCATCATCATGTTCATACTTGAGAATCAAAACCCCCTGAATCTGACATGTGAGATCCTGCCATGACTACAGCTGTACTAATCAAAAGGACTCACTGCACAGAACCGATGTGCTCAGTGATTTCCTTCTCCAGCTAACAACTCACTTCACTGCCACACTGAAAGGTTGCAAATGGCCCTGGAGGCAGCTTGTCTGAACATGCTTAACAACACCCTGGTGCACAGCCAGGGACTTGGGTCAAGCTCATTTCCAAAAACCAAGCAGCAACCACACCTGAGTTTTCGTCTGTGAATTTGCTTCCTATGCAGCAGGGAACAGTGACCTCAGGATGGTCCTGGGGCTGCTCTCTGCACACAGCATAATCACCTCTAACAGGAGATTCACCACCAGCTTCAGTCTAGATGAGGTGTTGATACCCTGAAGAGCTGACTTTGCATGACTAAAGCTAGACAGCCACAAGCTCTTCTATCCGCCTCCTTATCTATAGTGGAAAGATAATCTTGCTGCTCTCTACCTCATTTGTGTGTGGTTTCAATAGTTAACTGCAGGGATGATGAGAAGACCTATGGAAGTGCCATGTAGCTCTTCACCTCTGGCACATACTGGTCATGCTGCAAAGTTCACAGTGATGCCAACATTATCACCTCTTCACTCCTGCTCAGCTCCTGTGAGTGAACTGATGATCTTGATCTAAATATAAGCTATCTAAAATACTATAAAATGAAAAATACTGTCGTTGCTATTCGGTATATTGTGCAACACCTTGTGCAATAGTTTGTCATTGCTCTGTTCCTTAGCCTCTCCCTAAGCCTGGTGACTATTACCAGTACTGCAGAATTATTGTCAATTTGCTGTAATTAACTTTTCTGTTTACAATCACAATAAAGGCCAGGGAATCAAATTGATTTGTAGACTGAATCACTGGGTGGGATGGCAAGACAGCACAACTTCCTTGACTGCAATGCATCAACAGGAAGGAATAAGTGCTTTTCAGTGCTGCTTGCATGATCCTCAATAGCATCTCCTTGTCCAGGGTGGACAAGGAGATGTATTTCACTTCAGAATACCAAGAAGAGTGAGATAAGCAAAAATTCTTCAGCAAACCTTCCATGAGAAAAAGGCCATGGCACAGCCTCACCCAGGATCTAGCACAGACTAAGATAGCATTACAGCAGACACTGTGAAATATAACTTTCACACTCTGATGATTATTCTTTGACATTTGTGAAATGAAACAGTGATTTAATCAGTGACAATTTATAGAGAGGTGCATCTTACAAATTTAGAATTGAATCTCAGATACTGATCACAACTCAAAACAGGAAACATGGTTAAATCTGAAATTCACTAAATGCTATTTGAAATTTGAACTTACATAATTGGACTAGTTTAAACATTAGCACATTTTTACAGGCAGCTTGTATAATTTATTTTTATTAGCATCACATTAATTAACTTATCTTGTTTCCAGTGAGTTTAAGTGAAAATAATCCAGGTCTAAAGAGGTCATGCCTATAGGGCTATTTTCTCTACTAACATTTGAATAGGGGAAGGGGAAATGCTGCTTCTAAGCAGCAAAACAGAGCACTGTATTCTCTCTGGCAGAGTAAACAATTTCAGAACTCTCAAAACCAGACCAAAAGGCAATTATGATCTTCCTTTTACATGTTTAGGCCTTGTGCCATTCTCTTTATTTACCAGCATTCTTCTGTATTCATTCTATTTCTTACACAGTTCATGTCTTTTTAGAAGACAACTTTGTTTCCTGATGAGGGAACACAAAAACTCAGCTGCATTTAGTCTCTGCTCTGCCTTCACTGCTACAGTTTCCCTGGCCTGTCTACTCCCTTTCTTAACTGAACATGCTCTTCAATTCTGTAGTTTAAATTTTCACACAATAGTATCAAAGAAATTATGTCTTTAGCCGTATGCTCAGCTTCAGATTTGTTTGGGATGGCAGATGGGGTTACTTTACAATCCAGAGATTAATGGTCAAGCTCAATAACTTCAGCCTGAAGAAGAGCAATTAAACCCTAACATTGAGAGTACCCAATTAATTAAACCAGTTTGTCCATCAGTGTGACGGATTTATCCTCACTTGAAATCTGCCAGCAAGGGATCAGGAATCTTCCTACTGTGAATACTGTGGCTGACCTGTGGACCACCAGTCTGGTGCAGGAACAGCTGTGTAACAGCCCATGACTGATGTTTGGCAGGAAATTACAGGGGATGACCACAGAGGCCCTGCTTGGCCCTTGGGCCATATCCATCACCTATCCAGTTTCCAAGCAGGCTAGGCCAAAACAGCTCTCTTGGATGTTACAAACAGCCCTTCCCTGGCCCAACCCCCCAACCAGTTCTTTACTCTTCTTTCTACACTGCTTTTGATGCCATCAGCCATTTTTATCTTCTTGGTCTCTCTTCCTCCTCCACCGCTCTTATGAACACGACCAGCAATTGATTTTCTTCCCACCTCTCCCGTTGCTTCTTCAGTGCTTTTTTTTTCTTTTCTTTT
>VWZN01015140.1:381185-416616 GCA_013396955.1 Regulus satrapa
TTTTTCTGTATGCCTTTGAGAGAGCATCAGGGACGGGGCAGCACCACCCGCCCAAATCCACAGGAGCCAGAGGCGTTGGTATGCGTGTAATCTGGTCTTTTAATTGTGGGACTTTGCCCTTGTGTTGAGCTAGTTACAGGAAGCTTTCCTGCTCTGGCGTCTCAAAGATGAGTGCGTAAAGCAGTTGTCTGAACTTAAGTGTTGCTGTGGTACTTCTTGGTGTTTTCAGTGTTGTCAGTTGTTGCAGTAGAAAAAACGCACGAATGTTGGGATTTTCAGGGGAAGATGAAGGGTGAGTTTTGTTTGGGAGCATTAGTAGAGGTTTTCCCCAGCCACTCGTTACATCAAGTAAACGTAGAACTCTGCAGAAATCTGCCAAGGGAGACCGGGTTTAAGAAATGAAGTAAGGATGAAGAGATGAATGTAGAGTGAGGGAATTAATATGAAAACAGAATTGGCCGAAGGAGAGGAACAAAATAATGCAGCAGAAGAGATTATACAGTCTCTGCACTTCAACCTTGCAGCCTCAGTGCTGGGGTTTTTTCATGCTTGTTATGAGCGTCATTTAAATGTTCACCCTGCTTTGCTGTCAAGAAATAGGAGCGTGAAAATGGGTAAACTTCCAGAGCTGGGTTCCAAGGAATATCAGTCCATTGCTTCCTATTTGAGGTTTCAGAGTGATTTCCTATGGACTTGGTCAGTAGTTGTGAGGAAATGTCTTCCAAATGACTTTAAAACAAGACGGTGTGCAGCTCTTCTCTTGCCCTGTGCTTGTTTGAAGGTACAAGCATAATGAGGCTGAAAGAAGGCAGATTTTTGCTGTTGTTGCATAGGTTGCAGTTAGTTGTTGTTTTGGATTGTACACTTAGTTCATCAAGTACTTGTCGATTCTTCAGTAGCCAGCGCGTATCTAGATGGATTTAATAGTGACTTTTAGCTCTGCTGAATGTGTTGGCATGAGCAAAACATTTGGTATGCAAGGAAAAAGTATTAATTATTTAATTATGGTGTTTGTCTGATAGTCTTGGGTATGGAAATATGATTCCACAGGATTCAGATCAGCTAAAGTTTTAGTAGGAAAACTGTCTATGTTCAAAATTGTAACAGTACTATTGTCTATGGCAAATGACTAGAGTGATTGTAAGTTCACATTTGAAATTATATTTTGTTTTTATTATGTAACCTAGATTAACATCTGTAACTTTTCCATAACTGCAACTGGTTTGCTTTTTCTTTTCTCTTGTAACTTAGCCATGGCTGCTGATAGATTTGTCAAAAATCAACCTGTTAGGTTAGTGTTTGACAGAATTGCTGCCCCCTGGTCTTAACTATGTGGAATAGGTACAGCCATAGTTATGCTTGTACAGTTGACAGCATGCACAGAGTTAAGTAAAATATATATCTTTTGTCATCACTGGTGACTTACTTCTCGGGTAATAATACAGTGTAATGCTTTCATGGTTTGGGAGATATATCAGTGCAGGCCGAATGTGATAATGCCCATCCAAAGAGAAACAAAATAGAGAAGATAAATACACAGTGTTCTGTACTATTTGTGTGGACTGTGTGTATTTTAGAAGTTTCAAAGTCAGTTTTGATGGCAATAAAGGAGAGGAATAAAGAAAGGTGGGTGCTTCTGGTGCTTGTGTTGCTCTTCTTTGAATTTCTTGTTTGTATAACTGTTTTATGTGCCTTATTTAAACTGATAGCAGTTTAAACTGGACTTGTTTTTCATGATTTTTTTTATCATCGAAATAAAAAAATAAATTTAAAAAAAGCTTTAATTGGTGGGAAACAAGATTTAAACAAGCTCTACTGTTATGTGTGCAAAAAATCTGCAACTCTCCAAAATTTATGGTTATTAATTTGCATGGGGAAATGCAGACAGTCCGGATGTGGCAAGCAAAAGTACTTTGGAGTCTGTGTATGCAAGCTACAATTACAGTGAAGAGACAGTTTTGCTGCTGCTGCTTTCCAGCTGGGTTGGTTAATATACACCTACTTACCTAAAGCAGTGAGTTCTGTGAAACACGGCATTGAAAAGGGGTGGTTGAGTGGCTGTCCTGTGGCTCCTACTGCTGTTGTTGATGTGTCATGGATGACCTAAGAACTGCTCAACCAGCTCCTGAACTTCAGTGTTGAGCCCGCTCTTTTAAGGCAGAGGGGATGATTCCATCCTCGCAGCTGTTTGATTTTAACGTGGTTGCATCTGGGTTGGAGCTCTCTCTGGGCTTTTGCAGGCAGTGTCAGGCTCCGTGCTGTTATGGCGCTGCTGCCTGAAGTATCTTAGGTCGTTATGGTACAGCTAACTTAATTCAGCACAGCCTGCACCTATCTCAGTGACTATAAGCTGGTTTGTGGATTAACTAATTATTTTCTTTATGCTAAACAAGGTTGCGAAGTGGAGCTGTTTTCTGAACAGTAATGGAAGTGAAACGAAACAGATTTAACAAAAGTTAGCTCTGTTTCCCAGCCTCTCAGTCCGATGTAATTCCTACTGTAGCTCACATCAGTGGCTAGATCAGAAACACCTTTTCATAGAGAGTGTTACAAAAAAGAAATGGTTTTATGTGTGGATGCCTTTACCTAGTTCCCTGAAGTTACTCAAAAATTATGAGCTTGCTGTTCCTGCATCATAGCTAACAAGTTCTCTGAAGTAATAAAAGGTGATGGATGCATTTGCTGATTTTCTTGCTTGCTTATCCATCGGTAGAGGGGCAGTCTGTTCAGCTGGGTGAATTGCTACATATTATCTCCTAGTTAGGACTCTTTTCCTATTATAATTAAAAGCATTTTCGGAGGAGATTTTGGATCCAGTTAGATGCAATTTTGGAACAAGTTTTAGCTGAAAAATCAGAGCAGACATGTTTACTGATTCTGATGAGTTTACATCAGAACGTTTCAGTAGAAGGCCCAACAAAAAACAAAGGCATACCTCACAAAATGAGAACCATGGAAGTGCTCTTCCAAAGGATTTCTCTGTTCTCAACTTTTTAAAAAAACAAAGGACACAAGAAAAAAACATCCTCCAACCAAACTTTTTAAAAATCTGTCATAGTATCAAAGACAGTAGTAAGAACATGCTACTCTATAGCAGTTTATTTAATAGGAAGGTTTGATGCTGTGTTTTTTAAAACTACTGAAACTTAGGAAGATTTGCAAGATTTCTTTTCCTTTTAAGAGACCAAGACCAAGCTTAGATTTTTGTCATCCAGTCACACCAAATTGAAAAAAAAAAATCCTGCTTTATTTCTAGCCAGGCTTAGACATCTTTAACAGTAATTACCAAAAGCTACAAGATTGTTGTATAATTTTTTTTAGAGCCTCAGGTTATGTAGTTGTCTCAAGTAAACACATATTTTAAATTTCATTCTGTTGCTAAAATAAGAGACCTTTTTCCTCAAACTCAGAGGGAGAAGCATCCATTATATTGTACTCTAGGTTGAGTTTGTGAGAATCTGTACTCCTTTCTGTTGATTTCTTCAGCATAATCTTATATTCCTGAAAAAAATATATTTTTAACATATTTCTGCATGCAGGTGGGAGATGTCTTTTATAGTGCAACACCTTTCCTCTTTAGAAAGGCTGAGAGAGTTGGACTTCTTCATTTTCTAGAAGAGAAAGCTCTGGGGAAACGTTAGAGCAACCTCTCAGGGCCTAATGGTGGTTACAAGAGAGCTGGAGAGGGACACTTTACAAGGGCATGGAGTGTCGGGACAAGGGGGGGATGGCTTTAAACTGAATTAGAAATAGGAAAGAAATTCTTTACTGCGAGAGTGGGAGACCCTGGAACAGGCTGTGCATGCCCCATCCCTGGAAGGGTTCAAGGCTAGTGTGGATGGAACCTTGAGCAGTGTGGTCGAGGGGAAGGTGTCCCTGCCCATGGCAGGGGGTAGAACTAGATACTTTTTAAGATCTCTTTTGACTCAAACCATTATATAAATATGTAATGATCTTATGAAGAGGGAATTGCTGCATATGTAAATGGGTGCTTAATTACTTTTCTCAAAGAAAGAAACCAAAATGGTAAATTTTGATTGCCGATACAGTCTCTTAAAATACAACCTCTGCTTTGTTCTGACCAGGCATGCTTTTATATCCACAGAAGCTCCATAATTTGTATTACTCAAATAGATTTTGAAAAGTTGATTTTAATCATTGAGTTAATATTACTTTGTGAGCTAGTTGGAATTTTTAGAGAATGATGACATCTGTTCTGAGAATAAGTAGTGCACATGTGGGATCACCACAAGACTGTCTTGGTTATCATTCTGCTGTGTCCCAGCTCCAGCTGAAAGGACATCTTTGCACTCAAGGGATAGCTCAGTTATCATGACCAGGCAGTTCTGAGTCTTTCTTCTAAAGTAACAGATGTTGTACAGGACTGTCTGGAGACAGAGGTTAAGCTTAAATATTTTAATTCTCTTTAGTCAGTCTGGTAGATATGAAGGGACAACTAGAAGCTGATGATAAAATAAAGAATAGCTTCAGTTGTGTCTGATGCTGATTTTGCATTTTAACGCCTGTTTTCCCATTTTACTTCTGTAGTACTTGAACATGCTTAATGGTTAATGTTATTTCTTTCTTTCTTTTGCATTTGAGTAAGAAGCTGAAAACTCAAAATGTGCTTTCTGACAATTAGAATAGCTGCAAATATGTTTGTGCCTTGCTTTAAGATTTTGTTTGGTTTTGGTTTTGTTTTTGTTTTAGTTTGGTTTTTAATTAAAAAAAAAGAAGAAAACCCAGCACTATTCCTGCAGTGATTGTTGCTCATTTTGTTTCTCACTGTGCTGATATGCCTGAGCACATCTGTCTGTCAGTCTAGTCTGGTCCTGTAACAGATGTGTGCATATACATCTGTAAAAGAATGACAGTCTGGCTCCTGCTCAGCCTCATACACATTTTGTTGTGCTCAGTGCAAGTCTGGTGTAATCTAACAGAGCTCGAAAGGAGAAGATTTCTCCTGTTCTTCTTCAAGTCATGGATACGTCTCTAAGATTAGAGATTAGAAAGGCAAAAGTATGGGGTTGTTACTTTTTATATTTTGCCTTTTAAAAGATTTTTCTTTCAAAATGTGTTGTGTATGAATCATTTTCACAGTTTCCCATATGTAGTTTTCCCTTTGGACTTCAGTTGATGCATATATTTCTTATTCCACTGTGACAAGAGACTTTTGGCATGAGGGTGAGGGGACAGAATTTTTCCTCCTTGCAGTTTTGTTGAAACTCGTGTAGCTCTGAAACTGCTATTAACATCAGCTCTTCTGTGGTGATTTCAAACACTTTGCCCCCACAAAAATCTTTTCCAGTGACAAAATATTCTACCAAGGGAGGCAGGTGAAACCATGCACAAGAATGGGAGCATTTCCATTCTGAATCAACTTTTGTTGGCATTATGCACAGGCTTTGTTCATTAGCCTGGACTGTGAAAATGGGTAGGACCTATTTTGTGTGTGTGTCAAGAGAAAGAAATAATAGACAGACTTCTATTACCTAATTTCTTTTGAGGAATCACTTCTATATAATTGCAGGAAATAGATTGTAACATCCTATTCTTTGTATTTCTTAACTTTTAAAATATATTTTTATTTTTAGGAGGTTAATCCAGGCCACTTCAGCAGCCAAAACTTAAACCCAGCTTTTCCTAACCTTGTAAACTGTTAGTTAGAGCACTTAAAATCAGTTTTGCACCATTAGAGAACTTTGTTCTTAGAGCTGTTTTTTTTAATGTTACAGGCCATGAGCAATCTTCAATTTTTGAAGAAATACGCTTTTGATAGCAAACCGTCCTAAAAATAAAATATAAGAAAAGTTTATTTTTGTAGTTAATAAAACTCAGGATAATTGTTGCTGCTTTTGCACTGAATGATCAATTGCAACAGAGATGTAAAGATGGGCACGTGAGAATTCTGAAATACAGAGGCCACAGTGAGAGTGCATAGGTGACTCCCAATCACAATACTGAAAATGTGATAGAGGTGGAGTTGACTTTGCAGTTTCTTGTGTTTAAAATGCAGCTGAGAATGCTTTTATATTTGCATGCTACAGTATTTATTCATTTAGTGTGTAATCAGTTTTACCCTTCATTTGACAGTAGTCAAAGCATTTGGCTGTAATAAGCAGGCAGTCTTCTTTTACTTACTTGTGACTGATGTGAGGAAAAAATAAGCAACACTCACTGGTGGCTCAAATGGCGTAGCTCAAGAAGCTCATCATGGCAGATGAATTATCTTTGCCTTTTGAGAATTTTATTCATTTTAGGCATATTTTTGAAAGTACTTACTGTATTTGGTACCTTTTTTTTTTTTTTTTTTTTTTTTTTTTTTTTGAGAAGTACTGCTTCTTGTTTTGAACTCCAAACAGGCTTCTTCATGTTTACTCATCAGTTAGGAAGCTGTGAAAGTGCTCTTTGGTGCACTCTGTTCAGTATGCTGTGCAGATAAACCCTGACAGAGTGTGTACCATGTAGTCATGGGAACTTGGCCCCGGTGGAGGGGAGACACTTAAAGTGACATGACTTAAAGTTGAGTTTAATGTTTAGATTTGAGTCCTGTGGAGACACCTTCCGTAGTTAAAAAGCAATAAAAAAGTACTTTGAAGAAAACAGAGAGGGGGAAACAACCCACAAAGCCATGTTTGTATTTCAGCAGGGTGTCACTGAAGGACTGCACGTGAATGATTCAGAACGGAATGATTTAATTTCCAGTATATTTTTTTACTACAAAGAGTAAAACTCAGTTTTCATAGCTGTCTTTCTGATTTGTAACAATATGAATGAAGATGGTTGTTAATAATTTTTAACAGCAGATGTGAAGCAAATTTACAGAGGATGATTGTGAGAAAGATCATAACATCTCATTTTGAATGGAATAGTGCCTTACAATAAAGCCATTAGGCAGAATCAACCCTAGAATGCTAATTATCAGTATTATTTCAAGTGCAAAGGTAGGCAATATAAGCATGTTCTAAAAAAAGGGCTCTCAACTCAGCGTTTTTATATCTCATAACTTTTCAGAGTCCAGTTAGTAGCATATTTTGGTACTTCACTTAGACCGTGCAGCCAGGTTTGTTTGATGCTCATGTAGAGGTCCAAAGTTTATCAGTGAGTACAAGGGAAAACCTCTGAGATAATAGCATGAATTTTCTTTCCTGAGAGAGTGCAGCTGGAAGTCCACTCCCTGCTGAAAAATACAACCAACAGTTATTTTCTATTTCTAAAGAGAGAGTGTTTATCTGTGTTATTTATCTAGATCTATATATAATGGGTTGCAAATATCACTATCAGTGGGCCAATGCTGAGGTTTCGTATAAGCATTGTGACAGGTAAGATTTTGGAGTACAGTGGGCTTGAGTGTGGTGATTATGGAAAACATTTCCTTTGTTGATCCTGTGAAAAAGCAATAAAATGCTGCAAGGATCCCATTTCCCCCTTTACACACATGGATGTGCATATGGGTGCTCGTGGCTTTCTTGTCTCTTAGTGGTGAAAGGATTGTGAGGGTGGATCCTCACAGGATCCTTCAGGGGGATGCCTGAAGTTGTGCTGTTGCTATGGTTAAGCTGGAAAGTGCATGCCTTTCCTTTCCTTCAAGTAGCCACCTCTATCTTGACTTTCCTTGTTTTATCCTTCTTGTTACATTTCTTAACAGAAGAAATACAGAACTTTCTGATGCAGAAATAGAAACTTGCAATGCTGGTAGAGTCTTTTAATTTCTAGATTTTCTATTGGCTGAGAGCTAGGAATCAGTATGGTGCTGGAGGTAACTTCCTGCTAAACAAGAGTCTGTAGGACTGTCAGACCTTAGCCATGGTGTGCTCTGGGGGCCTTCTGTCCAAGCTGGGGACCAGGTTAGGGGTCTGAGGGGTGGGGGGGACATGGTCTGGGCTGCCAAGCCCAGAGGGTGGGGATCAGTGAGGCAAAGTCCAGCTGGCAGCAGGTTGCAAATGGCACCAGTGCCTTCCAGGATCCGTTTTGGGATTAGAACTGTTCAGTATCTTTTAATTGTGTGGATGGTGGGCTCGAGTGTGATCTTATCAAGTTTATTTGGATGATGCCAAGTTGTTCAATGTGCTGACAGCAGTCACCCTTCAGTGAGCCCTGGAGAAGTGGCCTGATACAGGAGGAGCCTTGTGTAACTTACTGAAAAGAAATAGGAAATCCTGCCCCAGGGATGGAAGGAGTTGCCATGGGCAGACAGTTTTCTAAGGAAGAACCTTGGACTCAGGTGGATGAGTTGTTGAGTGTGGGTTTACAGTGACAAAGGCCAGCCACATACTGGGCTGTGTTAGTAAAAGTGCTGCCAACAGCCAGATAAAATAGTGGTTCTTCCCCTCTGTCAGCACCTGTGAGACCACATCTGAAGTACTGCGTTTGGGGTTCACCAATACATGAAAGAAATTACAGACTGCCACAAGTCCAGGTGAGGATCAGCAAGATGATTAAGGGCTTAGAGCACATCACTTAATGAGAGAGAACTAGACTTCAGCCTTAGACAAGAGACTAAGGGAAGGTCATATTGATTTCTCCAATCATGTAGGGTATGTAATGGGAGCAAAGTGATAAAGCAGAAATTCTGATTAGGTTTGAGAAGGTTTTGAGAGTGTGTATTTGTGGTTCTTCATTATTATTTTGGGGGTTTGTTTGTTTTGAACCATGAGTCTGAGAGAGAATGTGAAACCTCTTGTGTTCAGAGACATTCAAAACTCCACTTGACTGTAGAAGTAGGGTCCTTAAAATTGTTTGGACTGCCTGATTTAATCTTTTAGACCATAAGGAGGCAGAGTAAAGTGGTTGTTTAGTTTAATGAATGTTTTTTGTTTCCAGGTAGGGGTTTACAGTGATCTTATCCTTGGAAAAACAGCACATTTAAACCTAATAAAACCTGTGTAAGCAAAATTAATAATTTTTTTCCTTCAGTGAAGGATTGCTTTAATAGAGGAAATGGGATACTACTCACATTTCTGCAAAAGTGCACTTGAATAAACTTATCAAATTTGGGGCTTTGTATGATTTTTAGGAATAGTTGGAATAGTTATTGAATGTTGAAAAATTATATAATTCTTTTTAAATGAGCAATCTCTACTTCTAGAAAGCCAACTATTTTATTCTGTAAAATTATAACTGTATTACAGCTTAACTATATCTGTGCTGGATTAATTTTTATTATTAACTATTCTTCATAGGAAGGTCATTTGAATTTTGAATTCTAGAGCTCCCACCTTGAATTTATTACAATAATTTCCTTTATTTTAATATATTTTACTTTTTATGAAAAGTATCTTTTTTGGGGTTTTTTTGTTGTTGTTGTTGGGTTTTTGGGGTTTTTTTTGTTTTGTTTTTGGTTTTGTTTTTTGTTTTTGTTTTTTTTTGTTTTGTGGTTTTTTGTTTTTTGTTTTTTGTTTTTTAATTCTCAAAGCAAGAATTTTGGACTGAACAGGGAAATACAGCTGCAGAAGTGTCCTTAATACAAAACTTCATCTTTTCCGTAGTACTTCAGAAAAACTTGCTAGAGATGGGGGAGGCAGGAAAGAATAAAATATAGCAGGTTTTACTTGTTGGGAGAGCTGTGTCTTGTTATGAGACCGCACAATCTAGGATTTAGATATCCTATTTTGGTTAGGTTTTTGAAACTTCATTTCCTAAAATCATAGAACATGGCGAATTTTTTCCTAATGGCTAATCTTAATGTACTATATTTCTGTTTGAAGCCATTTTCCCCATCTTATCACTACATGTTCTTGCTTAAAGTAACTTTCCAGCCCTGTTGTAGCCTCCTTTAGGTGCTAGAAGGTACCTCCAGGTTTCCCTGGAGCCTTCTCTTCTCCAGACTTAACAGCCCTCGTGCCCTCCGTTTGCTTTCATAGGAGAGGTGCTGCAGCCCTCTGATCATCTTTGTGACCCTCCTCAGGACTGGCTCCAGCAGGTCCCTGTCCCTTTTGTGCTGGGGACCCCAGAGCTGGTCACAGCACTCCAGGCAGGGCCTCAGCAGAGCAGAGGGGAGAATCACCTCTTTCAGCCTGCTGGCCACGCTTTTCTGTGTGTAGCCAAGCCTACTATTGGTAACTGCAGTTGCTGCCTCATGCCTGACTTCTTTTTTTTTTTTGACCACCAGAATCTTCAAGGCCTTCTTGACACAGCTTCTCTCAATCCATTTATCCCCCAGCTTTCTGATCTAGGGAATGGCCTGGACCCAGGTGCAGGAAGTTGAGCCATTGATCCAAACTCTTTGGATGTGGTCGTTGAGCCAACTCCTTGTCCATGGAATAATTAATCCATCAAACGTGTGTCTCTCTAAGGAGTTACAAGGATGTTGAGTGTGACCGTGTCCGAGGCCTTACAGAGGTCAAGGCTGATGACATAAAAAGCAAACGACAATTAAAGTATCTGAATGCAATGCTCATGCAAAACAAGAAAAACCATTTTAATTAATGCTTCTACATGTCAGTCTTGAAAGTGCCACACAGTGAAAGCAGTTGAGCTGTTCCGTGCAGTGCGTAGTAAGGAACTGAAGACAGCTCTTACAAAAATGTAATGGCGATATTAAAACAAACTTAAGATGCTTTTGTTCAGTGATGACAGAGTGCGTGTTTACAACCTTCAAAAACTGTTTGTTAATTGTCAGTTCATGAAACCGTTGAATTTTAATGAAGTTGAATGATGCCGGGATGAGTCTAGCAGTGTGCAAATTGTGCCAGGCTGGGCCATGTTGTAAGTAAGCAGGACCATGCTGGCCCCTCCCTGTGCTCTTAATAGTGGAATACAATTGTGATGGTGTTTGTGAAATCAGCGGGAATGGATGACTTTTAACTAAGAATTTTTAAGGAGGTAGCTTAAATCTAAGATGCACAGATGTTATTGGTTGTATTCTGGCTTTGCATTATTCATGGGGAAAAATGTTAAATGAAGAGTGATGATGCTATGACAATGCAAATGGGATATCCTTACTATGTCTGTTGTCCAATTCAGTCTCTTATCTTAGGAAAGTATTATTTGTGTTAGTCATGAAGTTGAAATGTATTAAGACAGACAATGAGTTTATAGCAGACAATAAGTTCTAGCTAACTTGAAAGAGAAAGTTAAATGAAGTTGCCTTAAATGTTTTGAAAAAGCTGTTTGTTTTTACTGGAAAACTGGTCTTACTAAGTTTTCCAAACCTTATAAAGGATGCTTTGATTTCTTTTGCAAATTTTTCTTCATATAAGACTTTGCCAAAAGTAAACTGTTATGGTTTGATTTGGAAAAAGCTACTTGGGCAATACAATAAAATTCTGATTCTTTTGAGAGACAGATATACATATATATATATATATATGTATGTATGTATATTTTAGTTTTCTAGTATGTTGTCTGGCTGCAGCACATACAATGGGGTCATTATGAGGGGATGTTTTTTTGTTTGGGTTTTTTTTTTGTTTGTTTTTGGGTTTTTTTTTTTTTGTTGTTGTTGTTACCTGTTTGGTTGGCTGTGGTTTTTGTGTATTTACCTCTAGCCTTGTCAGGGAGGGATGAAAGAAGCCTAAAGAGACTCTTTAATGTGAAGACCTACTTAAATTTTTTTTCAGTGTTATGATACCAGAGCTGTCTTCTCACAGATTTGGAAAAAACGGTGGTGTTCCTTAGGTGATGTGATTCAAGCATACGGAGAAGTAAAATCTTTTGGGGTGGAGATATCAGTCAACTGCAGAAGCCCAAGTGCCCAAATATTTTCTGCTTATTGGTGCAGTTATAAGGAAAGATATGCTGGACCTCTCTAAATCCTCCTTTTTAAAAATGTTTATAATCTTCTGGTGACAGTTTTCTTGCCAAGCTTTCTCAGGAAGTGCTTGGAAGGAGACCTTGTTTAAACTGGCAGAGAAAACATGAGAAGAAATGCCATTTTGTCTTTGCTGACACTTTGCCGGTTTAGTGAAGCTCTTTGCTACTGACTTAAACCCTCAGATTCACTTCCTGCCCTTCCCTGTCTCCCCATTTCATTTGAAGTGCTCCATATGCTTCCTTGATTGCTTTTTTTCCACCATGTCTAGGACAGGTTTTTAAAAAGTGATTTTTTTTTCTGTGGTTAAAACAGCTGTAATGGTTTTGCTTTACTTCAGCAAAGCCTCTTCTATTTGCTGAACTCATGTGTACATGTTTAGTACAGCTTTCTGTTTTTCTCATCCTATTTAATTAGGCAACAAGTTGCAGCAAAGCAGTTTCCTTTAAAATGAATCAATGAACATTGTGCATATTGTAAATATGAAAGCAATTCATGTCTCTTTGAATCTTACAAAGTCATGGGTATTTTTCCATAGCTTTAATGTTTGTGTGGAAGGCCAAACCTGGTTACATGCAAAGTAATTTTCTGCCTTTCTGCATATTCCTTTTCAATTTGATTTTATTTACTTTTTGTTCTGTATTTTTTTTCCTGCTGCCTTTTGATGGTAACAATAAAGAGCTGTCCTACCTTATTTTTCTCTGTCATAATCTCTATTGCTTCATGACATATAACTTGTTCCTATAAGTAATGGTGCTACTTCATTGGGTCCAGATGAGTGTATGCCATTAGATAACTCATCAATAAAATTGACAAGTACTTGTTAAAACTGTCTCATTTGCCTTGCAGGGAGCACGGTATAATGTGATTGTTCTTGTAGCAGTACAGCTGTTTCTCTGGAACACTCCACCTGTGTTTGCTGTGAGAAAAGCAAAGGGAAATGAGGAGTTAGTACAATGTAGCCGGTGCAGAGCATAGTTCCTATTATAAACCTGGGAAACAATTGCAGACTTGGGGATTAGTATGAAATCATTGATTGGTTCATGACTCAAATTGGGAAACTACTGGGTGGAGTGATGACATTTTGCTTATAGTTAAAGTATGCTGAAAACACATGAACAATGTGAACAAAGATATCTGGATGGATGCCTCTTCTCTGACAGAGTGCCTGTTGTAAACATGTACCTGGAGCATTTTCCATGTGCCAGGAGTTAAACCAGAAGGCTGTGATTTAGACTTACTCAGCAGGACGTTTTGGAGTATCGTTCTCTCATCAAGTTGCTGTATGACTCTCTAATTTGAAACAAACCTATAATCTTGTGGTAGAGGCAGAGAACCTGAACTTTGTTCATCATAAAGCAGTGTTAAGCAGCAGAGCTGGAGCTTGGCCTGAGGCTTTAAAAGTAAGTAGATGCACCTGCAGTAAATGTTATTAGGTGCAAAAAAGACCCTACGTGGTGTTAGTGATTCCTGTATGTCAGTGAGTGAAGTGCAGTGCTTGAAGGTCATTACAGACCGGACTACCAACGTGCTGAATAATTCCATCATCTGGGGAGTTTATGGTGCTTCTGCTGGAAGAATTTACAAATGAAGTTAAAGCTTGACCACAATTGAGAGTTTTTAAATAAAGATTAGATCACTCTCAAAACAGCCAACTCATTTTAGATGAGTAAAATGTAAAAAATGCTAAGGTTTGGTAGTAGGAATTTTTAAATTTTATTGCTTATACCTGTTAAAAGTCTTTCTAGTGTTTCTTCCTGTTGGTGAAAAGCAGTTGCAGGAAGAAGGAATTTATATCTCTTGGTCAGCTGAATGCTACAGAAGTGGGTTTTTTCCTGTCTAGTTAATGAATTTGTCTGAGGTAATCAAAAAATCATGTAGCATGCTTTCCACATGACCCATAACTAGAATTTCTTCATTTCTGAGAACTTGCCTTTAAGTTGTGTAGCCTAGCTGAATGAAGAGAATACTGAGGTCTCTGAGTGAAGGCAATTGAATAAATGTATTCATTGACCATAGAAAACTTTACAAAACGCTGGTGTACTGAACTCTTAACCTTAATGCAAGATCTTAACTTTTATAGGTAATTTTACTGGTTTTGACATTAATTTGCCCTAGGTAAATTAATTCATATTGCAAAATTCTGAGCTATCTAGATTCTCATAAAATGGCAAAAGAAAATTTAATATTTCTGTTTTCAATGCAGGATTTGAATAGCATGTAGTTTTTACAGGAAGAAAGAATATTCAAGCCTAGAAGTTTATAATGAAAGTAGACTGAAAATGTTTTAAAAAGCAGTTCATTGAGCACCACTCAGCCTTTTGGGAAGATGGGCTGGGATAAATTAAAATGAAAGTCCATAGAGACAGATGGTCATTTAGGGATGTGTTACATGTGTTAACAATTAAGATGTGAATGGGGCCTGCACTGGAGCTGTGCATGGGCTTCTGTGTTCTGTACTAACCTTCCTTTTTGCCCTCTGTGTTAGGGTATATTCACAAACATGAATACAAAAAATGTACACACACCTCAGTATAAAACTGAACGGAGCTGCTGCTTTTCTGTGTCCGTGCTGTGGTTTCTGGCCCACTAAGCACTGCACATGCAGCATGTAGACAGCCAGAGCTCTCTCTTCAGCAATACCAGCATTTAATTTGAAACAAGCTGATGCATAGAGCTGACTCAGGCATGTCACTTCTCTCAATTACTTAAAATACATTTGATAAGTGTAGGGTGGTATAGAATCATAGAATGGTTTGAGTTAGAAGGGACCTTCATAGGAAGGGTCCTATTTCCAATGTTCCACTAGTGAGAAGATCTTCAGGTGGTTCATGAGCTTTGGTTTATTCGACTGCATTTTAGTCTCCAACAGGCTTTCTGTAATCAGTGGGTTTGTGTGTATTGGGCTTTGGTTTTCTGGATTAATCTTTAGAACAATTTCGACCGTTCTTAAGAAGCATTTAACTGAGTTTGAGGAAGCCCTACTTTATACTTTGTGCACAGTTTTTAAAGCCCTTTTTCTTTCTTTTTTTATTAATAACAGAATTAACAGAATGGAATAGAACCATATGTTGGTTGGAAAGATAGTTTGCATAGAAAAATGAAAATGCATATAGCAAGAATAAAAGATCTGCTCCTCAAGTGCATATGATACATGGACATAATGCATTGTGCTGTCTTGGACATTGCTTTCCAAAAAATTGCGTGAGCCATGTGATGAAATAAAAAGCCAAAGGTAGATAATGAAAGTTTATGATCATGTTCCAGGTTCTACTAGGTACCAGGTATGCTTTAGTACTTAATGAGTTGAAGAATCATGTTATTGCTCCAGAATGTTAGAGCAGTAAAAGTTTCATTTCAGCCGAGAAGAGGGAAAGCAATATTTTAAAACTTGAGCAGTATTTTATAAAGAAGTTTTATGAATTTCTGCTCAGACTTTGAGCAGAACATTTGGATGGTACTTTCCACCCAGCTTTCCATCCTGCTGCTTTACCTTGTATATCTTGCTCCTTCTTGAAGGGCTTTGAGTAGACTGATAGCAAGTCTGGCTCTTAAATGCTTCAATGCTTGTAGCAAGACCTCCACAAGACTTAGATAACAACCTTTTCTATAAAAGCTGCTTTTAGTTTGCAGAAAGAAATGTATTATTCACAGCTTTGTCGATTTTGTTTTTGTGGGTAGTTTGTTCTGAAAGACATTGTATGCCCCTCTGAACTGTACTGGTTCTATCCAAGTTATCCTCGTATTAATTCTATCCCATTATCCATTTTTTAGCAGCATTCTCCTAGCGCTTCTGAGATTCCCTGGCTTATGTGAGCATGATAATGAGAGAAGTGAATGGTTCGGATTTGAGACACACATGGTGGGTTGAGAAGTGTTGTTGAATTGAGTGCTATGGTTTGAAACAGTAGAAAGTTCACTTGCTCAAGATGAGTCTCAAAAATTGTCTAGGTTGTCAAATTTTTCACCAGAAACTACCACCACATTGAATCAAACCAAAGTTTCTCTGAGCCTGTATCCTGCTCTTTAACCATCACTTATCAATAGCATCTGTCTTGGGGAGAGCATTAACAGGAAAACTTAATCACGATACTATTTCAACAATCTGCTGCTCAGAAATTTTCTGAGCTGAAGATGATAAACTAGTGAACACACAGATGTCTTGAACAGCCTTCTCATTAATTGGAATTTTTTAGCATCTATGAAAACATAAGTTCCACATCTTACCTATGTGGTGTTTAAGATAAAAAGCAGAGTTTTTAATTAAACTTGCATCCTTATGATTTAATTTGGCATTTTAATAGTATGAGAAAATAATTAATCATCCAGTGTTTATTCTTCTGTTCCTAACAGACTGTAGACCTCTCAAGTGACATCAGTCACTTCTTTTTGAGCTTGAAGAATATTAGCATACACGTGTTTAATCCCACTCCCCTTAGGAACTGTTTCTGTAGTTGAGGTTAACCTAGCTGCCTTCTTCTATCCCTCCTTTAACATTCTGAGATGCAAAGAACAAAATGCAGATGTATTATGAACTTCCATCTTGGTATAATGATGCCTTTTGTGCTGCTTTTGCTCTCTCCTCAATGGTTTGATATCCTGATATCTCTGAATATTTAAGGATAGTTCAAGAAAACTCTTAAAACTGCAGCATGTATTTTGTCTACCATGGTCATGCTTCATTCACAGACTCACATTATATATTTATTATATATGTTCTATATATGTAAAGTTACAAAAATGTTTTTTATGTGCATTGCTTTATGCCTTTACATATATATTTCTCATCGGCTCTTTTAGTGGGCAGTTAGAATTTGTGAAGTTACATGACCTCTTCATATCTAATTTTCATTTTTCTTTCTTGAACATCTTATGTCATCAGTGAATTTTGTCACTTTACCAACCACATCCTTTCAAGACAGTGTAGGATGATGCATTGAGCTGCACAGATGGCAGAACTGATTTCTGATTACTTCTCTTGAATAGCAAAATGGGTATTTTGGAATTTATTCCTATTTCCTTTAATTCTGAACAATTGCTGCTCTGGAAGAATGGCTTCTCCTCATCTCATGTCAGTTGTTTTTTTTATCAAACACTTCTGGTGTTGAACATTGGTAGATACTTTTGAAAATGCAGGTAGCCGATGTCAAATATTTGTTGCTAACAAATCTATTTGCTCACCAAAAAGTAGTCGTGATGGCTGTAGTATATTAAATGACTTGGATCCTGAGCTATCTCTTTACAAAACTCATGGTTTGGGTTATTTTTGTTCTCCCTTTCCCCATGTTTGGCAGTTTCTTTGTCATTTTGAGCTGTGGGAATAAGAAAGAAGGTTCACAGTAGAACTAAGACAAGCTTTTTATTTTCGATATGTTTGAAAAATATATTGGTTTGTAGGCATTTAGAAAAATTGTTACTGCCAATCTCCTGGTTTGTGATTTTTACATTCAGTTTGCAGATTGCTTCTGGGATTTTCTTATTAGCCCATGACTTCATCTTTTTGGAGGATGTCTTCTAGTAATCTCCTTTACAGGCTCTTCTGTCATTGTGGTCTTTCTGAAAAGCTCTGGTTTTTAAGTGACAGGCATTCATTTTCTTAGGTATAATTACTTAAAACATTATAATCAAAGGTCTGAAGTTGTGTGTCAGAGAACAGGAGAACTCTGACGTACCTTGTTGAAAAACTGTGATAGTGAAAATTAAATGTATGGATTTAATTCAAGTAAGTATTTATACTGTTTCACCAGGAGACCATCTGTACGCATAATTTAAATGTACTTTCAAAAAGTTGTTGTGTCTTCAAATAAGCTTGGGTTATTAATTCAAATGTTTGTACATCTTCAGGGAAAAAAAGACTTTTTAGCCATCTGACCTTGGCAAAAAATTATGGGCAAGACTGGGATGCTTGTGGGAGAATTTTACCTTAGAAGTACATTGAATACATCAGCATGTAAATTCAAGTGGGATCGGTGTAAGTATTTTCCATGCATTGTCCTTGTCTACTGAAGTGATGTTCACAATGTCAGGAGACTTCCTTCTTTCTGTATGGAAAATGAGACAGTGCTTCTGTAGGTCAGCAGACATTAGAATAACCTGGTCTGAAATTGTCAGCTGAGAATTGGGCAGATGCTTACTTCAAACACATGAACCAGTACTCAAAACTGGGCTAATTAATTTAGTGGAATCAGGGGTAAAGTTTACAGTGTTACAGTTTTTTCTCTTGCTTAGTTAAATGAAAAATATTTATGCTTTACAATGTTACCCATGTGTCTTTACAGAGAAGATTTTGTCCCTGTTTTCTCCTGTCCTTATGTCAGTGCACTGCTGAGGGGCAGAGCCTGTGCTCGGCCTTGCTGGAGCTGCATTAACCACACAAGGGCCTGCACAGGAAATGGAAACTTTCTTACATGCGCTGCGAGAGAAATTGTGGCATGACTGTGCAGGTGGCACTGGTGGCGGGAAGTTCTGCCTCTCCGCAGGAAGAGTGTCCCTTCTCTGCCCCTCTCCTGAGTGGGGTTGGTCAGGGAGAGCGATGGAATTACTAGTCTTCAAGGGGACATGATCAATTCCGGATTTAAAAATGTGTAGCCAGCCGCTTTTAGTTACACTGTTGGCCAAAGCAAAGGATAACTTTGTTTTTTCGTGTTGCCTTTCAGCTTGGTTTTGTTACAGCTTTCTTTTCATCACCTGTGCAGCATGGCAGCAGTAAAAGGTGCAAGTCCTCCAGGCTTAACTTGTTAACCAAGCAGTTTCTTTGTTCTTCGTTTCAATAGATATCAAAGGGCAGGTGAGCCACTGGTGTTACACAACTCCCCTGAACCGGGGGAGTTGCATGTGCGGCAGGGGTGATGTTTGCTCCCTCCCTTCCTCCCCAGCCTGCTTTTCTCGCCAGGCTTGTGTGCCTGGAACGAAGCGAGCAGCACTGGACTGTGCTGCAGCAGTGGCTACTTCTTGGCTCCTGCTGCTGAAGGATGATGGCCTGCCTCTCCTTGCTTTTGTTCCTGTTGATTGGCCATTTGTGGTTCCTTTTTAGGAGAATATTTGTTTAGTGAGCAGGACGGTTTTTAAATGTGAAAAAAATATCAACAAGGCATCTGCCTTGCAACTGGGATTGCACTGGGAAGGCAAAATGAGAAAGCTTTGTGAAAAGAAAAAGGGATGAGAAGGGAGATGACGTTCTTCTGGCAGGGTGGAGGAACAGTCCTTCATATTATCTTCACCGTGTGGCTGTCATCTACTTTCTTTTTTTCTTTACAAGATAGCAAAATGTAGATTAGATTTAGCTAGGGATGTGTTTGAGGCCTGAAGGTATTCAGAATGTAGGGTTTTTTGGGGTCTTTGATGTTCATTAGGGAATAGTTCTGTGAGGTAATGTTTACTTTGCCTTTTTTAGTTTCCTTTGCAAACTGCAGTTGTACTGTTTCATACGTCCTCCTGTTAATGTTTCTTATTTATCTTTTATTTCCTAGACAAACTCCTAGGTGTTAGAAAATTTGGTTATCTGACTTCTGTGATATTAAGTTTAACACAAGAGAAAATGGAGAAGATGTGGTTTTGAGGGGTTTTTTCCTTTGTATTAGTTTTTTTTTTGTTGTTGTTGTTTTTGTTTTTTGTTTGTTTTACAAAGAACTGTAATATTTTTTCACAGCATGTTAGTATTAAAGTTCCATATGAATGTATAGGTTTGCCCCATGTGATCATTAAAGTCATTAAAATATTGCAGTCTTCATGTCATATTTTGTGCTTGCTTTTTATAATTTTCTTATGATACAGTAAATTGTACATTAATTTTATTTTCTGTTTATGTTCTATTTCAGTGTTTGTTTTTCAGGCAATTTAAAATAAATGGGTTTTTTTAAGCCTAATGGAAACACTTCACAGTCTTAAGAGATGACTTCATAAAATTAGCAGAACTTAATATTTGATGTCATATTTAAACTAATATACTGTTTAAAAAGAGAAAGTAGTTATGCTCTGCAAGTCATTACTTACAGCAAATGGAAACTGGTTTTGCTTGGTTTCCTCAGTCTCAGTACATTTAGTTCTCTCATCTCCTCACATTGTGAACTTCTGTCCGAAATCAAGTGGGTGAGCTGGTACTACAGCCAGGAGTCACGGGTGTTTACTAATCAGATTAAGAGAAACTGAAACAGAGAAAGGAACTTGCACGGAAGGTCAGAGTATTGTGACAACAGTAATGAAACATCTACGTGGTTTGTGTAGGAAGCCACCAGGTTTCAGCTGAAGGCCAGGAGCAGAGCAGATGCCTGTGCCAAGGTTACTCGGTGTGATTGATAGAGGATTGCTCTTTGAGGGCTGATGAATAAGCTGGATTCCTATCTCTGTAATCATGCTGTGACCTAGGCTGGCTGAACAGGTCACGGGGCGCCGCTGCAGCAGCTGAGCTCTGTTGTTGCTTTCAGCCAGGGTTACCTCTGAGATGTTGCAGGTTGCCTAAGAGAAGTCTGAGGAGACAACCTGCAGCCTTCTGGGTGCTCTCACTAGCCTTTCAGATATGTCCTTCTTCTGTTTCACAGTGAATACCATTTACTGATTGTTACAGTGTTTCATTAAAAGGGGTTATGAGAAACATACCTGGAAAGCTTTGTCTAATTCCTGAAAGTTACAATTTATCATGATAAAGTTGAATGAATGGTGAATTAAATGATAAATTGAACTGTAAATTCATTTTTAAAATTACTCCCAAGATCAAAACCAAATCCCAACAAAAAAAAAAAAAAAAGTTGTCAAATACATTGTCTCCTTTGTGGAATCAAAGCTGGCTCTGTCCAACATGAAGGCAGCTTTTGGTATCTTCTCACAGGAGCCACCTTGCATCTCATCTTAATTGCCCTGCCCACAGCTACCAAAACCTTGCCACATAAACCAAATGCACTACGCAGCACATCCACCTAGCAGAGAAGTTAATTTGAGAATGTCCTTATCCAAGTTGTGGTAACAACGGCTGTCAAGTACAGCTGTGAATTCGAGAATAGAGTGGTGAAAGATGATTGATCAAAACATGCCTGACATCAACACACAGTGTTGATAGTGCAATGCTTTGCATAAGACTCTGTAATGTGAAATTGCCAAGATCTAATTAGACCGCTAAGTGTACTTAAAGGACATTTAAATCTGTTTTTCAGAGTTACTCCATGTGTAGCAAGTTTGCCAATTTTGGAGGAACCAGACTTTCACTAGAGTTGGTCTGGAAGTGTGTGCAGTGTTTTTAGGAGTTCCTGTGCATCTCTTGTAGATTTTGCAGAATGGATATAATGATTGCTGAGCATGTACTGGTGCACATGATGTGAGCAGGTACTTATGTTGGGTCAAAAACCCTCTGTGAATTCAGACAGCTGCAGAAAATCCTCAATTTGTGTGGGCACAATTTCTGAGTTTCCTAACCTGTCCTCTCATACCACTTCACTGCTTGGGTCATCCAGCTGAAGTGGGAACTTGTACATCTGATAACCCCTTGAATAATCAAAAGGATTTAAGAGGCAGCTGGGGTGTTTGGTAGCACACCTGTCTTTGGTAACTTGCTACATGGTGGAATTAAAAATTCAGTCTCGTTTTGTTACCTTAAAATCTCAATCAACTCCAACCACAATAAAACAGAGTGCAAATTTAAAACATTCTTCATGACTTTGTGAATGGCACCACACAGTGCAAATGTTTCTGAATTAAGTAGGAAAATAAAAAAAGGAAAAAGATATTTAATCAAGTTGCAACTGACTTCATTTAGAGCTTTTCTGTCCTTCTCTCTCTCTCTCTCTCTCACTGGGTCAGCTGGAGAACTGCCTGTCCTGGATTCTTTCTTTCATTGTACCTTCTCCTGCACCTGGTAGAAAGCACAACCAGCCTTGATGCAGTGTTTGTGTATGACTTATCTTATCCTTGAAGCCATAAGTGAAAAAGAGGGAGAGGTCTAGACTTAAAATTTTCTTCAATTTTTTCTTTCTTTCTTGCAGCTGCAAATATGGGTCAAGATGTCTTGCAGAGTAGTGTCGTATTTGACGTGCCAATTAGCAAATGTGTTTGCCTGAGAATGTGGTAACATTTTTATCCCTTTTGGTGACTTGCTAATTGTGTTATGCTGCAGAGTCTGTCTCTGAGTTACCTTTTTGGTTTTGATGGCACCAGACTATGACTATACACCAGCAATCATATTCTATACAGTGTGCTGAATGGGAAGAGTATAATTACAGGCATTGAATTGTGGAGAGCTACAAGGAGGTCTACAGTTTTTTCTGGTAACTGACCTCCAACTTTTTTTCTTATGATAACAGTAGGCAGTAACCCAGAACTACTTATCAAGTGTAAACAGGGTGTGTAATGAATATTTGAAAAGAAACCGAAAACCCCAATACTTTTCTGCATAATTGTTTTTCTTCTATCAGAATGAGATGTGTTTAGTTGTTCTTAAAAAGTGTAATAAAATCATCATCTTTGAAAAAGAATAGCTCATTTGAGAGTACTCCTACTCTAAAGGTATTGTTAATGTATGAGTTACACAATTCAGTAGAAATAGTTAAATTGTATATTAATAAACATTTTATTGCAAATATTCCCTATTTGCTGTGATTTGTGATGAATGAGTTATAGCAAGACCAGTTAAAAATTACTCCCTTATGTTTACTGATGCCCGTGTTAACTGAAAAATTTCTGTTCTTAGTTCAGTAGTACAGTAACTACAGCAGTGATGCCTTAGCTGGTGCTAAGACCACACAGATGTATTATTCTTCTTGAGAGCACTCAAGATGGCTCAGAGGATACTATTTACAGGCAAAACAAAATCGTGGTCAGCTTGTTTTTCATTCCTTTCCCTCAGCAGTTTGGATCGATTGGGTTGCAAGCTGGCAATTATGTTTCATCTTTGGAGGCCCTAAAAGATACCTTTAAGGTACATATGTGTTTTAGTGTCTCTCTCAGTACTCACTGAAAATAATGCTTCTCCTGTCAAGTGAGTTGCTCGGAAACTGCTGGATGATTTGGAAAGTGTATTTTCTGGTCATAATTCTCCTTGGTTAATGTGTGGTGCAGGTGCAGTGAAGGCCTGTAAATCAGGTAACTGCAACAGTTGCACAGTACTTTTAAGAGAAACTTGTAAAGACATGGTCTAAGCTGCTCTGGATTTGTTTCAGGCTGGAAGCATGTACAGGGGTATCTGTTAATGGTTCAATTTAATTTTATTTGTTAAGGTGCTGTATATTGGTTATATATCTTAATATTTGTTGTGTGCTCTATAAACATTCTTACATTGGTAATAACTTACTAGTTTTTCGAAACTTGAGTTTATTTTTATTAATATTGGTGAATCATTTCTGCAGAGGTTATTTTGTTTCCTTGTGTCACAAGGAATCATTTAAAAACTGCTGCTTCTGCTAATAAAGAGCAAAAAGCTTTATACTGACTCAAGGCATAAACAGAATAGAGGTCTCAACTGAGCATGCGACTGATCAGGCATAACAAAATCAAAGCAGCTGGTTGAATAGCTTGGAGGTTTTTGTTTGTGGCAACCTTGCCAAGACATCTGTGTTCTATAAGACATTAAGGGGAGAAGTTGATTTCAAATAGTTGTATGTTTTTGACAGCCTGGCATTTGAATAGAGGGTTTGTGTAAGTTTCCTTGGTCAAAAATGCAGCATGCCGTATACTGTCTTGCACTGCAATCCTTCTACAATTCAAAGTGTTTTAGTAAGAGTCTGTTTTAATTTTAAGTGCCAATTTTATATCAGCTGCTCTGTTACCAAGCAGAGAGGTATTTGAATTCATTGCAATAGTTGAACCAGCACTGAGTTTTGCCTTGTGAAAACTAGGGGGAGAATCTTTGCTTTTGGGGTTTTAGAATAGCTGTTTTATCACTCAGCTGTGAAACTATGGGGTGCACAAGTTATTTGGCTTTTAGCTATGAATTTCAGAAATGAATGCCAGAAGATTATCATATGGTAGCTATGAGTGAATTTTTGGAATATCCTTTTTAAAGTAGATAATTACTTCCAGATAATTGTATTAGAATGCTTTTTCTTTCAGTTTCACAAAGCTTAGATTATAAGTGAGATTTTGTTTTTCCTCAAGATTCTCAAGATATCCGATACAGACATTGCAATCTAGCATTCAGTCTAACTTCAGGAGTCTGTGATGCCCCGCTTCATTTCAAATTGCAATTGTATGGTTCAGAAGATACTTCTGTATCATGGCAAGTCCTTGCCTTCTTGTAAGACTGAGGATTCTCTGAATTGGGTGGGCTCAGTTGAAGTCATTTACACTTTGTTGTAGGAATAGTACTTTATTTTGGCTAGGATACTGAATTTATAGTTACATGCCACTACAAATGGTACAAATGGTTTAGTTCTTAAACTCAGAAAACAATTGAGAAGAAGAGCTGAAATGCTGCTAATTGCTGTGGAATAGTGATGTTTGTTTGAATTTTAAAGTTCCCATAGGTAAGAGCATGCATGCCTTAGTTGCATCAGGTAAAGGTGTTATTACCCGAGTGACCCTGTAGTTTTACCTTGTTGTTAAGTGAAGGCACCTTAAGGTAGTAACCAACATTACTCAAAGTAATGTAACAAACAATCTGAAAAAAAAAAAAATCTTCGGAATTTAAATTTCTTACTTATTAAAATAAGTCTTACTTAACTATTATCAGTATGAAACATGTGTGAACTACTTGTTTGTGGAACTCATAGTTACAGGCCAAAACCTAAGTCATCGTTTTTCAGAGCTTCACGGACTGAGTTTCTGTGGCATCTGTTCCTGCAGGTGCAGCCTGAGCAGGGCAGTCCTGCCTCTCCTCCAGCCCAGGGCTGCACGTTCTGCACTGCACACAGGGGTGCACATGGAAGGCACAGCAGCAGAGTGGGGTTGGGTTGTCTACTGGGAAAACGTTTCTGGAATAAAACTTGAAAAATCAAGGAAGTTCTGCATATTTTTTTTTCTTCCATTTAATTAATAATGCTTAGAATAGGACCTTAAGGACAATTTCTTGTTTTGTTTTTTAACAGCATGAGTTTTAGATTTGTATTTTATCCTATTAATTAGTGGTCAGTTAATATATGAATTCACTCAATTTTTTTTGTTAGACTGTGAGTATGTAATGGTTTTTTTTATTGTTTTGCAGTTATCTCCTGAAAAAAAAGCATGTTAAAATGTACCACTTGTCTGTTAGTTTTTGGGTAGGTGGTGGAATTCATGGGGTTTTTTGGAAGGATGTGAACTTTTTTTGAGCTCTCTGCCAGAATGACTGCAGATAAATGTGGTTTGCAAGCTGTCTGCAAGGCACTGATTACCTGACAGAAAAAGACAAGGGGAATAACAAAGAATTGAGAAAAAAAACCAATAAATTCTCCAAGTGAAAGTGGGAGGGGGAAGAGACTAGGTGGAAGAAGGACTGGATTTAGGGTAGGTGAGCTTAGACAAACACAGTAAGGATTCAGGGGGGGAAAAAAAAGGAGGTCATAGAACTTTCACTGCAGGCAGAGAAAAAGACAGTGTTACATGAGTTTGCTATAGATTTTTCAAGTCAGTAAGTTAAAACAAATGTAACCAAAAGGGGTTTTATTTTTAGCAGCACACAGCAAGGCAGCCTTTGGGAAAGCAGAGCATTTTCAGAGGTGCATGTGATGCAGCTTCTTGGAGCTTGTTGATCTTGCCAAGGCCTGAACTTGGCATGGGTGAGATTTTCTGGTTTTGTAGTGGGTTTTATGTAGTTTCAGGATTTTTTTTGTTTTTAAGGTAATTTATTTAATCCAGTCCTTGACAGTCACTGATCTCTGAGATACAGATGAAGAATGTGTGTTATGTGGAACAGTTTTGCTGAGAAATGAGTGCCTTGATTTCCTCTAAAATAGCTGTGCTGGCTTGCAGGTAACAGCTTTGGCTTTGCTTTTACTTTCTGGGGAGGAGTAACCTTACAGCTTTCCACTTTTAACCTGTTGTGTCTTGCTGTCTTCCACATTTGTCCACACTTAACTCCAGCCTTCTGTGTTCTTTTGCTTGTAGACTTAAAGGGAACTTCTTTTACTTCGTGTTGCCTCTTATCCTTGCTAGGGACTCCCTATGAGTGCGCTCAAATGTTACATATATCTCTTTCATGTTGTCAGTAGAAACTTGAAAAGAGTTTTTTCCTGTCATGCTATCAAGTGCTGTCTTGTTGTACTCCTCCTCTGTGTAGGAAAACATTTTCATCTCTTTCATGTCTTGCCACTGTCAGATCAGAGACTTTGTTTGACACTTACCCCAAAGTTCTTACCCCAAAGGAGTTTGGCTTCTGTTTGAGCACTTTGCTAATATAATAGTATAATGGTGCAGTCCTCTCTTGCTTTACTCTGAAAGCTGGGGGATAAACTGGGCTGTGTGGTAAAAGGCTCATCTCCAAAACCACAAAGGGACCCAGGGGAATGGTGACAGATGGGGAAATAGTCTGAGAAATGGAGCATCCTGACCTGGTTATTCCCAGGTCTGCTGCAGGAAGGTGATAATTTCCACAAGACTTATTATGGAATGGAGGGGAAGACCATCTGTAAATTCTTCAGGATGTACTATGGAATGTTTAGAAGGGCAAAAGGCAGGGTCTGTAATTCTCTAAAGGAGGATTCGAGGTGATTTGGAGCAGAAGTAGCATAGGAGAGCAGAATAGGGGAATAAAGGGGCTAGTTCTATGTTGCTGAGTGAGGGGGCTCTTTTCTAAATACATTTGTTTAAATGGAGTATGGAGTGCCACTGTCAGCCCACAGTCCTGACTGGAGTGGGACCATTGGGTCTTAGGGACCCCCCTGCACCTTGGTGTCCATCAGCTGTGGAGTGTGCCCCATGTGGAGGTGTCAGTGTGCACCAGCACTGGCCTGGAGAGCGGCTCAGAGCCTTGGAGCCAGGTATTGGGGCAGCCATAAATGCAGGAGAGCAGAGAACAGAGGGTCTGCCAGTTGGCTGGTATGGGGACTCACAGGTCCAAGCCAACTTCTGCAGGCACAATAAGGTCTCAGGCCTGGTTGAGGGCCGTGTTTGTGTGTGGTGTTTGTGCATGAGGCATGTCACACTGCAGTGATGTACTTTTGTCCATGTCAGCTGCAATGGAGCCCAGCACGAGGAGCCCTTTGTGCTCTCTGTGTCTGCTGGAAGTACACACTCAACCTTTGTCCTGGCCAGAACCAGGAACGTGGAACCTCACCTTTACTGAGCTACCAGAATCAGTGACACATGAGCCATTTGGAGTAGTTTTGTGTGAATGATTGTCTTTTTCCTCTGCTGTCTTCTGAGTGTTGCTAAAAATGGTAGAAGGTGGATTCTGGATATATCTGATGTGTCCATTAGGCTCTTTAGAGATGGTCTGTTGCCTCTTCCTGCAGTAACTCAGTCATATCTGCCCTTTTCTGCACAACCTATAACCCCCAGTTCCCACTTTCAAGGAACAATGAATTAATAGAATGTATAGAAATGAACATAAAATTTACAGAAGTGGAGGATGAGCAAGCAGTCGTCTTACTATTGCCTTCTGAAAATCAGATTCATCTGACAGTAAGAAGTCTTTGATAGGGATCTCAATTTTCAACACTGCTGTGTTCTAGTTTGGAGCATGAATGTTGTTTTGAATTAAATTTTCTTAATATCCCTCTTACCTTTCTGTGTTTTTTATCGTGGAACAGCTTTGTAGGAGACACAACTGAATTACTTTTATATGAAAATGAACTGGAGGATGCACTCTCAGGTATTACTGAACATTTAGTGCACAGAGAAATTTAGATCTGGTCTGGAGTAAACCCACTTTTGAAATGCATCTTATGTGGATAAGTTTTGTTTCACAGATCCTATCCGATTATTGGGCTGTACTTGTGGCTACAGATATGTTTTCTATTTCACAGAGCAGCACAAATATGTGGGATGGTTGTTGTTTGCTTTTCCTCCTTTAAACAACAGCAAAGCTTCACCCAGGAGGAGTACCCTTCTGGTGTTCTCTTAAGGGGCTTTGTTTTTGTGCACCATCCCGATGAGGCAGCTGCAGGTCATATATACTTGTTGAAAAGATTTGGGATTGCAAATCAGTTCACCCTTCCTTATTGTGGTGTGTGTTTAAATCCTTTTCCACTGTGCTGCTTCTTTTTCTTCTGTTTGTATTATTTCCTCAGTGCTTATGACTTTGTCAGTTGAATGTCTGTAAAATAATCCTTTGTTTATGGTCCTCAAGCTCCTTCTTTCATCTTTTTATAACTATTGTGAAATGTACCATGCAATCACATCCACCATGGGAGCTGGTTAGCTGCAGTTTCCATCACCTACTGTATTATGTGACTTCAAGTATGATTTCTATTTTGTATATTATACAAACCGTATGTAACCTTGGCATTAAATCAGTGTATTTCCAAATTCTGGAACTCTCCAATTTTGTGATTAACAAGTGTTGCCTTTTATGATTGTTCAGTATATAGCTAGAATTTGAACGTATTCCAAATGTGAATGCTTAGAAAAGTAGTTCTTTACTGAATCTTCTATTTATATTCCTCATGTGAATGAGCTGGAGGTTTTCTTACTTTCTTCCTCGTATTCAAGCAGAATACAAATCAGCAATAGGATTTTTCTGCATCATTGCACACAGCTTCCTTTTCTGCTCTCTGTTCTATTTGTGTACTGCCTTCAGCCCTGCTCGGATACAGCCCTTAGCATTCTGTGCACTGCTGGCTTGCAGGCAGGCAAACAATGCAACGTTCATGAAAGCTTTGAAAGACTGCAGTTGCCAGGTGTAGGATTTACCCTGTTCTAGCTGTGTGCTGGTAACTTGTAATAAGCCAAGACAAAAATAGAATCTACAATACTCTCCTGTGAATTCACAAGGAGAGATTTATGGTCATGGGAATGTAAGTACCTTAGCTTGCTTGGCCCATAGCTGTCTCTAACCCAGGTGAGAAATGGATGCTTATGGAAAGAGTGTAGAAGCAGTTTGCAGTGGTATTTCTCGAGGTATGCAGTTCTACTGGTTTTTCAATGGGGATATTTTCAGATGGAGTTGCATAAAGGCTGTTGTGATTAAATCAAGACCTTCTCATTTAGCATCACTGCCATGTATTTTACCATTTTTGTCTTTCCTACTCTCAATCCAAACCTGTGATGATACAAACTGCAGTTTTATTTATTTTTTCCAGGTAGGTGTTCACCAAAAATTTTTTTGTTTCTCAAAACATTCTAGGTCAGGGTAGATACTTCTCAAATGCAGCATTACTTGTTCTCGTTACAGTAAAGGGCTGAATTTACCATGGTAGGTTTCTTCATTGTCTGATGTATCAAGATTCTTTCCAAAAAAGTATATGTATGAAAAAAATCTATATTAAAAATGTTAATCTTAAAAGGCTAGCAGCTAGCTTAATACAGTCTGTTCATTTTCTGTAAAGGATTATGGATTTTATTAAAACAAAATGGCTTTCTGGGAAAACTTTCTACTCTTAGTGTTTCAGTTAAATGCATTAGTTCAGTAACTTTCCATTCACTACATAAAGACTGGATGTCCTTGAGTCATATAAAGAAGTTAATTAACTTTCACTCTTGGTGTGTATAAGGCAAAAGTTACAGTATCAGACAGCTCTCCTTGTAAAGACTGACAATAAATCACACTTTTCTTTTTCTATGACTATAAAACATTCTCCAATCTACATGCAACAATCAGGTTCTGTTTTAGTTTAAAACGTGCTATAAAATATGCAACAGAAATTTGAACAAATCGTATATTTTGCTTTGAGTTTATTCATTTGATTTTGAATGGAGCACATCAATTTGATTTGTAGAACTGGAGTAATGTCTAAGGGGTATGTACATTTAAAAACCTAAATGTTTTATTGGTGTGGTGATCATAATTTTTCAGTTAATTCCTCGCTACTTGGTTACTGTTAAACCTTTCAAAAAAACTCCCCCCTTCTATGTGCAAATAGCTTTAGGGGCATTTGCAATGATTTCTGATTCTCAGATCTGAAGAGGAAAAAAAATTTCCTAATTTTCTAAAGGGCTTTTATGGGCTTTTTTTGCCATCTTTTTATTCAGGTTTGTCTTTGCTTGGTATCGTGCATATATGGTTATCTACTGGTGAATTCCTTCTTGTTACAGCTTACATAACAGAAATGCCATTAGTGAGATCAAGAACAGCTTTGATGGGGTAGTCTAGAAGTTGATAAAAACCTTGGAGCTTTTCTGACATTGCCAGAAGTAGAGGATAAGGGAGAGTGTATGAAAAGGGCAGAGTTGTAGAGATGCCTTCTCCTGTATGACCTCCCCATTTCCAGTAACATGCAGCTCAGGGTAGGGCAGAACAAAGGTATTAAATTTATATTTAAAGGCCATACAGAATTTTCTTCCAGGACTTTACCCATTTTGTCTTCTATTTTCTGAATTATATATAGTTTTCAAATTCACAAGGAGTTCCACAGCTTACCCTATGTGGTGCAAAGCACTATATTTTTCTTTTTCTTTTTCTTTTTTTTTCCCCTTCTCTTTTTCCTTTTTTTTAGTTTGCTTCCTGCTGGTTTGCTTAAAGTCCTCTGCCTTTATGTTGGAACAGACTGTGTTCACTGTGTTCAGCCATTGGATATCCATCCCACTTTTCCATTTGGGATTTTTATAGGCCTGAGGGGCCAGGCAGGGTGCTTGGCCCTCTGTCTTGCCATGTGCTCCTCTCCAGAGATGTACCTTGTGCCTGCTGTGGCTGCCCTGCAGAGATCTGAAAGGCTGTACTTACTGTCTTGGGTAAGAAGGAGGACTAGGCAAGACTTTTGAAGGAGCTACTCTGTGAAAGGAAATTGAAGGTGAAGTATTTCTAGAAAAGCTTCTGTCAATTTCCCACAGCTTCTGTTGCACCCCTGTTTTCATTCTGTTTAGTGCTCTGTTAGGGCCAGTGTCTGGCCTCTGGAACTGAATTCCCCCTTATTGAATACCACCTTTCTCTGAGCAAGTGAGAGGAAGTGCTGTCTGCTTGGAGTAATGTCTGGTGCAAAAGATAAATGAATAAATGATCTTATAAAAGCAGCAGGAGGTATTTAACCTAGATTACTAGACAGTTAATAATACAGAACACTGGAGGTTACGTAAGTGCTTTTCACATTTTGAGGTATTGTCCATCAATATTGTCAAGTGCAGTAACTCTGCAGCTGCAAACATAATTCTTCAGCCATGGTTTATGTACTTGTGAAGATCAAGAGAAACAAGATGAGATTTAAACAGGAAATCTGTAGATGGAGTCACCCCTGCTTGGTGAAGAAGATGGAATTCAGCCTTTGTGCAGGGATTGATTGACAGAATTGTTTTCTAAGGATCCTAGTTTTACAGGCTCAAAATGTATCCTCACAGATTAAAAGTAGGTAGATTACAAGGGATGCAGTTCAGATGGAATGGATCTTAACGTAGTTGAGGTATGATCTGTGTTCTCAGGTCACATGGCAATTTTCATGGACTTTGAGAATGGGTAAGGCTGGAAGGGACCATAGTGATTAATCTGGCCAATGTCCCTGCACAAGCAGCACATTCTGGCCCAGAGGCAGAATTTTCTTGAATATGTCCAGTAAGGGAGACTCCACAGCCTCTCTGAGCAATCTGTGCCAGTGCTTGGTCCCTGCACAGTAAAGAAATTCTTCCTCATGTTCAGGTGGAACTTCCTGGGCATCAGTTTCTGCCCATTGCCTCTTGTCCTATTGCTGGGCACCACCGAGCAGAGCCTGGCTCATCCTCTGGCGCCTCCCTACAGACACTGACAGACACTGATGAGGTCCCTTCTCTGTCACCTCCTTTTGAGGCTGAAGAGGCCCAGCTCCCTCAGCCTTTCCTCATAAGAGAGATTCTCCAGTCCCTTAATCTTCTTTTTTCCTCCACTGGACTCACTCCATGAGTGTCTGCCTTGTCCTGAGGAGCCCAGAATTGGAGACATCACTCCAAGTGAGGCCTTGCCAGGGCTGAGCAGAGGGGCAGGATCACCACCACGGCCTGCTGGCAGTGCTCCTCCTGGTGCACTTTTTGGCTTTCTTGGCCACGAGAACACACTGATCTGCGTGGGCAAGTTTGTGCATCCATTGAAGGGGTTAGAGCCACCGTGTGTGCAGTTGTGCATTCTCATTTGCAACGGCCAGAAGCCACCAAAAAAAGGCAACTTTAGTCTGATCTAATTCCTTGACTTTACCAACACTAGTGTGCTGGTACAAAGAAGCTACTGGAATGAGTGGTTGGAAGAGGAGAAACAGGAAAACCTTATTTTTCAGGTCCTGTGAAGCAATTGACCACTCTAGCTTTCCACTAAAACCTCTAAGGATTACTCTTGTCCTTTTGCTCTAAATCATAAAATACCAGCTGAAATGTTGATTTCAAACTAATTTGCTTAACAATTTCATGTTTCCTGTCTGAATTTTTGTTATATTACTCACCATTTTTTCTATACATTGATTCTATGTTCCAAAGTGAATCTTTTAGCCATACACATACATATGGTATGTATTGTAGGACATCTATTGTATTTTTTGATACCTGGAACAGTTGTTACTTCCTAAGGAAAAGGAGAAAAATCCTATTCCATTTGTATACCTTCATTGAATTAAATTTCATTAGGAGATATTCAATTTTTATCAAAAATACTATAAGGAAGTTGCAGAAATGTAAAAATGAAGGTGTCTGTTTCACTAAAAGTGATCATGAAATATACTGCATTTATTGGTGATAATATTGTGTCATGTCCTATAGCATCAAAATTTGAAAGTGTTTGTCAAGCGAATACACTGTAGCATAAACTCAGAAGTTTCTGTTGTGTTCACAGCTTCTTCTTTGCAACTTTGAGAGCTACTATGCTGTTACTTAATTTTAAAATACAAATACTAATTGTTCTAGCATCTTAGTCTGTCTAGTTTTTATGTAAAATTATTCCTTAATTGTGGAAATATCTTGATTGTCTTTAAGACTGATGTTGACAGAGGTTAATTTTATTTAAGCACTAACTGCATCCATTAGATTTAGCTAATACAATATTTAGCTGAAATGAATAAATTGTTTTTGCAAACCAAGTTAACTTCAAGATAAATGCTATAAATTAATGGGTTTTAGTATTAGTCCTAATTTTGTGCTTTGGGGAGAATGTATAGTTAAAAGAAAAAACCTCATTAGACTGAAATATTAATAACTTGGTTTATGATTGAATATACTTCATTATGTAATTACTGCTCTTTTGGATGGGTTTTAGACTATGGCATTACTTTGTCCTATGTTTAGGTGTAACCTTTATGTTCTGGTTGCATATTATGTAAGCACAACAAACTATATGGTTGGAATCAACTTTGTCCATGTACTCTTGTCCACGTACCCTCTGGTAGCAATCCTGGTTTTCATTTTCTTTCCTACATTCCTTTCTCCATTCTGAAACATAAATTATATTCCTTATTTTAGAGAAGGATCTTGCCAACCTCTTTCATTTTGAAGTGACATCACAGAATCATACAATGATTTCAGTCCCTTCATAGAAGGAAGGGCCTTAAAGATCATCCAGTTCCAGCTCCCTGCCCCGGGCAGGGACACCTTCCACTAAACCAGGTTGCCCAAAGCCCAATCCAGCCAGAGATGGAGCACCCAAAACCTCTCTGGGCAGCCTGATCCAGTGCCTCACCAGGCAGACAGTAAAGAATTTCTTCCTAACATCCAAGCAAATCTACCCTCCTTCAGTTTAAAGCCATTCCCCCTTGTCCTTATCACTCCATGCCCTTATAAAAAGTCCCTCTCCTGGTCTCTTCTTGTTCCTTTAGGTACTGGAAGGTGTTATAAGGTCACCCCAGAGCTTTCTCTTCTCCAGGCTGAGCAGCCCCACCTCTCTCAGCCTTCATCACTTAGACTGCTTTTTAGATAAAACAAACCAAAATAAACACAGCAGAGTTTGTTGCACAATTATTTTATATTCATTGTGGGTGTCTAGTATAAGTGTTAGCAAAAGTGTTTTAAGCTTGAGGAAGAGAAGGATCACTGTGTGTGGTCTTCTCTACTTGCACCGTCTTCAAGTCCTGTGTATATGGGGAAGTTGTGTTCTTTGACTAACTTTTGCTTCTGAATCTGTGGAATGTGAATGCTTTCTGTCTGAGTATTTTAAAGAAAATTGTTGCTAGTGTAATTCAGCTATGTTTAGGATCTTGGCTATAAATTATGTCTGAAGTATGATATTATAAAAAAAGATAAAGAATATTCTCCAAGGACATCTGCTCTCTAATATCTCTAAGTAATAAAAGAGAAATAGCATGGGACTCTTTTTGCAAAACGCAATACTAGGTTAGAAAAATGCTATGAAGTAAGCAGCAGTTTGCTTGCAAAGTACTATTCATGTTTCCTAAAATGCTGAAAACCGCTGCCAAATTCTTCTAAGTTTCACTGTGGTTTTGAAACAATATGTTTAAAATCAGCACTGCATTTAAAGTGTTATGGAAGGGAAAGTTGTAGAGCCTGTGTTTGTGCCATGACTTTGTCATGTCATATACACAATTTGGAGAATTTAGGATTGCCTTTACCTTTATCCTGTAGGATTTCAGTAGTGTTGAAATATCCTCTTCTTGCACCCTTGATTGATTGCTGTCACTTGTACACTTATACATGAGTCAGAAATTCTTTTTTATAACCAGTTTGCAAATAGTCATAATGCGTGTGCCAGCATCCCCAAAATAAACCCTACGGAGTATAATCAAACAAAGGTCTTTGCTTTAATTTTGATATCCCTTATCGCTTCACTTTTTTTACTTTTATATTGAGAAAGCAGATTTTATTTTGTTCTTAAGTTGTATATAGAATTATTCTGGTAATTAAACATATATAAGTAAATCATATATATTACACACGTATATGTGGCTTGGTTTTCTTCAGCCTATACAGCTTTTAGAGGTCTGTAGCTTTTCTGTACCACAATGAACACAAGATATACATCTTTATTTTCTACTGTATATTTATGCTATTTTTGCATGTTGATTAAAAGGCAATGTAGAAAAAAAAATGACTTTTAGATGAGGCTTTTATTAAAATACTATACTTGACTATCATGATTATTGTGTTTCCTTTTCTGTAATTTTCCCACTAAAATATATATGTCCAGAGAATATATTTATATTAAAGAACATGACATGGAAATTAAAAAAAATAATGCTACACATCTGAATTATGCTTTTGTGATTTTATTTTACTTTTCTTTTTAAGGGGTCTCCAATCCCCTAATTTGTTCATTTTGTAAAGCTCTAGATATGGACTAAGCAAAATTAGAATTAGATTAGAAATACAGCACCTACTGTGTATAATAAAACCTCTCATTTCCATTTTTAAATTTATCTTAAAAACAGCAAAAAAAAAAAAAAAAAAGTATGCTTATATTATAGATTGGTTCTAGATGTGGTTTTTTGCTTCTTTCTGTTGTTATCCCATAGTGTCATTCTGTGTTATAGCCTGTAATGAGGATTGCTTGTAAGATGGTAGACTCTCTTAGATGGTTACATGAAGGTAGCTCTGAATTTCATAAGTGGTGGTGATTGAAGGCTGAACAGGATGTAAGATGAAATCTTACTGAGTGTCTGCCATCATTGCAGTCTCCGTAAGCGGAATAATGAAACTGGGCTGAAACAGTGTCCCATAATATTGTAGTAGTCTTCAAGATCCATGTTATACTGGTAATCTTTTTTTTTTTTTTTTTTTTTTAATTAATTA
>VWZN01015140.1:416725-440424 GCA_013396955.1 Regulus satrapa
TTTTTTTTTTTTTTTAATGAAACAGTATTAGCGCATTATATACTAACTTTTTTTCCTGAATGGAATAATTCTGAAGTGGAATATTGCAGTCACCCATCAATGTATGGGTTTAAATCTTTCTTCAGGAATTAGGAGGAGAAGGAGCATGGGTTGTTTCTGTTCTCAAGTAAGAGATCATGCCTGTTCCCTCACCTCCCGCCAGGGCAATTTTTCTTTTTTTTTCTTAAGAGATTTCTAATAGTAGTAGTAATGGCTGGTAGAAGATCCCAACAATGCCACTTGGGGTGGGATGGATTTTTTTATGGAGCCATGAGATGGGACTGTGGTGTTTGCCTGCAACACCATGGAGAGGCTGCATTTATTCCTTGGTGTCACTTTGGACTTCTGTAGCACTAACAGAACCTTGAAGTATTGAAGTATTTGAAGAGTTTTGCTGCCTAAGAATAACTAATCCTGATCAAGTATATCTTCCCTCCCTGAGTAGAAAATGCCTGTGAGTTACGGGATAACAGCTTAGATACAGAACTTGCTGCAAAATATTTTGTGGCTTCAGAAAAAGGACAAATATATTTTGTTGTATTTAACTCTGGTGCTGCAACTGAAGAGCTCTCCTGTTAGTGAAATATACAGTCTGGTATGGTGGGGGGAGCAATTTTCCAGAGACTTCTGTGCTTTTTTCCAGTTCAAGTTACTAAGAATCACATTTTTAATCACTTTATGTCTGTTAGCATGTTTATTGAATGCAGTCATGTTTATGCTGTTTGTATGACATCTTCTCTTCACTTTGTTTCCTTTCGAAAGACCTTGCCTCAAATTTTCACTGTCTTGTGAAGAGTTTGTTTGATTGTCCTCAAAAATAAATAATCTTGTTCTATTCTGTGTTTATGTTAGTGTTTAGGTATGTCTCTTGTATATAAGCTTTTCAGGTTAGATTTTTGTTAAATGAAAATGTCGCTTCATAATGTCTTGGGTTTTTTAAATGACAAGAAACTTCAATGAATTATGCTGAAAAAAAACAAAAGGTAATTTTTGTAGGGTGGTATTTGGTAGCCAATACTCACACCCAAATCAAGGTATTTCCTCAGGCTTTTGTAAAAAGTGTAAGGAGAGGTTTGCATGAATGCAGGGAGAGAATAGGCTTTTATTGGTTTAGGATCGTTACCTTTGTGCTTTTAAAACATTACTTAATAGATTGCTGATGTGGACAAGAAGAATCAAGATATAGGAAAGAAGAACGACAATATGCCATGACTTGCTAAAAAGTAGAGTGCAACAGCACTCGTTATTTTTAAACACAGGAGCATTTGTAATGTGGGAAGATTCTTGGGTAATGTTCTGTGCAACCGCTTCCTAGTGCTTTGCAGCCTTTATGCTGGCAAAAGCTCTGTGTGCAGCCTGGGAATGGTGTCCAGCGGCATCTCCAGGAGCTGGGAGCCTGGCTGTGGGTGTGCTGGTTTCTGAGCCGTAGCCATATTTTATGCCAGCAGGCATTCCAATGTGTTTATCCAGCAACTGGGGTAAGGAATAGGTAAAGTTATGCTGCAGTGACATTTAGACTGGCAAGGTTTTTTCACTGGTGTTGCCGTTCTTGGTTTCTGTACTATTCAGCTTTTCTACTGCTGCTTGAGGAAGTAGGGCTGTGAACAGTGGATGATAGCTGTTCCAGCAGTTGCGGCTAGTTCAAGGTGTGTGTAAAGATAAGAACATTGTCACTAAGTAGTTGTGGATGCCCTCTTGTGTCCAGAGAAGCTGTGGATGCCCTATCCCTGGAAGGTTTCAAAGCCAAGTTGGATGAGGCTTTGAGCAACCTGCTCTAGTGAAAGGTGTCCCTTCCCTTGTCAGGTGCATTGGAACTAGACGATGTTTTCCATCCTGAACCACTCTCTGAATCTCTGATATGTTTGCACCAAGATTAGTTTCTAGCCAGTGAATCTGGTTATGAACATGTGGGGGAAACTGTCACTGCATGGTTTCAAGTGTTGTTACTAATTGTGGGCTTTTCAGCAATTCCTACAGAAATTAGAAAATAAATCTGATCAGCGTCATCAGCTTTCCTGGAAACAAATCTCTTAGCTTATTTTTCAGATAGCTCTAAATCTACCTTGTGCACAAAATAAGTTGACCTTAGAAGTATTGATGTAACTCAACTGAGAAGAAATGGCCAAAAATACTGTTGAGCTTTCCCAGGTGTGTCAGTGTGCACAAAATCCAACATCCACACCATGCTCATTAGAAAAAAATGTGATGCTAACTTCATTTTATGCAGAAGTGATCATGCACAGATAGTGACTAGTGTCTACATTCTTGCTCTTGTGGAAAAGGCTGCTGGGTAGGAGTCTGGCTGTAAAGAAGGATCCAGCTGCCAAATAAATTACCATTAGCAATATTGCACTTTTACAAGCAAGATCTACTGTGCTTCCATTTGATTAATACTTGGAGGATAATTAAGTAGCTGAAATTTTTGCAGCTCTTTTAAAAGCCCACACAAATGAGCTAGTCAATTGTGACTTTTACAGCACTGGAGGTTGGTGATTTTTGTCACATATGTGGAGTTTGGAGACGCTGTTGTCTTACATCAGACCATGTAGCTAAGAGCAGACATGAGGAAAGTTCAACTGATAGGATCGATGTTAAATTTTGACATTACCTGAAAAAAATACTTTCAGGGAAAATATATTTACTCTGTTTGATCACTGAATTTTTTTTTTCATTAGGTTATGCTTAAAATACTTAAAGCTTGACATTTTCAGAGAAAAGACAAGGTTTTAAAAAAATGTTACTTTAATTGGTGGTCTTTGGGAACAGCTGGTAAATGGTGGTGTATGAAATGATGCTAGCATCAGTTATTACAGTGATAAGTGCTTGTTGATGTTCCTCTCATTGGGACCCTTTGGGGTTTTCTTAAGTAGTTCAGGACAATTCAAGCTGGACCTTTATATATCCATTACACAAAGTGGTTGTCTCTAGAAAATTCTTAACACTTTAACGCCCCTATTTTTGTATTTTGACATTTGCTGAGACCAAAACTTGGAAACAGTTTTTATCCTGGTGATTGGCAGGACCGGTATAAATTGAGTGCAGAGGGAAGGACAGAATGGGTGGTTTGAATCACTTCTCTGTGTTCAGAATTAAGTGGTTCTGGAAGTCTGCTTATTTCTGAATGAGTGAGCTACAGGAGACCAACATGATGCTAATCTTCTCTTTTGGTTGTATTTCATTGTGGCAATTATAGGGGTTTGTGTTGTTGCAATTTCAGTGGCATGCAATAACTTACTAGCTGTCTAGTCTGTGTTTATTGTATATCCAATAAAGCTTGGATTTTATTGTGAGGAAAGCTGATACTGCTGCTGAACAGCCATAACTTTGTAAGGTACTATTGCTCTACTTCATTCCATGGGTTCTGTAACTGGGACTTGAGCAGAGGGCAAGCATGTTTTATAGTACAGCCAGCAGTAACTTCTGTGCCAGGGTTAGAGAAGCGTGCAAATCAGTAAGTGAAAGATTTACTACTTTTAGTCCCTGGAAGCTGAAAAATCATCATGTGTTCCATGAAATAATTATTCTTGTGTTTGACAATACAGGCACATGACTACCACACATTCATTACACCTGTTTTTGTATAGCCTCAAATATGTTTATATTCTACATGGATTACTTTTTAATATAAGAAAATAATTTCATAAAATACATGGAGCGAGGGGGTTTTTGTGATGAGCACATAGGTTGTGCATGCTTTAATTGCCTTCAAGGTTTTGTCATTGGTTTGTTTTGTGTAAAATAGTGTAGCGGTTTAAAAATTTTCATCTGGTATATTATTTTTGTGGGTGGGTAATGGTACTGATATGATGTGGAATTTTCTAGGGCAAACCTCCTACCAATGGTGTGAATTTGTACAGTTCCTCTGATAAAAGCGTGAGTGGTTTGTTCCAGTTGGAAAACGCATCTCCTTTGGATAATAATCCACTTGCAGATTAATAATATTCAATAATATAAACTGACTTATGAATGTGGTCATCAGTGTCTTTAGCCACTTCTGTCTTTTGCTAATATTAGGCTGAAATAGAAATAAGTGGGTTTTTTAACCCCTCTTCAAATTGTAAAGGTTTGCGAGGTACACAAAATGTATTTGATGTTTTAGTACTCTCGTGGGCTCAGTGGGCAGCAGCATCCTTTGTGTAAATGTGCCTCCGGGTTGGTGCTGATTTCTAGAAGAGCTGAATTTAATGTGTGTGCAGAGCACTTTTGCGATTGGTTTCTGGACAGTAGTTTTGTGTTAATCTAGAAAGAAAGGGTTTTTTTAAACAATTGTTTTCACGTGTTTTAGCAATAAGCACCTCAAATATTCATAAGTATGGTTATAGTACATAGACTTCTGTGTACAAACACATCAGGAGAAATGTAGAATTACTGTACTATAGAATGGTTTGGGTTGGAAGGAACCTTAATCTAGTTCCAACCTCCCTGCCATGGGCGGGGACACTTGCTAATACACACCAATATAAGTATTTATGCACACACATGCCCACGCATATATACATATCTGTACAGAATAAAAAGACACAAGATTTTAGAGAAACAATTAGAGGTTTATCTAAATGTGAACCTGCCAGTTTTTGCAACCTCAGAGACAGACGGTGAACTATAATCTACCACTTTCCACACTGCACTGTAGCATAATTTCTGGTTTAAAATTTAGAGACTATTAAAACAGAACATGGTCCCAAAATAGAAATACCTTTCGCTGAGAAGAGATCAGGCTCTCGAGGGTTGAGGAGAGGCAAAATCAGTGTCTGTCAGTGTGAAGAGCAGTGAAAAATGAGTAGCAGAGAGGACTGGTGTAGGTTAGGGGATGTCAGCATATACCTCTTCTGACCTGGCCCTGATCTGTGTGCTGTGGTAGGCTGGTAAAAGTTGCATGTGCAGCTACCCAGTGATCTACACCAACGAAGTGATCCTTTGGAGAACTCACCTTGTCTCCAGCCCAAAAGTGATTTGGTTTTATAGCCTCAGGTGGACAAGTTTGCCATTCACTGGTATGAACAGCTACCAGTAAATGTCCATCTTAGGAGAGAGGAGGGACCTTCTCTGAATGTGAAATGGTAGCTGTAAGTACAAATTTCTGTCAGTGTGTCCTGCACTGATGGAAGGTGAGCTAAACCACAGTGCTCAAAAGGAACTCTCAGGGGACTGGTGGCACCACAGCATCTCCTGCCTGAGTCACCACGGTGTAGCCATCGTGAGTGCTCTGGGGTGAGGGAGCAGAGACGCCGCTTTCTTCAGCAGCACAGATTCAAACCAGCTCGGTGCTTTGAAATGGCAGGCTGGGTTCAAAGCAGCTCTGTAAATTATATCTGGGGTAACTGTGTGGGGAATTCTGCACTGTTTGGTTAGAAGAGCTGATGTTGCATGATCAGGAGATTTTCTTCTTGAGCATAAGGTTCAATGTAAGTGAAAGCAGCAACCTGAAACCTCAACAAAGCCAGAGAATCTGCTGCGATTGAGAAGCAAGGAACATTTCTTACTTCATTTAATTTAAGCAGATTAAATATGGTGGGTGTTTTGTGTTCTTTCTCCTTTTTTTCCCCTTTAGTTTTCCTCTCTTTTTGGTGAAAACTGATTTTGCATTATTTTGAGCTTGTCTCCAGAATGACTGTTTTCAAGAATGAAGCTTTGTTCAGCTGAAAAGGCCATGAATCTGTGGTGTAGTACCTTTAAATGATATGTCTTTCCAAAATGCATGAGAGGGTAAGAAAATGTTTTTCTCTGGAACTTTAAAAGGCCTCCTGCAAGATTGTATAGTGGAAGTGAAGAAAGAAGCATTTGCCAGGAGTGGGTGGTGGGAAGAGTTCAGTAGTTAGCAAGGGGTGCCACTGAATACCTAGAGATTGTCACAGAAACCCCTTGGGTCTCTAAGACATTGCAATTTTCAATAATATAAATGTATGCTACTTTAATGGAGGATCAGATTTTGTATCTTCTACAATAGGCAGTTAAAATATTTAGTATTCTGAATACTCGAAATGAAAATGAGTGGATACTGCAGAAGCTTGTTTTCACCTAACTAGGGAAAGCAAGGCTGTTCCTGTCTAACATGCTGAGAAGGTAATATTACTCTGGAATAATAATTGAATCGAGCATTGAGTGCAACTTAATTCCTTTGCAGCAGAGTGCAGCTAAAAATTATCAGCAAAAGACATCTAAGAGGAATGTAATATATTTGGAAACAAACTATCTCCAGTTATATAAAATAAACAAAACAAATAGAAACAACCAAAAAAATCTCAATACCCAAAAAGCACCTAAGCAACCCTAGATAACAGGTTTTGTGTACCTATTATGTAAGTGTGTTTTATTTGTAGTTTTGGACTATGAAGAAGTAGTTCACATAAAAATTATATTTGCAAATATAAAAATACGAAGTTGCCCTGTGATGTCATTCTGACTTAGATCACTGGCTCCTTCAGGCTGTGGATGTCATCTTTGTATATTGCTTTGCTCAGTGATTCCTCTTTTAGAATAATGAATGTTCCCTTTTCTCCTGCTCTCACATTAGTGATTACATATAATTCAATAGCAAATCCAATTTAGAAGATTTTTCTAGTCTGCTTGTCATAGTCTTTTAGACTGATGACTTCAGGATAAAGTTTCCTGGAGTTTTTGTATTTGTTTCTTTCTCCTGAATGTCCAATTTGCTTCAGTACTTAGACCTTAGCACAAAGTTTTATGTTTCGATCTCATCAATGTTAACCATTGTCTTTCTTTCAAAATATTGGTTTCAAATTCTTATCCCATGTTCAAACTCTCAATAGACAAGTGAGTCATTATTTTTTTCTGGTCATTGAAGATGGAGAGAACTTCAGTAGAAATGTATGATAGCAACTGCCTGACATAGCAGGCAGGCAGGAGCAAAAGCTTTTGACAGCATTTGCAGAGGAATCAAAGAGAAGCACTTGCTGTGCACTGTCTTGGAAAGGAACACAGAGTTCCCAATATTTTATTACATTTTAAAATGGTAACTTTTCCTGGCAACGTGTAAGTCAAGTCAAACCCACTATTTTATTGGGGAGCAAAAGAAGTAATGATCTTTGTAGTTCTTAATGTTTTAATCCATTGTTCTGCTGTAAATGGGAAAAAACCCCAGAGATAAATAGTCTCACAAGGCATTTTTTCACATTTTGTGGTTTCAAATGTTCTAGTTTTAGCTGCCACAGGAGTGGTTGTATGATGTGAGAAAATGGTTGTTTCCTGTTAGGGAACAGAAACATTCAGTTTTATTTTGTTACAGATTATCATGTGTTGTTCAGCTACAACATTTTGCATGGCTAAAATGGGGCTGCTCCAAACAGAGCCATTATATATTAATTGGTTTCTCTCTGTACGGATTCCTACTGTAAGTGTTCACTCCCAGGACCTCTCAGTGTTTGGAGCTTACCGATGAGCAGTACCCTCACATTCAGCTGTCTCTAGGACTCAACACTGTAGTTGCCCTGGTGCTCCTGATGTGGTTTTCTGGAGCTTCTTAATGCCTAGTGGAATATTCTTCAATTATAGAATCATAGAATGGCTTGGGTTGGAAGGAAAACTAAATGTCATCTAGTTCCTATCACCCTGCCATGGGCAAGGAGACCTTCCAGTAGACCAGGTTGCTCAAAGCTTCATCCAGCGTGGTCTTGAACACTTTTAGGGATGGAGTATCCACAGCTTCCCTGGGTAACCTGTGCCAGTGTCTCACCACCCTCACAGTCAAGAATTTCTGCCTGGTATCTACTTTCATCCTACTCGCAGTTTCAAGCCAGTCCCACTTCTATCACTCTATGCCCTTGTAAAACCTCCCTCTCCAGCTGTCTTGCAGAGCCCGTTGTTCAGGTATTGGAAGGTGCCGTGAGGTTCTCTAAGGCTTTCCCTGTCAAAACTATCTCAGTGCTGTCAGTGAAAGCTCTGCTTTGAGGTGCTGTCGCTCAGTGCTGCTGGTGATGTCCCTCTGGGAGGAATTGGGAGCCTTGTGCCCTGTTCTGCCAGTCTCCAGACTCCCAGGAGCTCCGGAGTTTAAACTTTTTGGATAACAGGGCTGTGCAGGGGTCTGTGCAGTGCGAAGGGCGTGGTCTCTACCTGCTCCCGTGCTCAGTTGTGCTGCTGTCCTGACAGTGGTTCTGAGTACAGGTTCTCCAAACTCCAGTGATTTGAAAGTGAATATAATATGGCAAACGCTGCCAGCTTTATTAAAACATGGAAATATTGATCCAACATTACCTAGGTGATGGAAAATTGCCTGTGATTTAAATGGAAATAAATTAGCAAACTATTTAAAAATTTCCGTGTATGATTAGAAAGCTAATCCTAAATTCATCATTACTTAATAACATTTTATACTAGGTTTTGGACCTATTGCAGAAAATATGAAATTCTTAAAGATGTAACTTTCAAAATGATGATGATGATGATGATTATTATTATTATTGTTATTCCTCCTCCTTCTATCACATTATATTGCACAAAATCAAATATTATTCCTTTATTTTGATTTGCTACTTTTCACCTGCTGTACTTTTAGAGTTATGTTGTGGAATTTGGTGCAAGGAGTAAGTGTGAAAATATTTTATTTTTATATTATATTATTGTTATTGTGGGAGAACCACAGATGTTACAAAGCAATTTAGTTGTAGTAGAAACCACAGGGCTAGTGTAGAAGCATCTTCTATTTCTTGTTTTGTTTTTTATTTCCAAAATATAATGCAATTTGAATAAATGCTTTGTCCTTTGCAACATTAAAATACTGTTTTTCTTCTAGCACTGTCAGTACTGTTTTACTCTGTTGTCATAGCATTTTTAGTTCAATTCTTTAATTCACTTTTAAGGGGTTGAATGACCCCAGACCTTCCCACTGGCTGAATCAATTGTACCTGCAGTTTTTTTCCAGCCTGTGACTCTACTTGTTTTGTAGGTTTCTTTTTGGTTGTTAAAGTATATTCTGGCAATCAGTGATGTAAATATTTAAAGTATATTGTTTTCTTGCTATTGTAGGCATTGGATCAAGACAGGACTGCACTACAGAAGGTGAAAAAATCTGTGAAAGCAATATATAGTTCGGGGCAAGGTAAGACATTGTTTTCAATTTTATATGAGAACCAAAGCATTTAATTTCAAGTTTGAAATATCTTGCAATTTATCCTGTTGGAATGTATAGCATAAGAAATGCTCATCTGTTTAGGAGTGTTTGGACTTAAAAAATGCATTTCTTTACTTCTGATTATACATTAGGTTAATGTGCTCTCTGGTTCTTTTACCCTTATATTCCTTCTCAATGGCCTCTAGGAGAATCCCATGGGTAGTTTTTCTGCTGTCATAATATTTCAAGCATTTGTCTTCGATTAGAGCAATGACAACAATTGTTCTTAACTGAATTTTTAGAAAGCTCTTATAAGTGAAATAATATTTAGAACTTGTTCAAAGTTTAAAAAGTAAATATGTAAAAATAAATATCTGTTTTGGTTTTGGGAACATGTGGTTTCCCTTCATAATGTGTTTCTCTTCTTATCTAAAATCAAAACTATGTTTTTCCCTTCTTACCTAAAATAGTATAGTTATATCATTGTTTTGCTTGCTTGAAGACACTGCTGATGTTTTACTGGAACTGTAGTAGTTACTTTGATGGGAGGTTATTTGGTTGGAATATGAATTGATAATCAGTTTGAGTGAAGTAACAAATGGTGATCAAATATGTCAATATACAAATTTGTTTTAAAAAATGCTGTAACTCTAATGCTTCTACCTCTGTTTCTCTTAAGTTCTAAAAACTGTGCCAAAGGCAGATAGGTTAACAGAGCTGTGTACTTCCCAATAATCTTCTGGCTGTAAATATAAGATTTTTTTAAAAATCCAAGTTCCAATTTCCTAACCATAATAATCAGCAAATATTTTCTGTATGCAGAGCTGCTTTTGAGTGCTCTTAGTTTCTGTGTTTATGGAAGTGTCTGGGATTTTTAATACCTTGTAGATTCTTGACTAGTCTCATTTGTCAATCACTGATGTTGGTTTGCTAGCACCATGCTTTAATTAGCTGTAATGTTAGTTGTTGATAAATGTTTTCCCAATTGATAGTGAAGCCTGATATAAATAGAAAATAGAATAGAAATTGAGAATAGTATTTGTTGCATGTGTATTTAGTTATATGTTTTTAGAAATATTCATGTACTCCATTAAGCTTTTCTATTTGAGAGTACTCACTTAAACAGTTTCAAAAACTGAGTGTCAAACCTGATGAAAAGTGTACAACACGTTAATGATGTTCTGCTTGTTTTGAAACATGTAAATTCCTATCATTTGAGTCTTGTGATAAAAATAATACTGGTTTTAGGGCCTGCAAGTAAGGCAGTACTATATGATGAATTAGTTGCATTGAAAAAAGGCAATAGAAGGTGTGTTAATGGTTTTAATTGAGTGCTCTGCACTTAAAAAGGAGCAAAGATGGGTAGCTGTTTTGGGGTTTTTTTAACTTTTTAATTTTTTTTTTAACAAGCCTCGTTTCAAAGGTACAAGTTAGTAGGAATTCTTTTGGCTCAAGAAAGCTTTATGCATAATCCTCTGGCTCCCTCTTCAGAATGCTGCTGTCAAAGGCTCTGTTACAACGAAAAGCTGTGTGCAAGAGTCAGTTCATGCAGTGACTGATAAACTGGGATTAGTAAAACCAAGACTGAAAATGTGTTATACATGTGAAGCCTTATAAAAATAAATGCCAAGTGAATCGAAACTCAGGCTCATTTTGCCTCTTTTTGCAAGGAAAGTTGCTGAAACAGCTATTTTCTTGTGCTTCAGTGATGAAAATGGATTTTGTTGATATTTAAGTAAAACATTCCAGAAGCAGCTGTAAAAGGACTTGGGGTCTATAATTTCAAGAAAGTATTATGTGGCTATTTTTATATTTCAAAAGAAAGCCTCTAGCTACATTTTGAGACCCAAAATGGGAATTTAATTTTTTACAAATTTGATTGTTTGCTAGAAGTTAAGACCATATTTGATTTATTAGAGTAGGAGAAGGTTTTTTACTACTCCTGCTCTTTATAATCTCCTTTGAGAACTCCAGCTGAACTGGTGTGAAATAGTTATTCCGGGATAATAGAAATTCTTTTTTCAGTTCAGTAATCCAATTCATACTTTACCAAAAACCATAGCTGGGTTTTTTTTTTTGATTTTAGTGGTTGTGGGCTGTTGGGGCATTTTTTTTTTTTGTTACTTTGGTTTCTTTGGCTTTGCTTTGTTTTGTTTGGGGGAGGAGGTGTTTAGTTTTTTGTATTTGTTTGGTTTTTTGATGGTTTTTTGGAAGTTTGTTTTGTTTGAATTGATTTTTTTAGTGTTTGGTTTATTTGGGGCTCTGTTTTTAAGTGTTTGGGTTTTTTTTTTTTTGTTTAGTTTTTGTCTTTTTTGTTTAGTTGGTTTCCCTTTCCTCCCCCCTTTCCCTCCCTTTTCCCTTGTGTAACATTTGAATAGGGACAGTGACTCAATGAAATGTCTCATACAGAATTATTCAGGTTCTTCTGAACCTTGTAGTGTTTTGGTTTGTTCCTCTCCAGCACTGAAATATGAACCACAAGGGTCTCTGGTCTGTTACAAAGAGCTCTAACATCACCCAAATACTTTCTGCTCCTCCTGTACTTCCCTCATCCATTTGTCATATTTACACTTAGAGCTACTGCTGTGGAAAAGAAAACGTACCAACACGAGCATAGAAAACCCTTAGAAATGTCTCCTCCCTATTTTTATTTCTGGGAGTGTTGCATGGGAAAGGGCTGTTTATGAAATCCACTGAGACCTACAAACAGACATCTCTTCCTCACCACTTGCTCCCTGCCTTGCTGTTTACTTCTGGCAGGTCTGGCAGGTGTCTGTAACTAGGAGCCCACTTATGGCAAGGGTGCTTGAACTTAATGGGGAATCTGTTCTGACTTGCTTTCCCTTAAGATTTGGATTGAATTGTAACAGCAGTAGATTGCACAATTATTTCTGCTGTAGATTTTTCAATGGCTCTTTTTCATTACTTCCCTAGGACAACTCCCAAATATAATCAAAAGAGTTCGCACAATGGAGAAATAAAAACATAAAATCCGTACAGGACCAAAGGTACTGAGATGGATCAGCAGTCCACATGGTCTTCCACAGTGTTCAGCACCAGATGCTTGAGGAAGTAGAAAAATGGTTCAAAAATGGAGTATATTTTAAGTATTTTGTTTAGCACTTTCTCAGCTCACACTGACATGAAGGCTGGCCAGCAATAACCTTGAGTCAGAAATGATATCGTTATGCTTGATACTTCTTATTGGACTTCTACAACTTATTTTGTCCAAGGAATTTGAATTAATGTAAATCTTTATCATTCACAGTCTTGCATCAGTCTAGGTAAATTCTCCAGTGCGAAGTTTCCCATGTGCATGTTCATCTTCTTCAGATCTTAAGTCAGCTGAGGAGGAGACTGTCCCTGCCCATGTCTCACAGCACTGGCCTCAAACCCACCAAAATCACTCATCTGATATGAGATTGAGGGAGCTTTGCATGTTCTGGGCATGAAAGTCTGTAAGAGGCTTCAAAGTGCCAAAGCTTGTTAGAGTAGAGGCAGAGGAGTTTTTTGTTTAATCCAAACTTTGTTCTGTGGGCCATTGCCTCTCTTGAAATAGAATTTGAGTTGTTTCCATTATTACCCACAGTAATAATGTATCTCTCTTCTGAACTCAGCAGCTCTAGGAGGTTTGGGGAGTTTTTTTGCTTGGTTGTTTTTTACAAAAACTGTCACATTTAATCATCCTTGCTTTCCTCTTTCTTTCTCCAAAATGGCAGCACAGACTTCCTTTTCTAAAATAGGAAAGAGGAGTGAATTTTGGGCAACAGGGACAGGAACTGCACACAATATTAAGGGTTCAAGCCCACTATGGCAGTATTTTGATATTGCTCTGTTGCATGCTTGCTATGTTTCTTCATAAATTCTGATGTGCAGCTTTGTTTTGCTTGGTACTGAATGTCAGTGTGATAGAACTCTAGACCTTTTCCTTATAATGTCCAGTAATGCAATAATTTTCTGAAAGTTACGAGTGTTTTCCCTCCTGTGCTGCACTGCCTCTAATGCACACATCCATGCATTGGCCATTAAACATGAGATTCCTCTAACTTGGGAACCACCTTGGTGGAGCCTCTTTTGTAGACTGCACAATTAGTGGGTGTATGTAGAGACTTCTAGTTCACTGGTGACCTCCCTCTAGTGAGAAAATTCATGTTTTATTCTTTCCTTTCCTCCACATATTCTTTTTGGCCTCCTTATGAGGCTCATCTTAGTTCCTTTCAGTGTTTTTGTGAGAAAGAGGAAATCATTGGAAAATCAATAATTTAATGTGGACTTCCTTTCCCTATGCTTGTGGACCTCTTGGAGGCGGGAGTTTTTTATTGTAAAATTTTCTTTTTATAAAACTTGTGTTTCTTGTTTCGAATTTTGTATTCATCCACATGTCCACCAATTCTCTTCTGCACTGTAGGTCCTACAAATAGACTGAGGATATAGAAGCAATATTGCTGCTGGAGCATACTTTAATTCTCAGTTCTCTCTGGAGCTTACTGAAAATAGCTATTATATTTGCTTTCCATTCTTCCTGTAGTGTTGAGGCTGGTATAAATAAGAGGCTTCACTTTGCAACTGTATAGCTTGCCTATTTTATTGTTTTTTTATGTGGATGTAAGTGACTTGCCATTGCTCATGTTACCAGATTTTAAGACCTCTACTGTTATATTTTGTATAAATCCTCAGAAGCAGAGGAGAAAGACAATTCTTCCATGGGAACTTCTTCAAGCATATCAGTGATGAACAGAGATGCAAAAAGAAGACATTTACTTTTCTGGGCTGGGTTATCTCTCAGTGCTCTTGTACTGTGATGGTCTAGAGAATCTTGCAGACTCAGTGAGATGCTTCTTGCTCTGAAATATGGAAAGAGGCTTTTATTACTATTCCCTTGAACAATCTCATTCCAGAAGGCGTTACTGTTATCAAGTTCAGACAATTGTATGGTGGTCAGATAATTTTTTTTCTATTATTTTTTCATTATATTTCAGCTTTAGGAAGAATGAAATGAGAAAGGGTTTGTTTTTTTTTTTAAATTTCAAGTAATTTCTGCCATCCTTTTTAATCTTGCCAGCTTTCTTGCTTTTCTAAGGCCTTTCTGAGTCATTTTTCATTCATAAATGCATCTTGGCTCTGACCTTGGTTATTTTTCCTCTGGCTATTCATGGAACAAAGCTGTTTCAGAAGTGAAACCTAAAAATAGTTTAAAGTTGTTCAAAATTCTAAAACATAATTTTTAGTTTAGTTTAATTTAATTATTTATTAAGTATTTATTTATTAATTATTTATTTAATTTATTTTATTTAATTTTTAGTTAACCACATATGCAGAATTAATTCTCATTAATTTAGACATTCTTCAAGTTTCTTTGGGTATAATCAGTGACAAAAGAGAGTAGTTTCTTTCTTCTGCAAACTATTTCCTTTTTCTTTTTTTTTTTTGCTTGCATTCTTCAGTGTTTGCAGGGTAATATATCTGAACAAAACTGTTGCAGAGGAAGGAAGTTTTAAAGCTTTAATTTCAGTGACGTGTTTTGTGGGTCCACCATATCAAGACTATCCTTTAACCTCTCTTCAGTCTTTGTGCTTTTGTACCNATTACTATTCCCTTGAACAATCTCATTCCAGAAGGCGTTACTGTTATCAAGTTCAGACAATTGTATGGTGGTCAGATAATTTTTTTTCTATTATTTTTTCATTATATTTCAGCTTTAGGAAGAATGAAATGAGAAAGGGTTTGTTTTTTTTTTTAAATTTCAAGTAATTTCTGCCATCCTTTTTAATCTTGCCAGCTTTCTTGCTTTTCTAAGGCCTTTCTGAGTCATTTTTCATTCATAAATGCATCTTGGCTCTGACCTTGGTTATTTTTCCTCTGGCTATTCATGGAACAAAGCTGTTTCAGAAGTGAAACCTAAAAATAGTTTAAAGTTGTTCAAAATTCTAAAACATAATTTTTAGTTTAGTTTAATTTAATTATTTATTAATTATTTATTTATTAATTATTTATTTAATTTATTTTATTTAATTTTTAGTTAACCACATATGCAGAATTAATTCTCATTAATTTAGACATTCTTCAAGTTTCTTTGGGTATAATCAGTGACAAAAGAGAGTAGTTTCTTTCTTCTGCAAACTATTTCCTTTTTCTTTTTTTTTTTTGCTTGCATTCTTCAGTGTTTGCAGGGTAATATATCTGAACAAAACTGTTGCAGAGGAAGGAAGTTTTAAAGCTTTAATTTCAGTGACGTGTTTTGTGGGTCCACCATATCAAGACTATCCTTTAACCTCTCTTCAGTCTTTGTGCTTTTGTACCCTGACTTAATATGCACAAGTAGACGGGAAACTCACTAGGCTCAGAAAGATATGCTAAAATTCTGATAATTTTTGAGTGGGAAATACACATAGTATTTAATGAATGCTGTGGGTTCCAGTGAAAGAGTACAAATTCTGGGAGTCTCATTTCAGTGTTTTGTGTGCATCCAGGCAAGAGTTTCCCACAAGGTCACTTTAGGCATGGAAAACTGCAGGTACTGCCTGGGAATGCAGTGCAGGGTGGGATTCAGCCCAGGGAGTCCTTCAGGCTCTCCAGAGCTCAGAGCACGGGTGCTCCCTGCTCCTGGCAGCTGCTGCTGTGCAGCAGAGAGCTCCTGCAGAGCTGCCACTCCTTCCTTTGCTGCTTGCATCTTTACAGCTCCAGAGGTAATGCTGAACATTTCCTCAATAAACATGGTAGAACTCAAGAGGTAAGGGGTGCCACGGTGTCACTGAGAGCTGTGAGGGTTTTCTCAAACCAAAGGTAAATTCTGTGCTGAATGTTGCCCAGAGTTGAAGGTGTGGGATGTGGAGATGCACAGCTTTCAGCTCAGAAAATACCACTGCCGTGTCCAGGCCAGCGTGCTGCTTTATACCACGTCTGCCACGCTCTGGTAGCGTTCTCAGCACGGGCTCAGGTGCTGGTGGCCTTGCCAGATCCCTGGGAAGGGAACGATGAGCGAGGCCCCTTTGCAGGGAGCTGTCTTTGTCAGTGGGTGCCCTCCCTCAGTTTCCCATGATTCTGGCACGCCTCAGGGAGCTGCTGAAGGAGCAGGATGTCTGGTTGGGGAAGCTGTTCTATTTTCATCACAGTGCTGAGCGTTGCGTACAGGATTGAAAAGTCATGATGCAGTTCTGGGAGACAAGTCTTATTCTCTGTTCTCTGGCAGTGATCCTGTCTCACTCTCAAGGTTATTAAAGTCTTGTATGAGGACTTGTATCTAGGAAAGTAAATTTTGTCATGATTATTACAGCTTTCTGTATGCAAAGGAAGTTCTATTAGGACACTAGGAGGTAATTTCTGAGTTTGTATGAGGCACCGACAGTGAGGTTAAAGGATGCTCTTTGCTCTAAGGTTTCACATTCTATATTTTAGTGTAGGCAACACTATAGATTTAATTTTTCAGATATGTGCATATAAGGTTGAGTAGGGAATTGCCTTAACTCTTCAGTAGAAAATATTTAATCTTTTGCAAGACTTACACTGATACTTGTATAGAAATTGAAACTTTCTCATTCTTACAGAGTACTTGCATTTTGTGTGCCTGTGTGCAGCAATTACAGAAGTAAATACAGGAGTATTCCTTTAACTTCACCATCAAAACTTCATTTCTAGATTTAGGTGATTTGTGGTGTGAAATTCTTGAGAATTTTGTCTGTATTGTTCTAAGACTCTCCTTCCTCTTTCTGACTGGAATTTCTTTTACCCTTCCACAGATAAAGGAAACAAATTTCTTCAGGTCTTTTTCAGTCTTTTTATGAACTAATTTTTTAAAATGCTCTATGAAGCTACACAGTGCTTAAAATGAAAATGCTGGTAGCAACTGTGGTGTAAAAAGTGTTTCACAAGCAAGGACAGGGATTTCATGATGTAGCAGAGCTCTTTCTGACCTTTCATTATCCTTCCTTTTCCTTCAGCACAGCTGGATATGCTTGAGCTTTACTCACTCAGGGCTGCATAAGCTAAAGCCCCTTCATAGATAAAGTCCTCTGTGCAGATTTGTGCAAAAGCTTTTACATCAAAAAAAGAAAACCATATTTTATTGTCATGGGGTGGTTTCCTTGAGTTCAGTGCTAAGCTATTTGATTAAAACTGTATGCTTTTGGAGCAGTTTTCTTAAAAACATATGGCTTGAATTGAAATTCTCTATTAACATATTAATTAATTAATGTGTTAAACTAATGTATTAAATATTTGGCCTTTTCAAAACCTCAATATTAATGTCTAATTTTTAGAATGTGACTGGTGTGATGTGTGAGCTTTGGGGCTTCATATTGGTAAATAAGGATTGTACTTCTATTTAACAGGTTTTGACTTTTTTCTTTTTTTCTTGGAACTTTGGTGCCCTGTGGTTTGAATACCTGCAATACCTTAGAAGAGTTAACTGTTTAACTCTTCATCAGCTGTTTGTTAATGTCCACATAGACTTATGTGTTGTGAGACATTAATCATGGGTTGTCCTTTTTCCTTCTATCTTATGAGTCATAACTTGTAATTCAGATGCTCTCAGGCACCTATCTCAGCTTGAATATAAAAAAACTTGGGGGGATTTTGGGGGAAAAAAACCCGTGGTACCTCCTGGCAACTATTCTCTTTTTCCCTTCCTCCCTTTCATTATACAGAACTTGTGCTGTAGCTCTGTGGTTTTGTGTTTGTGGTTTCCAGAAAAAAGTCCACATAGTAAGGCTAGGAGATTCATTAAAATGAAATATTGATTTAATTAATACCAGTAATATCCTCTAAGAGAGATAAAGGTTATAAAGTCTTTCCCAAAGGACTGTAGAGGTAAATTCTCTGTTTAAAGCTACTAAAACGGAAGTGACAAAAATTATGAGAACACATGCCAGATAGGAAACTAAACAGAAACAGGAAAGACATTTTGGATACGACAGTTTCTAATTCATTCTTGAGTTGAGGATTTTTCTCACTTTCACTGGCTTCAGCTGCATGGTCTTGGTTCTGGCCTCTCTGTATGAGCAGTTTGCTATTCAGTACATTGGGGTGAGTCTTTGGCTGTGTGCCAGTGCACATTCCATTGTCTGGGATAACTGAGTGTACAAAACAGGCCAAAAGGGAACCTTTGCAAGACGTTTGTTCTTTTGAACTCACTGTCAGGTTCAGACATGGTCTCCTTACTTTAATGTCTGATACTTATGACTTTTTTATTCTGTAAAAATGCCCAACATTCCAAAAGAAAAACTCATGTATGTATGAAAGTTCCAGTAGTGGGCAGCTATAAATTCCGATGTTGTTTACAAAACAAGCTTACATTGTTTCACTGATGTATTATTGATGTAATTATGCTGTCTATAGCTGCAGTTTTCTTTCTCTACACTGTGTTACAGATTCAACTTGCTGATTTAAAAAAACATATATATGCCCATTGCTAAATAGTTCTTTTTAATCTTAAAATTATTTTAGTTTTTAGTGAATGTGTTGACTTGTGGCTTTTCTCAAAGTACTGTTTGTTAGTTTGTTGTTAAGTTTCAGTAAGTTTAAAATTATAATTGACTGGCTACAAAAAACCTGACTTCTGATTTTTATTTTTTTTTCCAGATCATGTTCAAAATGAAGAAAACTATGCACAAGTACTAGATAAATTTGGAAGTAATTTTTTAAGTCGGGATAATCCAGATCTTGGCACAGCTTTTGTAAAATTTTCCACACTTACTAAAGAATTATCAACACTGTTGAAGAACCTGGTAAGGAGTTTCAAACTTTCTTAGCTTTTAACTTGCTTCAAAATAAAGCATAATGCAAGAACTGGATGATCATGTGTTGACTAAGGATAATTTTTAAGATGCTTTCAGTTTTTCTCAAAAACAAAACCAACAATTTCTGCAGAGAGGATCTGTCTCTAAAGGATGTTATTGCACACTCTGTGTTTGATTGTTAATTGGCAGTTAAGAAGGATAATATAAATGTTGAGGCATCCCTTGAGTCACCATTCACAAGTGATTTATACCTCATGGACCTTAATTTTAAATCATCCCTTCACTTGAAGTCTTACAATATCATTAGTTATGGCTGGAGTTCTTTTACCACAAAAGGAGAAACATTCCCTTTTTGGAAGAACAATAACAATTTGAGCATGTTTAAATGCTCTTAACAGTCCACCCTCCCTGCGATATATAAAGCATCCATTGCTTAAATAGCAGGTTTTTGAAGGTGGTGTAAAGGTTTGTCTCATATAAAGTTTGCCTTAGGGCTTTTATTTTTGAAAGCTGCATGATGAATCTACAGTCATAGCAGATACCTTTGAACACTGAAAGTAATGAAGTCACATTTCTTGTGAAATCATTTTTCATGGGCTTTGTAGCTGTTATATTCAGAAAGTCATGGCTTAAGTTTTACATTTTTCTTATAATTGGGCTTATTTCCAAGCTTTTTTGGTGTGTGAAGTACAAGAGATATTACAGACTTGTCTTCCTACAGTCCCCAACACAACCATAAGTGCTGTAAATCACACCAAAGGTCCCTGTAGCAAAGTTCCCTGGCTTTGATAGTTGACCAAGACTGAGTCTTGTGCTTTCCTCTGTAGAGATTTCCATAATTCTGGGTTATTTTGACCTTCTTTAATTTAAATCTAGAACACAGTTAAAAGTAAGTATTTTAAAATCTGAATTAAAGTTCAGTTTAAGGACAACATGGGACTAGAACTCAAGTTTCTTGGAAGCTTTCTGGACTTTCTCATTCCTACCAGGGCATACACAGAAATTTTTAACCTATTTCAACTAGCAAACAAGATGTCAGGGCTTGTTTATTTATTTAAAATAGTGCTGATCAAGAGGAAAAAAACACTTTTAATTTAAGAAGCCACACTTATTCAAAACAACATTCTAATATTACAGCTAGATTGTGAAGCATTATCTACCCAGATTCTTGTTGACAGGATTCACAATAGGGTGTTCACTAATTTGCTTTGTTCAGGAGTCTCAAATATACAACAAATTTATTTTACAATTGCCTCAGCACTTTTGAAACAATTTATTTTTCTCATTTTTTGTCCCTGAGGTAGAAAATTCTGCTTTGTTGTTTGTAAGCATCATTCTGTTTTAAAAGATTACACTGAAAGAAAAAAGATGTTTATCTCAATATAGAAGTTGAGGTCCATTGAAAAAGCAGTTGGGAAGTGGACTCTGTTATGTCACTGATAAAACCCCAACATAGGTCCTGAGCCTTATATTGACAAAATTAATTGGAAAAATGGCAGGAGTTATTAAGATGAATGTTAAAATAATAGGTGAGGGGATTTTTTTTCTTTTTGTACCTAGAACAGATTCTTGATGATTTATTTAATGAAAGTATAATAAAATAATGAATCGTTTCAAAATAATGTATTATATAAATTATTATATCTATATAATAATCATAAAATATCACACCGTAAAATAATGAATGGAATAATCATTAATGAAGACTAGAGCTCCACAGTAGACAATGAAAAAATGCTTCAGAAATTTGGATACTTTTTGTTACATTTTGAACTTCAGTTATGATTCATTGACATTTTCATATCTATTGTGATATTATGGATATTTAATGAGAAGGAGGGTACAAAATAACTTGCTTTCTTCTTCATCAATTACAGAGTGACTACTTTTAGAGTGATAGTCACTTACTATGAAGTAAAATGAGCAACTCTTATCACATCCACAGTTTTTGGAAAGCATAATTTTTAAATAATTGATCAGCATACAAGGACAAGAGTAAAAGCATGCCTGTTAATCATTTTAACAAGGCTAAATAAGTTGCTGTGCAGTTATTACTATTGACTGTTGATGTTATTAAATACAACGTCTAAAACTTAAAATCTGTGAATATAATAGTTAAGTTGTTGAATCATTGTTATTAATACTGTCTTATAAGAAGAACACACAATGACCCTTCAGTATGATTTTATTAAAATCTTCTATAAAAGATTTACCTTTTATAAAGGTAAACCATTGGGATTGGCCATTACAAACCCTGATCTATTTTTTTCAACAAACTCTGAGTGTCCCACCAGAATCAGTTTCTCTGTTTTTTTGCTTCTACCTCCTTGGCCATTTCAACTTTCATTTTTTATGCACTAATTCATTATAATTGTGCATTTAAAAGGTGTATAAAGTCCTATGTATATGAAAATGAGTGTATAAATGTCTTTACATTGATCTAGATGAGGTTTTGGCAGAACATTTGAAGTGCTTGCAGATTATTTATTTTGAAAATTTGCATGGTTCTTACATTTTTCCAAGTGTTTAAAGCCTTTTAACAGTTTTAAAGTGTCAAAAAACACTTATTAAAGTGTTTTTCTCTACCTCTCTTTCCTGCAAATGTCCTCAGCTAATCTTTGCAAGCAAATTATCTTTTGTTCCCCACCTTGGCTAAATTCTATGTTTCCATGTGGTAAGGGGGTTTTTTCCCCTTAATTTAGTTATAAATGTGAGACTGTTTTGCTTTATCAGATTGTTTCCAGTTCATTTGGGCTACTGTTTTATCAAGTCTTCAATGATGTAGTAAATGGTTCCAAATCCTTACTGCATTGGTGTAATATACTGCTAATGAGCTTTGGGGATTTTTGTTGGTTTTTTTTTTTCTATAGCTGACATATTAGCTGGCTACTGTTCAGTCATTGCAAGCCAAAAATTAATGGCTTGGGTTGGTTATCCTTAGTGGATACACCTGGAAAAATGAAAGAAGGCTACAGTGGCTTTAGAATATATGAGGAGTGTGAGCGGAGCACTAGATCTGGAGAGCCGGTTTGAGTGGCTGTTTGGATATTCTTGTCAATAATCAAATAAGCATGAACTCAGTGGGGTGAAATTTAAACTCATGAGAGTTTAAGGAGGTGTCAGATACACACAAGGGACAAGGAGAGGAACAGTGTTTCTAAAAACAGGGGAATATTCTAAGAGCTGGTGCCCCTGTTTACTCCTTCTGTTCATGGTGGAATTAACATGTGTCTTGTGTGTTCCCTGCCTGTGGCACAGCAGGTCCTTCTTACTCAAGAGGCTATAGCCAAATGTTTGTTTCATGAGGATGAATATTGCCTTGAAGTGCTTTCAGAACTTTGCTTATGTGCTACTTGTAAAATTCTGGGGTTATGCCACCTTTTTTAAGTAAACGTTAATTATGTTTCTGTGTCTCATGCAAATAAACATTTATTAATTCTTCAGACTTGAATTTACTATGAATTTAGAAATGTGAGGTGATTACAACTTGATGAGTGAAGTTCAAAGACTCGTTTGGAGTAGTTTGATAAGATCATAATAAATCTGTTTGAATGATAATGTTTTTGTTTTTAGCTCCAGGGTTTAAGCCACAATGTTATTTTCACTTTGGATTCTCTCTTAAAAGGAGATTTAAAAGGTGTCAAAGGGGTAAGTGTTGCAAACTACATTTTTGTTTCATGTTCCTCTGTTTAGTGACTGTTTTCCTTTCACTCATAAGAGTATTTCTTATGTTGACATTTATTAATATTCTGTGTTTAGTACAAAGCACAAAATCGGCATGAAAATCTTGAAAATTTCATTGTAAATTGCTGTATTAGTGTGCACAGGAAAGCAATACTTCACAAGATTCAAACTTTGAAATACTGTTTGAAAAGTTTTGAAGAAAGCAGTACTTTTGTAGTGATTAATTACTTGACAACTACAAAGAAAAAGATTCTAAAATGTTCTAAGACAATTTTCTATTTCCTAAGGACCTCAAAAAGCCTTTTGACAAAGCCTGGAAAGATTATGAAACCAAATTGTAAGTATTTGTCTCCCACTTGGCTTTGTTTTTTGTGGTGTTAGGATTTTTTAAAATGTATTATTGTTAGTAGTATTGTTAGTGTTATTATTAACATATAATTATTTATTGCTTTCCCTAAGTAACACACGATCTGGAGAATAGAGTTGAAAGAAGGGCAATTTCATGGCTCAATAGCTTCTGGAGACTTAAAATACACAGGATTTGATAGAGGAGCTAATCTTCAGAATGTCTTCCTTGATACTCCTTAATTATTACTTTTTGCCTAAATAATACTAGATCACATTTTAGTAGAAGGAATTCTCTAAAATGTTTTCTAATTAAAATTTCAGTACAAAGATTGAGAAGGAGAAAAGAGAACATGCGAAGCAGCATGGGATGATAAGAACTGAGATAACGGGAGCTGAGATAGCAGAGGAGATGGAGAAGGAGAGGCGGCTGTTTCAGCTACAGATGTGTGAAGTAAGAAGCAAAATTCAGTTTTTAATTGCAACACCAGAACTTATTATTAACAGACTTTGTGGGTCTTGAAGGTGATGAAATCTTCTTTGTCGTTTAATGGGGGTGGAGGGAGGAAATTAATTTAATGGGACACAGTACAGCAATATAAAGATAATTGTTTTAGAAAGTCCTATTAAAAGCTTGGCTTCTTTTTGTTTTATTCTTTTTCCTTGTTTTTAGATTTTTTGTGGGAAGGTTCTTGGGTTAAAAATACACTGTGGAAATATTTCTTATTTTATCAGGTTTATGGTTTAGCAGTATTTTGATATCTTTCTTCCAATATGCTTTGTGAAGCCTTCTAAAATTTCTAATAAAGTAATAAATGTTAGTGATATGT
>VWZN01015140.1:441729-479289 GCA_013396955.1 Regulus satrapa
CCATTAGGAAAAGTAGTTTTCACTCTACTGCTAATTCATTCATACATTAAGATAAAGCTAATTTTAAGTGTGAATATCAGAATCAGCTTATATTATTAACATACATTTTTAGTACCACTTTCACTTTTTAAAACCAAACTGCTTAATGGTAGTTCACCAAGGTTTTAAAATTAATTAGTTTTTGATGTTCGTTGAAGAAAAGAAATAACGTGGTATCAAAGATCGCTTGTCACCCAAGTGTTTTTGTATTCTACAATCAGAATTACAGTAGCCCCATTTGCTATTGCTATTTGTTGCTAAATTAAACTGCATTTTAATTTCTTAAGTTATCTGTCAAATTTACTTGAGTTATTTTAAGATTTCAGAGAGTAATTTAGTTGCATGGATATGGTAAGCTATTACAGTGTAACAGAACAAACAATGCATGTCAAGCTGTGCATTCATTTTAATTTGCTTTTCAAGCAGTAAATGCATAGAAAGTGAAGATATAAGAAGGACTGGTCCATGAAAATAAACTCAACTATTGCAAAAACACAAAATAATTGAGCTAGTTGTTCAGGACATCTAAAATGGTATATTGAAATGCATAAAACATTAAAATTAAATTGCATCCAGCAAGCATATAATGGCAATCTCTTTCATTAGATAAAGCAGACACAAGATGAAGAAAAGAAACAACTTACAGCTCTTCGAGATTTGATAAAATCTTCTCTACAGCTTGATCAGAAGGAGGTAAATAATTTAAACAGGTTATTCTTGGAGGTAATGTAAAGTTGTGAATTTTATATTCAGAAATAGGTTTAATTAATGTTAAATTTGTGTAGTTATTGACTCAAAAGAGTTGGACTTTGAACATTATAGTGGAAGTAATAGTTACAATATTCAACTACATATCAACAATGTTTTTTACATTAATTTTCTGTTTCCATTTTATGCATGAAAATAAATTATTCTCTTTTTTAATGTACTTTTTAAATGTACTGTAAAAAGAGTCTTAATGGGTCAGATAAAGGCTTCATCTACCCCAGCATCCTGTCCTTGACATAAGGAATTATTGTTCAGGGAAAAAAGAAGAAGAGAAGGGATGCACCCTTCCATCTTGTGTTTTGCTGTCCTCCAGCCAGTTTGCATTCAGGGTTTCCTGACCCAGGTCATCCCAAGGCAGAATTGAGACTTGCCTTTATGTGGTTTGCACATTGGAGTTCATCTGCTAATTCACATGGATTTTGTGCTGTTTGTTCTCCTTTCCAAACTCCCTTTGCTAATAGTATATAGCAAGGAAGAAAATGTGATTGCTGTTCAAATAGCAGGGGCTGAGACACAGAAGGTAAAAAGTAAAATTCATCCTCAAATGCCCTGGTGTCTGGTATCCACTGCACAAGTGGAGAGAAGCACATGGGATGTCCATTGCAGGTGTTCTGCAATACTTCTTGAACTAGGAGATAACATAACTCATGTCACAGCTTTTACCTGAGATAATACTGAGACTTTTCAGAACCATAGTGCCTAAGAGAAATACTGAATATCCCATGGTGACAGTGACTGTTGGGAGGGTCAGTGTAGCTTTCCTTCAGGACAAGTTTGCTTACCCTCTGTTCAGTTTTGTTGTAGGTGTATAAGACATTCGTATTTACCAGGTGTCTGTTATTTAACATGAATTACAACAAAACATTAGACAGAGACTATTCTGCTGCATATATATGATTATCCAAATATATGATAAACAGTATTGCTAATATCATATATACATAAAAAAATAATTTACAGTGAGGTCACTGACTCAGCCAAGTTTCTGATGCCAGTTAATAGTGGGTGTTGAGATAAAAATGCAGGGCAATAAACACTGATACTTCCCCAGAATACCCTGCAATTTGTAGCTTGACTGGCTGGGAATTCTTTGAATTTGTGCAGTTGCTTTTTGAAGAAGTATAAACCATCAGCTCATGTTGCAGCTGTGCCTTTCCCACCATGGCTGCATGTTGTGTGGAAAAATCTTTCCCCTTTTATTTGTTTTGAATTTTTAGATCTGTATACCATATTCAGGATCTGAGTGTGTGTGAATTTATATCTTGGCTAGATACTTTTTTGATCTTTTTTTCTTTTTTTTTCTTTTTCCATATAAAACCTTGCATTGACTTGCTTTTTGGCCAGAGGAGTTGTGTAAGTTTAATCCTCTGTAAAGCTATAACTATATCGTTCTGTTTCTGAATCTTCATGGTGAGCTCACAGTATCTTGTTCTTTCCCTCTGCATCACTTGGCATTTTTTTATGCTGATCTTCACCTGTCATTTGTTGTCAAGCTCCTCACTATCATTGAGTTCCTGAGAAATTCTTCAGTCAGCCTTTCTTGAGTATCCTGAATAATTGAATAGCATATAACAAAATTTGACAGTTTACTGTTCACCCTTTTCCATATTGTTTGTGTTAGACACCACATGTGCTGGCACAGCTTTCTGTGAAACTCGTTTGGCTGTTTCATGCTTTTAACCTGTTTTCTCACCTGAGGACTTTTCCTCTAGTCCTGTGGCAATGTAATTCTTTCCCTTTCATAAGGAAGAATAAGTGCCTATTGAAAGTTCAGGTACACTGCATCAGTCATCATTTACTTACTGATTCTTCCAGGGAGCTCCAGGAAATTTTTGTACACAACCTCTGTTGTTGAAAAGCTGCCCTGATTTTCCAGTATGTGAAATAATAAATATACTCTTCAAAGTAGTTTTTATTAATGTCTCTTCTGTGGTGTGAAGCTAAAATAATCTTTACTTTCCTGGAATTCTTGTGAAACTTCTGAAAAATAGGACTTTAGTAACTGGGGCAAGTATTTTCATGGGCTGTCAAGTAGTTTTATAGATAGCCCATTGGGATTATGGCCACTGTATGTAGATATGTGGCTTGAATTTAGTAAATTAACTAACATGGAATCACAGTTAATAAGGAATGATGGATGAGGAATTCCTTACAGTGGTGGGTTTTTTCCCTTTTGAATGCTTGCTTACATGTGCTTACATAACACAGGTGTACATCATATAGCAGACAAAACTTGGCCAGGAGGCTGTTCCTCTTCCTTCATCTCTAATCCCATCATCCTCAAGGACAGCACAGCTTTACAACACACTCTACATGTTTTTTAGAATTTCTTTCATGGCACAAATGCTGACAGGATTACCACAGAGCCCCTCTAAATAGATCCCAATTTACTGTAAAAGCTGCTGGTTCTTTCTGGTGCTCAGTTTTCCCTTATCTCATACTTTACAGCCTTTCCAGATTCTTGGTTTTTTTGGTTTTTTTTTCCCCTTCCATCTCCAATGTGCACATGGACTTACCAGATCCCTTCCATAACACTTACAGAGCTTTCTATACAGGCACTGTATTTTTCATCTCCCTATTATCTAAATCACTCTGAAAATAATTCCTGCTCATTCTTCATCAGGAATTGATTCCCAACACACAGTGCAGCAAGATTTGCTCTCCTCTCCTGTAACTTTTCTTTCACAAGCTGATTATTTAGGAAGCAAAGAAAAACATGTCCTCTTCTGGATGCTGCATATATTGTTGAGTTCATGTTTCCTAATCATCAGCCAGTTCTTGGAAATAAAGTAGGAAAAATGGGTGGATGCTTTTCAGACATGTATTCTGCATTCATGGCTGCATATGGTACAGTCCATACAAGTCAATTTTCAAATTTGCTCATAGAGTACTGTGAGGCAGAGTAACAAGTGAAATATAATGTTGGTATTTTTGGTTACCTGTTTCATGGATGTGTAGTAAAAATATTGTGTTTCAGTGGAAAGAAACCTTGTGGATGAGCTGTGGGTGAGGGTCTGTAGTTAGGCAGAGTCCCCAGACAGGTGCAAAGGAAAGTGGCTTTATTGTAAATAATGGGCCTTTTTTAAGCAGTTAGCCCATTATTAGTTACATAGTTTTAAATCATAATAAACATAATTCAACCAACCCCCGTACAGCATGATGTGAACATGCAATGATTAAGTGGCTATTTTTTCTCTCTCTAATTCAGCTAAGTCACTTTCCCATAGTCCTTTTCTGCTTAACTGAAGTAACAGGTCTGAGCCATGATTTTACAAGGCATTCCTTTTTTAAGGTTTTACCTATATGCAACTAAACCTCATCTAAAATGTAGAAGTAAAGTCAAATATAAATGTAAAGTCAAATTTTGAAACTTGACTACATGTTGAAATAAAATAGCTTCATAGGCATCACCAAAATAAACTGTGCAACTGTTGTGACTAATTACAGTGTGGACAAGTTCTAGGACTCTTGAAAAACTCTGTATAATATATGTATATAAAGTTATAAATAGAAAAATAAAGTGTTTGTTTTGAGGAGAATTGAAGTTGTGCCTCAGAAGAAAAAGGAACAGTACCGTGATTCTTAGATATCCAGGCAAATCACAGGAAAGAGATAGAGAAATGCTGTAATGAAAGAATCTGGTTTTTTTATAAAATAACCATTTGATCACACTGATGTTCAAGTTTCTCTCTCAAAATCAACATGAGGACTTTCAGTCATGAGATTCTGCTACATGACATGAGTCAGAGTGTAATAATGCTGGCAGAAATTCAGGAGCTTGAAAAAACAATGCATCACTTAGGTATTCAGTGTTTAATCCTGAAGCAGCATGTCAGTGTTCATTACTCCTTGGTTAAGAGACAGCAAAGCCTGACATGGCCTGAGTTTTCACCAGTCAGCCTCCATCACTGTGTATATCCAAATCTTAAAGTACATAAAGCTGGACTATATTGTTGTGACAGATGGCCTGGTGGATTATGATTAAGTATATATTTTCCCACTTATATTAGTGCATTATAATCTCATTGCTGGAAAACTGATGGATTAATGGAATTATTGAAGAACATGAAATGAATGGGATTTTTTCCAGTGGATTTGTAAAAAATCAAAGTATTCTTACCAAACATTGCTTTGGCTGGGAAGCAGTTTGAAATAATAAAATTGAGGCCCTAGTTTAACAGAGAGAAGGAAATCAAAACTGGTGATTCCTGTCGAAATTGTAATTTCTGCCACATTTAACCTCTTAAGAGCTGCTATGAGATAAGTGAGACATCCTGACATTTTCGAGGTCTCATAATGCAACTCTTGTTCAAGGTGTTTATTTAGCATTATGGGCATCTGTATTGACCTCACGCATTTTTGTGGCATACCTATCCTTTCATTGGTGAAAAAAAATATTACTGAAATCACTGCAATTACCTGGCTCCTGGACGAAGCACATCTAGACCGTGTTTGAATCCTGGACTGTGCAGCAGTGCCAGTGCTGTAGCTTCAGTGCAGGAAGTACCTTTGACATTGGCTCTGTTACATGCAGTGTCTCTTGTGGCCATTGTTGTGCTGTCCTCATGTCAAGTTGGGGCAGATTCTGTTCCCTTGTGCAAGAGTTATCTAATTGTGAAAATTATTATGATTTATGGCTTTTGGAAAAAGTATTTTAATTGTGTAAAGCATCTGATCTTTTGTTTTGCAAAATGCTCATATCCTAAAAAGCTTAAATTTTAAAAGAAACCAGGCCTTTAATACAGGTTTTTGTTCCCTATTTTTGTCTTAGTTATAGCTGCAAATGTAACTTAACAGCATTAGCTTGAATGTAGCTAATTTTTTGGAATCATGTTTCGTGTGTTTCCTCAATCATTTCTTTATGTTTTGACTTATTTCCCTAAATGTCTGTCTCATATGTACTTGCAACAAGAACTGTATCTCATTATGTTCTTTCCTGCACTAATACCAGCAGGACCCTAATTCCAATGGGGATTTAAAATTTGCTTTTAACAAATGAGCTGCTGACTGTGGTGGTGTGAGCAGTGCTGGCAGCACCCAGCTCGCAGGAGCCTTTGTGCTGCTTCCAGCCACGACTGCCAGTTTTACCAAAGCACACTTCTCTAAACTCTGTGGCAAACTTGGTACAAAATGAAAAAACAATTGTAAGCACCCTGGATAAACCAAGAGGGAGTAATCTTCAATATATATTGATTGTGATAGTAAGCAACTCTGCTATAGAGAGTAAAGGTTATTGACAAAGGAGTTCTTGAACTTCCCATTCTATTGAATTTTTTTTGTTGTTTTGGTGGGATGTTGTCAAATATTTTGCAAATTATTGTTTCGCAGTTATGTTTAAAAACAAATTGATGTGCCCTTAATGATAGCTTTTGGCATACACTTGCAAAAATTAAAAGTTAACTTTGGGCCTGATGTTTTTCAGTGGAAATTCAGAATTAGCTCCTGTGGTGGAGGATACAATATAACTATCATTTTAGGCAATTTAAAAATTACAAAGATTGGAAGATGTATTAAAATTTGATGCTGCAGTCATCTCAGGCTTTTTGTGAAGCCAATGTCATACGTGCCAGTTTGCCTGGAATTTTGTTATGATATTTTGATATTTGATGAGACAAAACACCACTATCCCTAAAAAATAGTTCTTACCTTCTAATAAATCTTACCTTTCTATTAGTGTCTTTACAAAGGGGAAACATTGTTTTAACAATGGGGACTATAAAATTTATGTGCAAGGAACATGTTTTTTAAAATGAATAATAATTCTTGTTTTAAATTATTTGCTTTCTCTTTTCTCTATTGCTTTTGCCTTTCGTGATCGAAGTCTAGGAGAGTAAGTCAATGTTTTAATGAATTTGGGGGATTTTTTTTTTCTGATGTGTTGTAACAAGTTAATCCATTTCATTTAATTTTTTTCACTGGATCAGGTCAAAAGTTATTTCAGCTGACTTCATTCACTAAAACTCATGGATTATACATATTTTTTTATTTGGGGAAAGGAAAAAAAAAAGATTCTTAGCATTTGTCTTTATATATGTATTCAGATATATAGAGATATAGATATATATATGTGCATGCTATATTCTGTTGTTTTCTTTTAGAAATTTTATCTCAGCCTTTTACTTTTTGCTTATAAGATTATACAATAATAAATATCTCTATTCTAAAAGTCTTTGTTTTGAGATGCATATTTGCACCAAAGACCTAATGTATTAATTAAATATTGAAAAAGAATCTAGTTCAAGATCACGTGGCATAAAAGCAAACTCTCCTATGAATGTAAAACATGCAGTAGGAGTTCTCCTTTTTTAATCTTTATGAATTTGTGATGTTGTAGAGTAGAAAAAATAAAATAAGCTTAAAGGTTAAGAAAGTTTACTGTGCACATCAGGAGAACGTTAATGTTGTTTCCTTTTTTCAGGATTCACAGAGCAGGCAAGGAGGGTACAGCATGCATCAACTTCAGGGAAATAAAGAATATGGCAGTGAGAAGAAAGGTTATCTTTTAAAGAAGAGTGATGGGTATGTTCTTGTAGCACATAATAGTGAAATCTACTATGATATTCAGACTCTAATTTCAATAGTTTTCTACTGTGGTTGTTTCAGGCATATTCTCCTAATGCACGTGCCTCAAGTACATGTGAGTTCCAAAGTTCAAACCTGAACACAGAACTGAATTTAATATAGCAAATAGAAAAAGCATGACAAGCAAGCATAAAAAATAGTCATAGTTTAAAGAAAGATATTGTCCTAACAAATCTATAAAAGACAATTAAGATCTGTCACAAATCTCCAAGTTCCTTTTGGTGAAGCATTTAGTAAATTTTTGACTGCATCTGTTTGTTTTTTTTTAAAGCTAATCATCTTAAAATTATAATGATATTAATGTGGTTTGAAGTCACATCTATTTACTAAAACTTGATATTATATTCTTATGTAGGTTAAGGAAAGTATGGCAAAGAAGGAAGTGCACTGTTAAAAATGGAATTCTTACCATCTCACATGCAACGGTAAGTTATTTTTATGCCTTTATATGAAAATAATAAATAGCATTATCCTTTCCTGGTGAATATGCTAATGTGCTATTGCAGAAAGGATGTTGCTTCAGCTTCTGGCTGTTGAAATTTTGTGAAACTATAGCTTATGAAATTAATTTACCAGTAGTTTAATAGGAAAATGGCAAATGTATTGAACTGACTTCTTAATTAATACTTCAGATGGACTTTCTTATAAGGATTGTCATGGTATGTATGTGAACCATGTAACTTGGGACCTTGGGAAGTATTTGATATTAGTTTAGAGTCTGACAGATGAGTGAATGGGTTTAGTATTTTGAGTGCTTTCAGTTAAAAGTTTGAAATGCTGGAAAGTTTTGATAATAGTGAGTTCTTGGAATCAGGCATATATCTGGAGGATTTTCCTAGGAATGCTGAGTCCTGAGGTAGCGCCAAGGTGATCACGGTGGAGCAGTGCTAAAACTGCCTTGTGGGAGTGAAACACGAACTTGTTGCAAATGAGCATGGGAGCTGCTCTTGTTAAAGGAGATGGTCCCGTTTCCTCACCTCTTTTCCCCCTTTGTCCCAAATTCCACTGACAGCCCTCAATTTCTAACGTTTACTACCTATATAAATCCCTGTAAAAGCCCCAAGTTCCTCAAAGATACATTTAATTATCATCTCTTAAGTGACTTAATTACAGCACAGAATATTGGTGTTGGTATTTATCCTAAGTTTTGAAGGTCCAGATCTTCAGCTTTCCACTTCTCTTTTAAAGTTTTAGGATTATATCTTTGATTTATTTAAAATGGGAAGAAATTTGGAATATAGGTATGCTGTAATGAAAAGCTGTTATAGTTTTGCTATATAGTTGCTGTTATAGTTGATGAATATATAGTATATTTATAATAGCAACTATATAGTTGCTATTATAGTTGATGAAATGCAATAAAAAATATTAGTATTAGAATATTGTAAATGTAAGGTTTTTTTCTTTTCATCCCTTTCAGGTAAAGTGAGGCCATGAAGATTTTGATTTTGTTTAGATTTAGCAATGTGTCCATCTAGAGAGACCTTATCAGACCAAGTGATGCTGGTTTCCAGTTTTTTGAGGGTGGATATGTGTGCATGTCCAAGCTTTAAGTAATGTCATACATGCCCACTCCCCAGAAAGGGAAAATAATCTTAAATCAATACATTTTTTAAATAAAATAAATTTTCTTTTTAGTCCAACAGGCAACCAGCTAAACTGAATTTATTGACCTGCCAGGTGAAGCCAAACGCTGAAGATAAGAAGTCCTTTGATCTAATATCACGTATGTAGCAACTTCAGTACCATGTTGTATTTTGTAGGATTTCTGAAAATGTCATTCAAGATGCTTTGAGTAGGACACAAGGCTAAAACTCGAAGTTCAGATCTGTATCCAGACACACACAGAATCTCATAAGTGTTCAGAGCCTATGGTTCAGATGGTGTGCAAATGGATGTAGAACTTTTCTCTGTGTAGATGTAACATAAATACTGTTTGTTTGTTTGTGACAAGCCATGAAATGTGCTGCTCCCTAAGTGCAGAGAGATGTTTAATAGCTTACTGGGACATGCATTAGCTGTATCCACCAGGAAAGGGGAAAGACCTTGGCTTTATCCTGCCTTCCTGTCATTGTTCTGCTTTTTGAGTGCTATTTCAGGGAATGAGGAAGACAAGGAGACCAAATTTCTTTGTCTCTTATCCTAGATTAAAAATATCTATCTGAAAATTGGTGGTGCCTTGTCTTCTCAGCATTAACCTCCTGTGGTTCCCCTTCTTCCCGTTTTGGTCTTGTGCAGCAGGTGTTTGTGTCTAGTCTGGTTTAAAAACCCTTTTGATGAGTCAACTTAGTATTTTTGGACTTTACATACACAGTATTAATCAACAAACAGTTCCAACATTCTATATTGAAAAGGATAGTCTAGGAAACCATTGATTGTGGGAGTTAATAGCCACTTCCTGTCTTCATCTGTTAGTTAGTAAAATAATTTTCTTGACTCAACTGGAAAGAAAAACTGTATGAAAGGAACAAATTAATTTTCCTCTCTTCTCCTAATTGTGTTTCAGTTTTGACTTCTGAAAGGTTAAAATTTTTTCCATGTGTTTATTTTAATTTAGTATTTCAAAACATAAGACTTTTAAAATATATACAATTTGTGTGAATCAAAATTTAGACTTTCATCTTCTCTTTTTTTTAAAAAAATTGCTATCCATAGCTATGAATAAAGGATTAAGATGACTTTTAAAAGAAATTGCTTTGAAGGCTTTAGCTGCCAAATAGTTTTTAGTACCAGATATGTAGACACATGAACTTTTATTGTGTGCCAAATGAAAAGATGTATTTCTTTATTTCAGATAACAGAACATACCACTTTCAAGCAGAAGATGAACAGGAATACGTAGCGTAAGAATGTTTATATTTTTTCTAGTTTATTTTGCCAATACAGATCTATAAAATCACACATAACAGTGGAAAGAATTTTCTCAACTAATGCATAAGTAGTGCCTACTGTCTCTTTTTTTCTGTTGTTACGAATCTGTAAATGTAAACTTTTTTGTGTCACACTACAGAGCACTTTTAAAATGTAGTAATGTTAAATCCAAAACTAAACCAAACCAAACTAACCAGAACTCCATTTAGATTGAGTAACTGCCAGTACCTGCTTTGTGTGAAGTGTTTCAGATAATATTGTAGATCAGATTATTGAGGTTCAAATTAAATATTTTTAAATTCTTCTCAAATGTTCTCTGTCAACCCTGTTCTGTAGTAACTCTATTTCCTCTTGATCCTACCTTTCCTTGAAATTAAACATAATAAATAGATAAAAGATCTCCATATGATACATAGAAAACATCTACAGGTAGTTCATATTTTCTTCTGTAGGCCTAGAAATAAACAGCAAAGCACATCTCTGAGATTTGTGTACTTCAGAACCCAGGAACTTGCTTCATTACTGCATGCTTCCAATTAGATTATTTCCTTTTAAACAATCTTTCTTCCTGCTGCATCAGAATTATTTCCTGAGAACCATCTAACCCTGGTTTTCCTCTTGTGTCACCAGCCATGTGTTGTGCATGGTGCCTAATGCTCAATACCCAAAAGTTCGAGGAATAAAGTTACTACTAAAGAAGACAGCACAGGCTACCTCACTCTTTCCTTAAATATCCACATTCTAGTGGTCTAGTGGAAGACTGTGTTGTTCCATGTGCATTTTAAGGGTACAGGGGATGTTTTTAGGGAGTTCCATTTTTTGGTAGAGCTGGGTGGCAGTGGCATTGACAGCTCAACCTTGGGAATCATGGGTGAAATAAAAGAGCTGGAGAATTCTTCATTTTGCAGCTATTTCCTTCTGGGCTTCCACAGCTTTATGTTGGCAAAAGTCAGCAAAGCTGACTTGCTAGTCATGATTACCGCATTCATCCTGGAACTTAATTATTCCAGTAATTTTCTTAGTCAAGAAGAAAATACTGTTATTTCTTATGAGTCATACATTTTTTTGTACTCTGCCATAAATTAATTTTTACTGTATTACTTGGTTTAACAGGTGAAGTGGTTTTTTAGGTTTTTTGCTCTGTATTAACATGTAAGCAAGGTAGGGGAAGAATAGATTAGCAGTGTCCTTCTGAGAGGCAGATGAATAAATTTAGTTTATCAGGCTGCCTGTTGGATTGTTTTGAAATTTAAGGCTGGTTTTATTTCCTGTTCGAAGCACTAAAATTTTATCTATCACTATAAAGTCAAGTGATTGAGAAAATTATTTGCTTTTTAATACAAAATCCTAGAATATCGCAAGTTGGAAGGGACCCCTAAGGATCATTGAGTCCAACTCCCTGTTCCTCCCCGTGACTGCTTGCAACTAAATCGTGTGACTAAGGGAGCTGTCCAGGTGCTCCTTTAGCATTCACAGGGTTGATAGCCTGGCCACTTCCCTGGGGAGCCTGTGCAGTGGCCAGCCACCCTCTCAGTGAGGAAGCTTTTCCTGGTGTCCCATCTGAACTTGGCCTGGTGCAGCTTTGTTCCATTTCCTCAGGTCCTGGCTCTGGAACCAGAGAGAGTTCAGCACCTCCCTTTCTGCTGCTCCCCTTGAGGAACCAGAATGAGTGGAATTGTGCTGATAAGAAATTGCATTACTACCAAATGTTCTGGTTTTCTTGTGCAGCCACTGAGGGGGCCCTAAAATCTTTATTATCTAAGGTGTTGTGGGAGCAGCACCCCTTGGACTTCCAGCCTCAGTGATTTAAGGGTGTTCTGCAGGAACCACTTGATGAAACTCCTCAGCTGGAGTTGTCATCCTCTTGTTGCCATTTCTTCCTGACTGGTATAGGCGTGCCTCTCTCTTGATCCTTTCCTCTTGTGCTTTGTCCAAACAGTTTTAGTGCTGCCTCTGTTCTGTCCTTTTTACTTTGTGAACCAATTGAAAATGTGTAAATAGATTTTCAAATCACCTTATAGACTCACATCTAAATAGAGAAAAAGCAAGATGTATTTATTTTTATTCTCGTTTAACTAGTCCTGCATACATTTTCCTAGTAATCATTTTACACTGCTTCCAGAAGTAGCTCTTCAAACTTGATAATTATTCTTATTATTACTATCCTTATAATTATTATCAGCTCTTTTTTTTTTTTTTTTTTTTTTTTACAAGGAGATTTTTTTAAAACCTACATACAGAGCACTCAAGCCTACTTTCTGTTACAGGTTTGTTACTGCTCCCCCTCAAATATTTCCTTCAGGCCAGTGCCTTTCTTGATTTTTATCCAGGCAGATGTTTGTTGGCCTTTAATTACTGATTGACAGTCCTTAAATTCTCAGTGGACTGTTAGTTCCTCTAATAGATAAAGTACAGTTGTTAGGGGGAAGTGGGCTGTGGGTAGTGAGTTTTTCTATGTGCATGTAAATACATATTAATGTGTAGATTATAGAAAAGTAACCTGATTTTTTAACAAATACAATAATAGTTGCTTTCTGTTTTTTTTTTAAATAGCTGTGGATGGGCCAAACATACTCAGGTGATGAGCTTTGGGTCCTTTTCTACTCTGTTTTTGAAGGGCAAGAGCACATTCTTACCTGCAGGAAATAGCTGGATTATAAACAAAGCTAGGTTTAGAAAGTTTTCTATAAAAAAACAGACATATAACTTCAGTCTAGTCTTTAGTAAGTCCTCAGACATTTTTCATCTTGAAAAGACTGAGTTTGAAGGTATTGATCCTATCTGATGCTTCTTCCATACAAAAAAAAAAAAAGAGTTATATATCAATATTTGAAAAATATGATGCTATTCTTGTTCTGATTATGCATTTACCTGGAAACAACAGTGTTGCAATAATGCTTGGCAGAAGAGACAGTTAAATATTTACTGCAAAATGAAAAAAAACCCCAAAACTCTTAGACTGGTTCTTATTCTTGGGGGAGGGTTTTTTATTGACTTGAAAATACTGAAGCACAATAAGAGAAATGTGAGTGAAGTCTGGTCCATGCAAGATTAACAAATTCCTATATCCTGAAGGCACCTAGGATGCCAGATTTTTGTTTAGCCTTGTTTGTTCAAAACTGTGAATCTCCAGCAAACCAAATGCCTTAAAGGATGATAAGAAATTGCTGATATTCAAAAAAACAGTTTAACAAAAAACTTTAAATTTTATTCAAAAACAAGTTTAACGGATGATCGATAGTTCAGGTTGGAAAAGACCTTTAAAGTTATTGAGTCCAGCCATTAATCAGACACTGCCAAGTCCACAACTAAAGCATGTCCCCAAGTACCCCATCCACACATCTTTTAAAGCCCTCCAGGGATGGTGGCACAACCACTTCCCTGGGGAGACTGCTCCAGTGCTTAAAAACCCATTTTGTGAAGAATTTTTTATTCCTAATATCCACTCTAAATGTCTGCTGGGACAACTTGAGGTCATTTCTTCTTGTCCTAAAATAGGAAGGCAAAGAAATTCTGTAAGACTTGATTAATTTTTAAATTATTTGAAAGAACACTACAAAGTATAATAAGAAGGTTTTTGACTATTCATGTGGCACTGGCAGTATTGTGAAATAGAGCAAATACCTCTTTTTTTTTAAATATAGGAACAACAAAAAACTAATACAGATCAGAGAAAGAGAAGATCAGCCAGAATGATCTATTAACATTTAATTAACATTCCATATTTACTGATTTGAATTGTTTATTTTTGAGTGTGCAGCCTGCCAGGAAGGCCTGGTGACCAACTGGGCCCTTCTTGATAAGCAGCACCAGCCATTCAGAGCATGTCTGTCCTTGTCCTTGTGCTTGGCAGGGAGGAGCTGCCACTGTGGTGCCTCTTGCTCTCACTCACAGGTGCCCCAGAACCCCAGAGGGTTCCTTCCACCTGAGCAAACACAACCAAAATAATGATTACTCTGAAAGTTTAGATACTCCTAATAAGGAAGTCTATATTAAGCTAACAGCTGGCTCAGTTGTGTTTGTTTTAATTGCATTTAACAATATTTTAATTGTTACTGCTTAGCTGGATTTTACTCAAATTCTGCCTTTTTTTAACAAACTAATCGAATTGTAACTCTGAAAGAGGTTATCAACAAATGTCAGAAAAAATGTTGTTTGTCTGATTATTATTTTACTTTGTGTATGTAACCAAACATTGCTATAATATTAGAAACAAGAAACCATTGCTTTGTACTTTGTTAATAACATTGAATTTCATCATTAAAATTGCAGAAGAATGCCCTCTAGTGTGGGTTCTTCTCATGTAATGAGCAAGATAAATGTACCTTTATTGTTTTCAGCATGTAAACTTTGGAGCAAATTTGTACTCAAAACTTTCAATTTCTCTTTTATTTTGAAGGTTGATTTTTCAAAATTTTTAAGAATTTTAAGCATTAGATCCTAGATTTTTTCTGCACATAAAAAGTTTTAAAAACATATATGTATAAAGTATATAATGTAGAGTGTCCATATTTAAGTTCAGACTCTGAATCTGTATTCTGACATTGCATACATAATTTTCCCTCTGAAATCCTTTAAAGCTAATATTTTCATTGTTATTTCAGTAAGAAGTTATAAATTTCAATCTGAAGTTCTCTTAGTTTGTTCAGATGATCATAACCATCTCTGCATATTTCAGAAGACTGATGATTTCAGGCAATCTGAATATTCTAAACATGAAATGTATTGAGGACACTGCTAATTTAAAATATTTCTGTGTTAAAAAAAAGAAAAAAAAATTGCATTAGATCTAAAATAATCTAAAATCACTTTACCTGTGAGGTTTCCTTTTTAACTTGCTCTTTTTTCTAAATTAGCTACACTGCATCTGCAGTGTGCTTGGTCCTCAGTGGAACTGCTTTTCCCTCTTCTACATGGAGCACAGCAGCTGCTGGGAAGGGGTTTGGTTTGGTTTGGTTTTAATCAAAACATTATGTGTAAACAACTTGCAGAGTGATTGGGAGTGGAGGAAATAGTGCCTGAGATATCATTAAAGAGCCTTGATTTATTGTACTCAACTGTTGCTCCTAAAATTTTATGTTGGCTATTGGTATCATTACTCTCTTGTCACCCGTAGCCCCTTGGTTGCCATGGCAGTTGTCATGAATTTGGGCTTTACAGTAAAGACTGATCAGTGCACAGAGACCTGCGTTTAAAAGGAAACTAGACATCAACACATTCACCAGGGTGCTTGCTGTTTCCTCTGTGAAGAGAAAGATGCACACTGGAGAAAGAAGGGATTATCTTTTTCTCCAGGAAGGAGATTTTAGGAATATTTGGGGCATCTTTTAAAGCAGTTACATTTACAGGAGCTTAATTTCCCCTTTTCTCTTCCAGAACTTCTGCTTATTTGAGAAACCTGAGAACTTGGCTTTAAAATTTTTCACTTAAGGGATGTCAGAATTAAGACTGTTTATCTCATCTCATTCTTACTTACCATTTCTCAAATCTTTCCTGTTTGTCTCTCATTTTTCCCCTTCCTCAGTCTCTCCTACAATAAAGTCCTTCCCTATAGTCCCACAAATATTTTGTTCCTGGTGAGATTTCTACAGTTTATAGATTAACATGTATTTGCAAATGCAAATTAAGGTCTTTATCTTGTGCTAGATGGATATCAGTATTGACTAACAGCAAAGAAGAAGCATTAAATATGGCATTCCGCGGAGAGCAGAGCACAGGTGAAAACAGTTTAGAGGATCTGACAAAAGCCATTATTGATGACATACAGAGATTACCCGGAAATGAAGTCTGTTGTGATTGTGGCTCACCAGGTATCTCCATTTGTTCATGTCATCAACTTTCTTGTTGGGAGCAGAGTAATTTCTTTAAAGAAGTGTTTGTAGAGTGCAAACTAATTTTCTAAGTGATGTTTCTGAGTCTTCAACCTGTTTTTAAAAGAACAAATATGACTTTCCTACGTTAGTTCCATTTAATTCACTAAAATATTTTTGTGTGTTGTCTGTGCTTACTTCCAGCAGTTCAAGCCCCTCTGGAGTTTGAACTGTTCTTGTTGCACTGTGTCTAGATGCTTGTTGCACTTGAATGGAAGTTGCTTGGCATCACTGATCCTGTGCATGCTACTAAGTAGAAGTGAGTAATATTTAGACAATGATTGTGGAAAAATTGACCTGGCCAGGATCTTGCTCTGAGGCTTTATCTTGGCATGAGACTACAGGAATTGCAGCATCAGAAGTTTTCAGAGGTGGAATAAGTAGTCTCGTGCAAACTCTGAGACCCAGAGTTGAAATCCTATCAGATAATATCTTCAGAAGTACAGAGTTACAGGTCAGTTATGTGTCACTTAGAGCTTGAGAAGGGGCAGCTGGTCACAGTACAACTGAGCTGGTGTGGGAGCTGGCAGCTGTTGCAGCTTTCTCACTAAAGGGACACTTCAAGAAGGTGATGCTCATTTGGAACTGAGTAGGTCTTGCAGATGCTTGCTGATGTAGAACTGATTCAAATTTGAAATAGCTACATAAAATTGGGCTATAATTATGTCAAATCCTGGAATTGGTTCATTCAATTATTTCATTATGTAAAACTATAGAAGCTTCAGATTACAGTTCTCATTCATCTTTTAATTTGTAGTTAAGTTTTAAGCTTCACCTCTGTACTCCGGCTTGCTGCTTTAAAACTCTTGGCTTAATGCTTTAACAGTTACTGTTTAAGGTCAAGAAAGAGATTAAGTTGTGTTTCTTTGCCTTAAGAACTGGTCATGCTTCTTATGTAGCATTTGTAGTATAAAATATATTCTAATATTACATGCAGATCTCCTCCATGACAGCATTTTTTAAGTTTGGTTTTTTGTTTGTTTTTTTTCCTCTGGACTAGCCAGAATTTCTCAAATCTTCTGCAAATGCTGTTGTTCTACATACTGGAAAGTGCTATGATTAATATTTTATGAAGGACTATTTGAAGTAAATTTAAGAAGTAAATTTTAAAACTTAAGAGGTTGTCAAATTTAGGAGATCTGTTACTTTTAAAAACAGGAAGTAATTTGTACAGAAAACAAATACTAAATATATTGAAATATATTCATTCAGTATGAATGAATAAGTCTAAATTCAGTGCCTTTGGGACTGTTCCTAAATCTGAAAAACTGCATTCCATTCGTAGCAATTTGTGGTCACATTTGCACTAGAATTTGGAGAAAAGTATGGAATGCTCTTAGCTTATTTTCATTCTTTGAAACATTAAATATGGAATCATTTCAGAACCACCATTGCAAACCTTTTCTTGGACTTTGATTAAATACTTTGTTTTCCAATTGTGCAGATCCAACGTGGCTGTCGACTAATTTGGGCATTTTAACCTGCATTGAGTGTTCTGGAATACACCGAGAAATGGGTGTCCATATTTCTCGAATCCAGTCTTTGGAATTAGACAAATTAGGAACATCTGAACTCTTGGTGAGTTTCTTTAATTTATATTGAGTTTTTTAGTCACACATTGACATATACGTTGGAAGCACCAAAATGTACAATTGACTGTTAATCTTTTTCAAGGAATTTGTTTTTGCACAGTTTCTCCTTCATATTTCTTTAGATATTTTACAGGTGCACGGTTATATATTATTATATATTCTTGGTGCTCTTGTCACTTCTCATTTCGTGTTCTAAGGTGTTGCAGAATGAGTATTGACATCCACTGTAATTAGTGCCATCAGAATTTTACCTCTCAATAGCTGATCTTGGTCCAAAATCAGATCAGTCTAAAAGCTCATGTGATTTAAAACATTAAGCTAATTTGAGTTGGCAAGGGAGAATGACTGTTGCTAATTCTGAAAGAAAGATATTTGAGGACTCTTAATTTGATGGATGCAGTAATGTACAATTGAAGTTATGAAAGGAATCTGATGTGCGACTACCAAATAAGAAAAAAAAAAGACACAAAAGAAACAAAGGAGAAATAAAAACAAAAGGAAAAATAGAAACAAAAATAAATGGTTGCAGTACTTTTATTTCCCTGGCTGACCTGAGTATTTGACCTGAAAGCAGATACTTGTTACAGAAATTTCGTGTAGGAAAATTGAGAGAAGATGTAAGGTAGATTTGGATTTAGGTATAAATTCTACATTACCACTTTCTCTCTTCATGAAATACAGAGGTTTTTTTTTGCAAAGCGACTATTAATCTAAATCAAATGTTACTAAGCATGGTATTCAATTGGCCTGAGTTTCTTTCCCAAAGCAGCTTACTGATCAAGGTACCAGCACCATTTCAATGTTCATGATGCTGGTTCCTCATTCTGGCTTTGTGCTGGAGGCAGATTGTCTTGAAATGCAAATAATTCTATAACTGTGAAATCTATTGTACAAGTTCTGGCATAATAGAAGCATTTTCTTTTTAATTGCTGTGTATCTGTATGTAATCACTGGGCTTTAATTTTTCAGTCCTGTGTTTTCCATCTTTTATTAATAGTGTGGAAAATTCACATTAATAGTCCTGTTTTTAGGTTGCTGTTAGACCCCAAAAGTCCTCACCTTCATTTATTGTTTTTCTTATCACAGCTGGCCAAGAATGTAGGAAATACTAGTTTTAATGATATTATGGAAGGGAATTTACCTAGTCCTTCACCGAAACCCAATCCATCAAGTGATATGTAAGTACTGAATCTTTAAACTCTCTAAGTTTACTGTGGAATATGTCTGTGATGTAAAGTGTCTTAAACAGTACCCAAGCCAGGGGAAGGCATGGATTGCTGGACTGGAGGTTTTTATTCCCACTGTGGAGCTTCTTAGAAGTTCATTCTCCAATCATCTAGTCACGTTTTAGCTACCTCATCTTCCTTGTGTAGAAGACTCTTTAGTTTGGGTTTCAAGGTGCGTTATTCATCTCTTGAATGGTTTAGAGCTTTGTAGTAAACCCTCAGATGACAAATACAGTGCACTAAAGGGCACTAGCTCTGCTTTTACTTTGGTTTTAGTCCCCACAGTCAGAGTTATTTTTGTATATAGCAAGAAGACAGTATGCAATTGAGAGTGTTCCAGGATATTTGGGGCTTGTTTGCAAGAAAGACATGCAGTGTAACAATAAATAACACACTTCTTATCAAATGGTTTTCTTCTTCCCTTCTCAGCTTCCAAGTTAAGACAAGGTGATTTTAAATTATAATCATTGACCTATTTTTCTAAAAATTTCTAAATCGAGCTCTATTTTCACACCCCACAGGACTGCACGTAAAGAATTTATCACTGCTAAATATGTAGATCATAAGTTCTCTAGGAAGACTTGTGCATCTGCAGCAGCTAAACTGAGTGAATTACTTGAGGCTGTCAAATCCAGGGATTTACTTGCACTAATTCAAGTCTATGCAGAGGGGGTAGAGCTAATGGAGCCACTGCTGGAACCTGGACAGGTAAGCTTATCAGGTAAACAATTACTGTTTTAAATCATGTGCATTTGTAAAATGCCCAGGATCTAGGGCTTTTACTTTAGATGATAAAACAAAATAAATAATAGATTAAAATTATTTAATTGAATTAAAAACTTTTAATTTTTTCTTCCTTTCCTAAATGTCACATGCTTGTGAGGAGGGAAAAGAACACTTTATCTTTTGTCATCAATTGGTCTAAAGGAGTGTGAAATGCAATAGTGATATCATACACTGTTTTGGTGCCACTATAGTCTGTTGAAAAGCACCTGTTCTGCAGTGTGTCTCTTTTAGAAAAATCCCAAAGAATGGACTTGATAACCCAGGATCACCAGGTACCACATACAGTATCATACCTGCTTTTAAATAGTGGTTGAAGGAACACGTTACTGACTGTCTGCAAGTCTCCATTTACTGTTGGCGAGGAAAGAATAAATCTGATTATTTCACAGCTTCTGATGAGACATATACAGAATTTCTTTCAACCTGAAAGATTCTTTGTGGTGTGTGTGTATCAAGTTCTGAGTACTTGATCTTTCTTCTGAAATCAATAACAGTTTTTTGGAAAAATCAATCCAGGTTGACCTCAATTATCCATGGATAAATGTTAATGATGAGCAAAGTAACCTGCTTTTATAGATAATAAATATGTAACCCTTTGCTCAGCAATGTTTCCTCCCAACCTGGGGACAAGTCAGAGAATGTTTTCAACAAGTTGTGTGAAAACATCTAAGTTGGCAAAGGACACAGTGCCTGTGCGTGTTTAGGGAAAGGGGTGAGGTCAGTATAGTCTCAGCACTTGAGCCATCACAGGGTGCTTATCATGGAAACACATTACAGATTCTCTGACTGCTAGGTCAGCTTTTCTGTATTTGTCATCCACAGCAGTTAGCACAGAATTAGCTCCTCAGTCTTCCCAGCTATTACAGGCAGTGATATCTAGAAAGGTATGAGCACCAATTGAATGTAGTTTGCAGTTAGGGCATTTATAGCAGCATCCTCCTCTGTAAATTCTCTGACATTTAATAAAAGAATATTGTTTAAATTAGGACTTTATTTCTAAGTATATATACTGTAATATGTTTTTATAATTGTCCTTTATAATCAATATGAGTTAATGAAACCTAAATTTAGATTAAATTCTTGTGCAACTTTTAAATGGAATCAAACAGTATTTCTGTTTCTATTTCAATGGTTAATGCAGATTATATATATATATATATGTGTATGTATGTATAAAATAAAGTATGATTCAATTCAAGGTTGGCAAGCAGAAATCCTGTATATGGGGGAAACACCCCATGCACCAAGCTCATGCTGGGAACCACCCAGCTCTGCCTAAAGAGACCTGGGGGTCCTGATGGCAGAGGTGACAGTGGCATTCCAGGCAGCGTGGTCGCATTGCCAGCACGTGAAGGGCAGTGATCTTTCCCTCCACTCAGCTACAGTGCTGTGCCCAGATCTGGCTCCTCACAACAGGAGTGACTTTGGCATGCTGCAGAGAATGCAGTGAAGGGCCACAAACATGTCTGAGAGTCTGGAGCACCTGGAAAGGCTCAGAGGTCTGGGACTGGTCAGCTGGGAGGAGGCTCAGGGGCATCTCATCATTGTATGGAAATACCTGCAGGGAGGGTGGAAAGAAGACAGAGCCCAGTGGTGCCCAATGGTGGGACCAGAGGCTAGGGCACAGACTGGAGCACAGGAGGTGCCCTCTGAACATAGAAAGCCTTTTTTGTGTTGTGAGAATGACCAAACACTGGCACAGGTTGCCCAGGAATATGGAGTCTCTGTCTTGGAGATCTTACAAAGCCTTCTGGACATGGTCCTGGGCGGCTGATCCTTGGTGGCCCTGCTTGGTCACAACGACCTTCACAGGTCCTTTCCAACTCTTCTGCAAATCCATAAGAGTTTTAATGTATGTGGGACTGTGATTTCTGTGATGCTGTTTTTGTGGGAAATAATGTTGTGACTTTGCTTGGTGCTCACCAGGCTGTTGTAAAGCAACAAGCAGTGCAAACTTACTCAGTATTCCTTGACAGGATCCCTTTCAGTTACTGGTAGCTAAAATGGTTAAAAGCTCCTCAGGGTTGTTCTATCCATCTGGGAAAAGTGAAAATTTAATTTAGGAAGAGGTCTTGGGAAGTGTAATGCCATTTCCTTTGAAGCACATGGTTACTTTTAGAGATGAGAGTGACAGTAATAATTTTTATCATAATTTCCAAATTTTTTTCCTTCAAAAGACTTGTAAAGAGTGAATGTGATGTATCTCATAGATCTGATATACAAGATTTGCAGAAGTAAGACAGAAATCTAACTTCTATTTACATGTGTTTAGGAGCCAGGTGAAACAGCACTTCATTTAGCAGTCCGGACTGCTGACCAAACCTCTCTCCATCTGGTTGACTTTCTTGTACAAAACTGGTATGGATTGCTAACTTTTCATTAAATTCTACATGACAATTGGGGATGTTCAGAGTTATCCTGGCAGTGCCTAGGATGGTATTTGCTCATCACTTAAAATCTTTCTCTTTAGATATGTTTCAAAAGAAAATGGTTTAGTACCTTTGAGTTGACCTTTTTGATCCTGATAAGTAGAGAGGGGGAAAGATAGATAGGTAGATTAAAAGCATTGAAAGCAGTTACATAAAAATAGGATGAAAGGAAAAAACTAGTGCATGATAGAGCATTGATTTAGGGCACATGAGGATATGAAGCCATGCAAACAAATAATTTAGGTACAGGAGGGATGGCAGGTAAATCTACCAAATACAGGACATGTGCAAAGGATTTGTAAGAATAGAAAACAAGGGTCTTAATCAGAAAATTATGAACAGATGCTAGGTTAACTTTGAAAAAGATGTTCTAGTTATCAATAAACTGTATTAAAGCTATTGACGTTAATACAGCAGCTGAAGAGCACAAAGTTCTTAATTAGTAATTTTCAGCATCTAGTTTATTGGCTGATTTGTTCTTTGTTGTCAAAGGATATGTTCATAGAAATAAAAAACCTTAATAAAATGTATGAGTGCTGATTATAGGAGAGTGTTAATAAAGTAACAAATGAAAAATAACATTTCAATATTTTCAAGCTGAGATCATAATTTGAAAAATGTTTCAGAAGCCCAAATTACTATTTTGAACATTATTGAAGGATTTTTTTTATTTTAGATTAATATTTAGAATTATTTTGTTATGAAGCCTTGTAGTTTCTTCAGACTATAACTTTGTGTGTGTTTTTGTCTGCTATGTGTTTTTTTGTGTCAGTCTCAATCTTTACAACCCTGTGAGCTCTTAGTGTCCAATATAGGTAACACTGGGAAAAGCTGTCATCTCCTGAGCTTTGCTTTTCTGGATTATGAAAATATGTTATTGTTCCCAAAATGTCAGTAACGTTTTTTGAGAAACCTGGGTTTAGAAGTTGAAAACTGAAGAACAACAGTTTTTAAAAAGCCCTGTGAGCCCCTTTGCACATCTGGTTTTTCCTTACAACGTCTCTACAACTCAATGTGTTGTCCTTATGTTCCTTCTTACAGCTCTTCTGTTGGTTCTCACAGCTGCCCTCTTGTGATAGTTGCTTGGCTGCATGGCATTTATTAACCTATTTCAACTGTATCAGAATTATTTTTCAGATATTTCTATTGGGCTCATTTAACATGTTTGAAAAAAGAATTACAGTGAAGTGTCAAGTGGAAAACAACTGGCATGACCTTAGAGAGGTCTAGGTTTGAGTCTCTGAGTTTCACTTATTTAGTTTTTTTAATGAACATCTGTACATTTCAATCCTTTTCAATCACAGCTCACTTATTTCCAGAATCCTTGGAACAATTCTTAATAGTCTTTGAAAATAATGTTTCATTTAATTTTTTTTGTCCCACTTTGTTTTTGTCCAGTAGAGTTTTTATGCAATTATTATTTATAGGGATGTTAGATGTGATATGAATAGCACAGCTACTATACTTTTCTTGATTGTTTTTTTTTTTTTTTAGTGGAAACCTGGACAAACAAACAGCATTGGGTAATACAGTTCTACACTACTGCAGTATATATAATAAGCCTGAGTGTTTGAAATTGCTTTTGAGGGGGAAGCCAACTATTGATGTAGGTAAGTTCATTATTTAAAACCAGGAAATACAGATGTCCTAAAATTTCTTTCCATTATTTTAGCCACTTTTGTTTATTTCTTGGTGGTAAATAAACTTCTAAAATAAAACTGTGGTAGAAAGACTAAGACCTTGTCAACAACAAGCCTAAAGGAAACATTCTGTTAAGAAATTGAATTCTTAGATGATAATAGTGACAAAAATTCCTAATGTGAAATACTACTGGCAAACCCCAAGTAGAGTTCAGAGAGTTCTGTTTCTGACCCATTTTAAACTGCCTGGAATTTATGTTATTTTTTATTCTAGAACTTGTATGTTATAATGCTTCAGATATTTAATTCCACTCTTAGATAGGTGGGCTTTATGTACACAGCACTTAATTCTTCTCTTGGTATCAGTGGCAGCTGGTGCTGTGGTTTCATCCAGCATGTCCCAGCCAACACTGCCACTGATTAGGGTAGGGAAAAGATCTAGAGAACAAGAGATTATCCCAATTGAGCAAACAGAGAATCTCTTTTCAATTAAACTTTTGTTATGCCATTATGACAAAGGAACTGATACAGGTACAGCAAGTGTTACACCTATCTCCCACGTGTAGGTGCAAGGAGAAGCCAAAAGGCAGCTGAGAAAGCTGATCCCATTTTTCTTGAGTTAGGGAGGTATCCCATGAATCCAGCTTGTTAGGCCCAGGAGTTAAATGTGATCAGCATCTCTATAAAGCATTTATATTCAGTCAATTAATGGTACAGGAGAGAAGTGTTTTTTGTTTGTTTGTTTGTTTTTTAACAGCTGATGCAAACTGGATTTTATTTCTCCCTTTTTCTTCATCACCATTACTTTCCTCCACTGCCTAGTAAAGAACTGTTGTATAAACTGAAGTTCACAGTTTAGTGGCAGAAGTCACTTCCCTTTGCCTTTTCATAGACCTTTAAAATATGTTCTAATATTACCATAAATCAGAAAATTGAATGTGACCTTTTTTAGCAATTATCGTGGGAAAGCTATCCGAACAGGTTCTAGCAACTTTATTGCTCCTTCCATTGAGCTTTCTCCTAGGTAGATGCTAGAGAGTGTTCACACCTTTTTGGTGCCTTGTTTTTTGAGGTGTTTTGTGGGAGAGAGGGTGTTGCGCTCTTTTGGTTGGGTTGTTTGGGTTTTTTTTGAGTGATCTCACATAGGAATTTGACTGATCTCACATAGGCCTTGAAACATCAGGTGTATACTTGAAAGTTTGGAAGTTCTGTAGTCCTTAAGCTATCTGCGTGTTAACTTCACATAAGAAGTACTGTGTTTCTTTCCTTTTCATATTAAACCATCTCTGATAGATCTTTCCATAAGTAAATCCTTCTTCCAGGGATCTGAATTCTTTCAAAGTCATGGGCCTTCTAGAGGAGTGCTTTGTATTTCCTAGGATTCCTAACTAGACAGGCTAATGTCTGTGTAATATTTCACGCAGACATTATAGATCTCAGCTTGATCATTTTGAGCTCCTGATCACAGAAATGCTTTACAATGGGGATGTGCTGTAGAGCATTCTTTGTTCCAGCTCCATGGCATTTGCTGATGGACTGTGAGAGTACATTTTACATGGGGTTTATCCACACTGCATGTGGGAGATGTTTCTGTTTACTGACACTTGCCACTGAGCATCTTGGAAGGATTCCATTAGATGCTGTGCCTAAGGCCCTCCCAGCAGGCTCAGATATCACCTTCTTTCTGATCAGATGATAATAAATAATAATAATAGATCATTATTTTAAATTTTAAGCCCTTTTATAGCTCTTATAAAGACAAAGCTAGAAAGTTTTAAATTTATTCTTGTTCAAAGGTTTTCAAATTAAGACTTCAACAGTACAGCCTGTACATATTAATCAAAGTAAAATCTGCTTGGATCAATATCTACTTTTTTTTTTTTTTTCCTCTAATCTTAGAATTAGTTTTCCTTTTTGAGCTATTTTACCCTGCCTGCTTGCTTCTCTTGCTTATTCAGGTTTAGAGTTTTATTGGCAAAGGCATTAAGTGAAGATTGAGATGACTAAACTTCTTTGTATTCTCTGCTAGGATGGTTAGGAGGGATTTGGGAACTGTCCAAGCAGTTGCTGCTTTTCAGAAGGAACCTGATGATACATGAAATGCATGAGCACTTAGAGTGGAATCTTAAAGAGCTGCTGCTGCTATAGTTTAAACAGATGGTTTTGATCACTTTTAGAAGTTACTGTACTACAAGTAGTGCAATTTAATAAATTGCTTCTTAAGGCATCTTAAAGAAAAGCTCTTTTTTCTATTGTTACTTTTGTAGTTAACCAAGCTGGAGAGACGGCTCTGGACACAGCAAAAAGAGTGAAAGCTGTCCAGTGCGAGGAGCTGGTAAGAACTGAGCCTGGGGCCAAAGGCAAGGGGGGGAATGTTGGCTTCTTTAAAAATGTTATATATTTAATATATTGTTTGGTATTGCTGCCAGCTGGCTGTGGGTTGATCTGAGGGGCCTACCACAGGTGACTATTTTCTTACCTAAAACACCACAGTAATTTTCTTTGTGACCGTTTAAGAAAGACATCTTTCATCTACTGGCAGTACTAGTTATTTCAAGCAGTATATTTGAAGACTTTAACTACTGGAGGGTCAGATATGTCAAAAAATACATCATTCAAGGAGATTTGGGCTTCATCACCTCAACAGCTCTTCTTAGAAACTTTTATATCAGGAGTACTAAACAAACATATAATATTAATTCTGTCAAGACCTTTTAGGTCTGGATCTTTTTTTGTCTTTTCCTGCTTTGGCTGTTTTCAGATTATTTAACAGGACAGACAATTCAGAGATGGTGAAAGTCCTTTTATAAGGAGATTTGAAAAACTTAAAATTACTGTCCTGAAAGAAGGAAGAAGCTAAAGTGTAATGTCTGGAAGCTGGTGTATCAACAGATGTAGAACACCAGCTTCTGTGGGACTTTTTCCCCCTACTGGACATGAACAAAGCAAAAACCTCCTGCAATTTTCAGAATGTGTGAGGGATATTAACAGACACCACTCAAAAAGATTATTGATGTTCAAGAAATAAAGGTGTTAAGCATTTTCCCAGCTACTCCTCTGAAGCATATAGCCAGGAATAAGGATTTTACATCAGACCAAGCTTGTTTGTTCTTAGTCCTCTAAGGTGCCACCAGTATGCATTTAGTAGGCAAGTGAATTTAATTGCTATCAAGGTATTAAAAAGTCTAAGTACTATGGCAGTTTCACATTCAAGACAAAACCAAGAGAATTTACAAAATACTTGCCACTTACCACTTAACTCTATTTCTTCTTTTTCCTCATTTTGATGAGCTGAGGATATCTACTTTTGCTCTGCAGCTGGTAATTTTTAATGCCTTTCCTGTGGCAGTTGAAAGTTCTTGTCATGAATTAATTATTGAATAATCAAAAGACTTGTCCTTCACAAATCAAAGCAATGTTCCATGTTTCTGGGGATGTAAGTCAGCATTTTGCTGTGGTTGATAAGGTGGGACTGGCTTCTCAGTTTCTGCTGTGTCTGCTCTGCATATAGGTGTTAATTCCAGTGATTTGAGTATTCTGTCAGCTGGATCAAGCAGATCTGATCCCCTGTGCAGCACACTTTCGGCGCTGAGTGCTTTTTTCTTTATAGTATCCCTTTTGAAAAGTTACATCTGCCATTAATGTTGACCCACTGGCTATGTTACAAAACAAACAGTCAAGTGGATATTATCAGTGACTTTATCTAGCAGTTATTAGTTTATTTATAGTGATCCAAATTCCATTAATACTTCACTGATTATTTTATTTTAATATCATAGCACATTTATGCCTTTCCTCTTTTTTTAATAAATTTTGAGGAGGATTTTTTTTTTCCCCCAAAAGCAGTGATGAGTTAAGAGTGAAAAAGAAACATGAATGAGTACATTATTTGCTGTGGGCAATAAAAAAGTACAAGATAAATAACTAGGTGTTGGCATTATGATAGATGTTACTAATCTCATTTATGTTGCATAACTGGAGTCTCAACTGTGTAATTAAATTCAGTTTCAGCTCAAGTGGGTTCATGAATACTTACATAACAGATTGGAAATACTTTCTTTATTCCAAATTTTATTTCAGGAAGATGGTTTAAGGCACTCCTGAATCAACTACTATCAAGTAGACTACATTTCAAAGGATGTGAAGGAATAAATAATGATGCAAGTTCTGACTGAAAAGGAGAATTTATCTCCTCAGAATAACCATTAACTGCTCTATTAGTTTTTTGCTGATCATTGAGGTAGTTGTTTTTCAAAGAATGTGAAATACTTTATTTGGGCTGGGTAAGTTGAGGAATTTTGTGCTTAAGATATATTGGCCTCATCCAGTAAGAGAGAGAGGCAAAATATCTAAATAAAAAGTAAATACCTTTTCATTTGATTTGATTCCAAGGATTGTGGTTTTGATGGGGCAGCAGTTGTATGTACCAAAATTGATAAATAGGTTTTGCCTTTCTTTTTTGGAAAGGAGGGCTCCAAATAAATTCTACTTTTGTGCATATACCTTCCTTTTGTGTCATCTTTTCAAAACATTATCAAATATAGTGACCATTTTGAGAAAGTCTTTCCTTACTGCCTTTTAGCTGTTTTTCTATACTTCAAACAAATGAAGGACATTTGTGTGATTTCCCTGAAATTGCTTTGTTCTTTTTTGAATCTGTAATAGCTTTAAACTTCTAAATATTGTGGTTTATTTCTTGCCATTACAAAACTAACTTGGTTTACATCAAAAGAGCAGCAAGTATTATAGCAAGACCTTTTGTTTCTTTCAGCTTTCTCAAGCCAAGGCAGGAAAGCTAAACCCACACGTGCATGTGGAGTACGAATGGAATCTTCGGCAGGATGAAATCGATGAGAGTGACGATGACTTGGATGATAAGGTGAGTGTGAATTACGGATACAGCTTTGCACTGTCCCCATCTCTTCTCCCTNNNNCCTAATTTTGAGGCCTGCGTTAAAGGCTGCCAAAGTGCTATTTGAATATACTTTGTCAACCTAGTTATTATGGGCTGTTTAAAAGTTTAACTTTGACAAGACATACAGTATAATATAAATCAGCAAGTCTGGACTACTTTGTTGCTTTATCCTCTTCAGAATTCTAGGCTGTTAAGTTTTAGCTGGAGGAAATCCAAAGCTTACATACTTAATTTTTTCCAGAAATTAATTAAAAACCTAGTTATTGAATAAATAACTGTTTTTCACAAACAGTGCTGTTCTATTTATTCCTGGGTTTTTTAAAAAAAGAAGTAGTGGAAAGGCAAAACTTGAGGGCATAGAATAATTGCCATCCTAGAGCATGTGAAAAATTAGCCTCAGTGTCCTACTTTAGCAAGTCAGTTAATTACTGTGTGCTCTATTTCCGCAATAAATGCGAATACACCTCTCCTATTTTATATGAGTGCTGCAGAGAGAAATGTGGACAACTTCTCATTTTCTGTGACACTTGGGACTGAAAAATTCAGAAACCGAAGCAATTTGCATGTCCTCAAGGACAGTAGAGAACAAAATAATCATCTGTGTGAGGAGCCTCTGGAGGATGAGGGATGCTGTGCTGGAGATAATAACCTGAACCAGAGCTGCAGGGAAACAGATCATGCTCCATATGCACCCATTAACATACAGCAGGCAAAAACTGATGTGTAAAATTTCTTCAAAGAGCAATTAGATGCGTTTAAAAAGAGCTGTATCATGGATTATATTGCTAGTTCAGGGACCAAATAAACCAGATCTGTCAGAAGTGTTTGTTCATTTTTACTTAGGATCAGTGGGGTAATGTACTTGATACTTGAGGATAATTGTCTAGTCTGAGTAATGTGCTATAGTCCCTGAAAATTACTCTTATATTCTAAAATTTGCTAGGTTTTTCTTGGTATTTTATTTAGTGTATTATTAGTGTGTATTTCCTACTTTAACATTATATCTAATTTTGTGTTCATGATGATTTGTTGATGGTACAATCTTAATTTTCATTTAGAAGAGAGAACCTTTCAGGTTGAATTGCAAAAAGGAAGTTTATTTATCCAACATAGAAAAAAATAGGCTCATGTTCACTCACTTATGTTCTGTTATGCTATTTTCCAAACATACTAACTACTAAATTAGTATTTAGACAGCTGTTATCATATCTTTGTTTTTCTATTCACAGCCTAGTCCTATAAAAAAGGAAAGATCTCCAAGACCCCAAAGCTTTTGTCACTCCTCAAGCCTTTCTCCCCAAGACAAGCTGACTCACCCTTCATTTAGCACTCCCAGAGACAAGCAAAGACTCTCCTATGGAGCCTTTACCAACCAGATCTTTGCTTCTGTAAGCACAGACTCACCCACCTCTCCGACATCTGATGCTCCTCCTCTTCCTCCTAGAAATGCTGGCAAAGGTAAGTCTGTCTCCAAGCTACACGTACAAGCTACAAGTAGTGATCTTCCCATGTGTCCTTCCTTTAACCAAGGTCATTGCAGTGTTTGAAGACACAAAAGATACAGCGTGTTCTTCTTGTTGGTGCAGCAGTGTGGTGCAATGCGTGTTTGAAACTTCAAAGACCTGGGGGCCACTTTGTAATAGAATCATTCATAACACTGAACATGAATGGGTGAGGAATAAACTAATACTCTGCTAAATGAAAGTCAGTTAATTTTATGAGACAGCTGGAGTGGATTGTGATGATTTGACCTACATATCTAATCTTCCAGTTTATAGGATATATCTATGGAACTAAAGTTTTAACTGTATTTCCACTGTAGTTCCACTTTTTAGAACAAAGAAAACTTTTGTTCCTTTTTTCATGCTTAATTTAGAAATTGATAAATTGTGGTTTTACAGTACAGAAATCTTGAGTTGTAATGGGGGTTACCATATAGTTTAACATTTCAGCAGTTATGCTGATGCTCCCTTTTGTTAGCACTACTATAGCTTCATTTCTTGGCTGGTAATTGACTTTGTTTAGGAAAAATGCAGAATGTTCTCACCAATATGTGAAAGAGTAAAAGGGACAGGACAGTGTTGGCATCAGGTGTTTGCTTTTACATGGTTCAGATGCTGTGCTTAAGCACTACTGTTCCATCAGTCTTTGTCATGTGCTGGCAACTTTCAAATGGATCCCTTGGCTGTCTCTTTTAAATAGGTTTGTTTTCCATTACAGGCAAAGCAATTTTGCCAGGGTTTGCATTTTTCACATGAGATTTTGTAATCCATGTTTCCCTGGGGACTCATTTTATTCCTTGTAACTTTACTGTGTCAACCTGCTTGTTAACATTACACGATTCTACTTTTTCCTTCCACTCTCCCATCCCTTTTAGATGCTCTGTCTCACGATCTGTTCTGATTGTTCATTGCAAACATAATGCACAGGCTTAGATGTCCCTTCATGACCTAGGATAACTTCCTTTTTGTGTCATAAAGTTGCAAGACGTGGGAATTAATCATGCATCCCATTTCCTGAGGAAGGTTAATGAGGTTGTGTCTGGTATCTGTAGGCACTGCTTAGTATGTTGTCACCTTTCAATAGATTTTAATGAACTTTATTTCTTTGTCATTATATAGTAGAGCTCTCCTACATTTGTCTTTTTCTCCAGGAAGGAGAATATTTACCTTCATATTTCATTCCAAGTATGTATTTTGTTTTCTGAAATGTTAGGCATTTTCCTAGCTGTTCCTGGAATTTCCTTGTTGTTTCTAGACCAAAGAATCAACACAACACCAAAGCTACTTGGAAATAATTGAGCCATTGAGTTTTTGTGTGTTTTCATGTCAGAGGTTATGCAAAGAAATCCTTATTTATATCACAAATAATGTTACAATATCACAAAAATGCCTTCTAATGTAACATTAACTGTTTCATCAGAGTGGAAAATATCAGATTCACAGGGTAAGTCAGAGAGGCTGAATGGAACTGCTATTCCATTAAAGTCACTATTCTTCTCTGCTTCAAACATACTGAAATTCTACAGTCTGTGAGTGATGCTGGAGTAGAGTTTTGCTTTATATCCACTCAACAATACTGAGAAATTGGAAAATTCTGTTGTATACATGCCTGTGTAACAGGAATAATTCAAAACTTAAAAGTTAGGAAAAAAAGTGCCAAATGTATTAGACAGTTCATCACTGTGGAAAGGTTGCTGCTGATGCATCATTTCAGATGCACTTATAGCTAATTTTAGACTGTGCTCCTGCTTGTTATCTCTTGCTATCTTCCAGCTCTCATATTATTTAAAAGAAGATGAAGCAGAGACTTTTCACTTCCCTAAGACACTGTAGACACAGTGGATTTTGAAACAGAGTCTTTTTTTTTGTGTAGGAAAACATAAACCTGTTGATTTTTTCTCCTCTGTTAAATCAGTAGCAGTAGAGTGTATCCCTTACATATATGTGTTTACACAAGCTTACTTGCCAGGTGTTTTTGTTTAAAAAGTTCATTTGAATATCTAGTGTTTAAGATTATATGAAAACATAGTGTTTCTTTTTTCACTAAGCTCACTAAATAGCAAGAGTAACAAAAGCACTGGATCTGTATTTAAATTTAAGCTTACCTTCTATCTGAAAACATAATCTGATCTTTGTCTCTGTGCTGCTGTGAGGCCCTGGCAGATAGCATAGGCCTCTGCTAGGACATAGAGTTTGCAGGAATAGATACCAGGTGGATCTGCATTTTGGAAGGAAGCAGACAGTTTTTAAGTTTCATGGATTTTCGTCCTTTGGGGCATGCAGATGAAATTATCTTTCCAAAATATGTTTTCTTTTTAAGAAAACCCCCTCCCTGTAGCCCTGTTTTATTGCCCAGTGAAGTTCCTGGCTAACAAAGTTCTGTGGTGTTCCCGGGGGCCGCAGTGGTCATGAAGCCATGCACTGAACTAGTGCTGGGGAGAGGAGGGAAGTTTAAAGCAATTTATATAAGGCACATCACTCTTGCTCGTGGTTTTCAGTGGACATGCTGGCTAAAATTTATTTTATATGTACAATAGTTGAAGGAGGTTATATGGGATCTTTTCAATTTCTCCATACATCATTATATTTCATATCCAGATTTTCCATTTGATAACTTTTCAAAATATTATTAAAAATGTTGGAACCTTAATGTATTTTACTCCACAGTGTCTCATTTGTGGCATACATCTTACTTGCTGCTACCTCTGCTATAGATTTAGTTAATCCTAACAGAATGAAAAGTACAGAATGAGTGCAATGGCTGCCTGAGCCAACCACTCTGTGCCTTTTTCAATAGTTTATCCAAGCTTATTCAGGTTCTACTTACTTGTGTTCTCAATCAAATCTTTAGCCTGTAATATTCTCATAATCATCTATTTTTTATTGTTCTTTTCAGCTTATACCTGCATTATGGCTCCAGGCATCTATCAGGTCTTCTGCCTATTGCTTTACAAAAAGTATTAAAAAAATCCCAACAATATTTAAGTATTTGCATGACTTGCCGCAGTAGCTAAATAGAAGTTTGCACAACCTTCACTGCAAGTCTAGTGTGAGGGTAATGTTGCTAACTAACTTTGGAGGAGTGTTAGGCAGTCTAATCCAGGTTTCCTTCACTTTAGCTGAAAGCTAATTGACTTTAGTATTTTTGCCCGTTTATCCCAGATGAACATGGAAGTCAGGGATAAAATCTGTGTCATGAAGTTAAGTTTGGATCTTCAACACCTACAAGGTTGCATAATTTACATTGTCTCAGCTCTGACATGAGGTGTCTAAACCCAAAGGCACTTTCGTTGTGGTTCCAGTCCACTGCTACTGCAGACAGTCACATCATCTGCTCCTTCCCTAGGTCAGACTCAATTTCTAACCAAATTAGTTTATCTGGATTTCCTAGTAACTTCTAGAAGTTGTCTGACTGCATTGCACACAGGATTAGGAACCTTCTGGAGGCACTAAGTTACTTTGTGCATGTACCAACACTGCCCTTCGGCTTTGGCGGTTTTTCTGTGGCTGGTGGCTGTTTCGAGGCGCTGCCCGGATGGAAATCGCACAGGTCTCCATGTCTGGGGTGTGACACTAAACAACCCAACCGTATTTTACCTTATCTGATTGAAGAATATTTTCATTCTCCTGGAGTTCCAGTTATCATTTCATCACACTAAATCTTCTCTGTACCTTTGCTGTTTAAATCAGCTTTCTGAAATACAGCTGGCTGGAAGTGTCGGGACAGCAGTAAAATTTGCTGTTCCTACTGGAAATGCCACATCAAAGAATCCTTTGGTCCTAGGGCGTTGAGTTTTTTCTGATCATCTGGTGCATAGCAGGCATTGCACAGTCTCTACTTATTTGCAACTGAAGTTCTTAATTTAAAGCACATATTCTCATTCCCATTACCTCAGCCTTTGAGGTAATTCTGTTTCTTCTGAATTCTTGCCAAATTCTATACTTCTCTTGCATATACTTGGAGACTTTTTTTTTAATACTCTTATAACTGTGTTGCACATTTTCATTAAATAATGCTACTTATCCCACTAAGAATTTGTATTTTTAATACCATAATAAGAAGGGAAGACTAGCTGATGACTGTTGGTTTCATGAGCTCTTCTATTTCTGAATCAAACCAAACCACAAAATTCTTTAGTATAACTTTTATCTTTTTCTTTTTAAACTGAACCTTTTTTTAAGCATTCATTATCTGATGTGCTTAAAATGCTAATGTTGAATCAATGCGTATTTTTAGCTTTCTTATTCAGAGTGATCATGATCATTTTGTATTTATTTATGCTCATATTTTCAGTACTGAAAATATATGATCTGAAGTAAAACAAACTGAAAAGGCTTTTAGTAATATCTATGCAATAAGTCACTCATGAGAAATTTAAAAACAAGGATAGCAGCACTTGTTAATGAAAATATTATTTTTAATGTAAGTTACTTTCCTTTGCAGTGTCCATTCTATCATTAGCTGGAATTCTGGTTTTTCCCCTTATGTCTCATTAAGTGGTAAAAAAAAATAAAATTACACATGTGAAGTTTTTACACTACAAACCCACCATTTCTTGATTGGGTGGCAACACCTTTGCGTGGTTTCACAAGGACACAAGTGAATTGTTACTACACTAACTGCACTAACCTTAAAAAGCAATGCACTACTAGTTGCACACCTTATCCACTTATTTATCTTAGTACAATAATTTTGAGATTGTTTTATCCATTTACACATGAAATTCTGATCCTGGTAATAGAAAAAAGTTATAAAACATGACAACAGTACTGTAAGTATTTGCTTTTTAGTAACTGAGGAAAAAAAAGCCTGAAAGAAGCAAAAAGAAAACCTTCTAGGTCAAGTTTTTTTGGGGTTTTTTTTTTTGGTTTTTGGTTTTATGCTTGTGTTAGGAGAATGTCCTTTAAAAATATGAACTTCTCAACTATGTGAGCTATCATGATTAAGACATCTATTGGAGAGGAAATGACTGGCTCAGTTGCTGCCTGGTTAAAATCACAAAATACCTTAGATCTTGTAACTACTCTGATTATTGCTTAAAGATATCTAGCCTGGCCTTGTATAATTAAGAATATCAGACAGGAGTTGTTTTGAGCTGTTTGTTTTACACACACACACACACACACACACACACGAGCAGCCCCAGTCCTGGCACAGGAGGGGTTCCTCAGGCAGGGGAACCTCAGGGCAGCAAAGAAGCTGCAGGAGGCCCAGAAGCTGAGGGGACATGGGCAGGACCAGGGGCAGCAGGGCTGAGCCAGACCTGTGTAAAGAAACTCTTGGAGAGCACCACCAGCAGTGCAAGTGAGCAGGGCATGGTGTGGCAGTTTGGGTGGGAGCTTGCATGGAATGGCATGCAGGAAGGGGCAGTAACTCTGCCAGCCTGAGCAGGGAGCAGTGTATCTGCCACTGAGTTATCAGCACACACTGAAAAAGCTGTAAACTAGACGTGGAAGGGGAAAGGGAGAAATCCAGGTTTGCTGCAGGTGACCCTGGAGGCAGCACACCAGTGTTAAGGGAGTGTGTGTGCCAGTGAGGTCCTGTGGGCTGGTGTCTCAGTGCAGCCAAGGAGTAGAAAACCCTGTGACAACAAAGACAGAAGGTATAGAAATGCTTCAGTCTTGTAGAAATTTGGGCTTCTCCCCCAAAAAAGGTGTTGAGGATCAACATCCCAACTTAAGTGCACCCTTGCACACAGCACGGGCAGCAAACAGGAGGGGCTGGAAGCCATTGTGAAGCGGGACACTGCAGCTGCCATCACTCTGGGATGACTCGCACAACTGGAGTGCTGCAGTGGCTGGCTGTAAATCCTTCAGAAGGGACAGGCAAGGAAGGAGGGGCAGTAGGGACTGTTTTGAATGTCTGAGCTGAGTGACGGTGGCAGTAGGGTCGAATGTTCGATGGTAGGAATCAGGGAAAGGCCAACAGGCAAATGTCCTGGTGGGAATCTGTAAGGCACCCCACACCCAGGATGGAGAGGCAGATGAGATATCCTGTAAGCAGCTGAGAGAAGTCTCACAATCGCTGGCCCTTGTTCTCATGGGGCGGGAATGTCTAGGATGTGTCTGGAGTGAGGGGAATAGAACTTTCCTACTCACTGGTGAGGGAGCCAGCAAGGGAAGGCACCTGCTGGATGTGCTGGTCATGAAGAGAGAAGGACTTGGGGGTGATGCCGGCTGTCTGGGGCACAGGGATCAGGAATTCTTGGACAGGTAAGGAGGACGATCAGCAGAGCTGCCACCTGGACCTCCAGGGGACAGATTTTAGCCTGTGTAGGAGCCTGGCTGACAAGAGTCCCCTGGGAGACAGTCTAAAGGAGTCCCGGACATTCCTCAAGAAGGAAATCCCAAAGGCACAGGAGCCGAGATGTGGTTTAGGGAAGGACTTGGCAGCATCCGATGATCTCAAAGGTCTTTCCCAAACTAAGTGATTCTGTGATACAGTATATTTTATAATAATTGTGTAGACAGTTCATACATCATCAGATCTTGTATTTTTTTCTCCAGTTGTTTCCATAAAATGATTTTGGTTCAAGAACTTCCCCATGTTTTCTTTATTCAAAGTATGATGTTATTTTATACCTTTCTGAAATGATGTTTTGAAGTTTTCCTTTATTTTGTTCTTGTTTGAATTTAAGTTTTATATTTCAGCCATGTAATCATTAGTGTATGACTTTTGTATTCATATATATTACTTCTTTGAGTTTAATACAGAAACAAATGCTAGGAGTCCGAAAGTATGATTTTGTAATACCTTAAACACCTTTTCCCTGTCACTTTTGTATGCCACGTGAACTTCTGAAAGCTATGAAGGGATGTTTTTTCAACCCTAAGTAGTGCCTGGATGTGTATAAATAATGTGAAATCTTAAAACATGCCCACGTTACATTATCTTAAGTTTGGGGTGTTGGTTTGTTGTTGTTGTTGTTTTGGTTTTGTTTATGCTTTTTACTTTTTAAATTCTGCTGCAACTCATTTGTAGAGATGATTTCTTCCTATAATTGGCAATCAAAATGACAAATTTCACTTCATGTCCGAAGCTGAATTTTTGCAATAATCGCACAATCCCATTTCCATGCCTTTCCTCCGCTTCCTTCCCGCTCTGAGCCGCTGCCGGATGGTTTGTGCGGGCGCCGTGCAGTGCGCGCAGCCGCCCGCAGGGGGCGGTGGGGCGCTCCGGCCTCCTGTGTCCGGGACAGCCGCGGGACAGGGAACAGTCCCAACACTGCCCGGAGAGCCGGGAGAGGGACAGGGAACAATCCCAACACTGCCCGGACAGCCGGGAGAGGGACAGGGGACAATCCCAACACTGCCCGGACAGCCGGGAGAGGGACAGGGGA
>VWZN01015140.1:480472-524544 GCA_013396955.1 Regulus satrapa
GTGTGCTCTGTGTGCAGCGTGTGCCGTGTGTGCTGTGTGTGCTCTGTGTTCTCTGTGTACCATGTGTGCTCTGTGTGCTATGTGTGCTCTGTGTGCTCTGTGTGCAGCGTGTGCCGTGTGTGCCGTGTGCGCTGTGTTAACCGTACCAGTGTATGACAGCAATGGGATACTGACTGTTCCTTCCCCCCTGCCATTCCTAGGTACATTCCGCTTATATCACAAATCAAAACAACTTTTTGTCATTCTGAAAGAAAGAATTGGTATCTTGCAGGAGGAGTTTAAGGGGTCATCAATCAAAACTTAGAAATAGGGAAGTTGGTTTTGCTTTCAGAAACATCTCAATGCACAGTTTAAGTTATCTTGCTTATTAAGCTCAAGGAAGAAATTAGAATGAGAAAGGGTGAGGCAAACTGGGGAACGATCATTAAATATGCTGGTATTTGACTTGTCAATTAATGGTTTTGTGAACTTGGAAGCAAATTGAGAGGAACAATTGCAAAACATATAATTTGATTTACAAAAGTAACCAATTAATTAAGCCCAAAATATCTGCTGGGCTTGTGGTTGAGAGATTCTCCTGCACAGCAGAAGGCCTTCCAGGGTTGAATCTGGAAGAGAATAGATTGAATTATTGACTCATTAGGGGCAATTCTATTTAATTTTTCTTTTCTATTTATAAGAAAGAGGGATGTCACCTGCTGAAAATATTTGACAAACACATTCATGCTTATAGAATAATTGAAGTTACTTTTGTCAGTGTCAAATGTTTTGCTTAAGGAATTTTAACAAGTATTATTTTTCTCTGATTTCAATATTTCTGTAATATGTAATAGTTTGGGAAGGAGTGCAGGTATTGTTCATTCCAGTCTATCTATAGAGAATATTCATAAATATTTTCTGAAGAAGGCAGCTCTAGTTCTGTGTGCTGCATGGTAAGATATATGTGAAGTAACTAAATGAAGGTTTTGTCTCAAGCACTGTTCAAATGAGATAGCTTTTCAAAAATAGGCAAGTTGGTTCTACAGCACTAAAAAATAGACTGACAGAAGACTTGAAATTCCAGGTATAAATAGACTTTGCTTTTAAAGTTTTATGTCGATTTTCTGCATTTATCCAGACTGATGGCAAAGCTGTCTGATGTGCAGAACTTACTGCAAGGGAAGACTGCAGCGAAGAATTAGTTCTTGGTTAGAATTTTAAAAAAAAAAGACAAAAAACCAACAGACCCTCAAACTAACAGAAAGCACCCCAACAACAAAGCCCCTGGAGCTGTTCAAGCCTCCTGCAGGGCTCCTGCAGAAAGTGTCAGAAGTGATTTCTTAGGGCAGTGCTGGCAGCTGACTCAGTCGTCCCCTCGCCGCCGGCTGCGCCCTGCTCTGCTTCCTCGAGCTTCTTGTTAGAGACGTTGTGAAGGTCAATGGTGAAGCTGATTTGGAAAAACTCTTGTCTTCCCGCTGGGTTATTTTGTCTTTCAAGCTGTATATGTTCCCATTTTGTGTAAAACATGCATTGTGTTGAATAATACTTGTGCCAGCATTCTATCAGAAGGAAATAAAAGTATTTAAGGGTAGGGGTGACTTGCATAGGCTCTTATAAGCAATGCTACCATGAAATATCTTTAGTCCCAGAAAGGACTTCTCTGATGTTTATTTAATTTATATCATGTACAAAAATTTGCATTGCTTTTGCAATGCATAGTTTGATGTATTTGATCTACAGAAAAAAAGAAAAAAATAATTACAAAAAATCTTCTCATGCTGAAAATCCTATTTTGAAAGCAAAAGGAAAATTTGTAGATATGTTTCTATTTTGTTCCTCCTGCCTTCCAGTTTATTAAGAAAATTTGTATGGAATGGTCTGGAGTGCTAAAACCCTCCCCACATATTAGAGCTATAGATATAGAAAGCACTTTCATTCTGCTATAAATTAACAGCAATTTTAATCCCATGTGCTAAATATTACTTAATTTTAATATTTCATGCTGCCTTTTTTTATTTTATTTTTGAACAATGCCTAAAATTAGAAATCTTGGCGTGATTAATCCTGTATTTTTTTTTAAACATAAATACACATGTCATTCTATGGTCAAGTTGCTTATATTCCCACAGTGAGGCGGTTAAAAATGTGGTGGACGTGTTTTGGCATGGCTTGTCTTTTTATTTTAGTCTTTTGCTGCACTTTGCTGTGCGTCTGACTGTGAATTTTTCAGTGCTTCTTTGACGTTTATGCACATGTATTTGTAAGAAGGTTGTTTGTTATTTTGCAGGCCCACCTTCAACCCTCCCTCTAAGCACTCAAACCTCTAGTGGCAGCTCCACTCTTTCCAAGAAGAGACCACCTCCCCCACCCCCAGGACACAAAAGAACCCTCTCTGACCCACCAAGCCCACTACCTCATGGACCCCAGAATAAGGGCCCAATTCCTTGGGGTGAGTTTTGAAATGCAAAGCAAAAGGGCAGGGGAAAACCTTTATAATGGCTGATATATGATATTTGGTTTCTTTTTACCTGGTGCTTGCTTTCCACTGATTGCAGCTTGATGTAACGTCAGCTCAGATAAATCAGCAGGTCTATCTTCTGTCACTCTGCCTCCCAGGCTGCTGCAGCCGAGTCTCACTTGGGAAAGCTGAAAATCCTCCACGCTCCCCCGGGGCCCAGTCCAATCTCCTGCACTGCCTCCCTGCCTCTGCCATAGGTGCCCAGCTCTGCCCTCACCCAGCCCTCAGCCCCTCTCTCCTGTGGCCTGTCCCCTCCTGCTGCTGCTGCCGTGCCCGGCTCGGGGAGCAGCTGTGGGGACACAGCCCAGCCCTGCTGTGTCTGTGCAGCCCTCACAGCTGCCACGGGAGCTGCTCTCCTTGGGCTCTCCTGTCAAGTGTTCACACCTCGCTGGTGGGAATGTGTTGTCTCAGTATGTATTTGGCTTTTGTGATGTTGTCTGTACATACACAAGGACTGATAGGTTTGCATCCTGCTACCAGCAGAATTTACACAGAAACAGTGCATTTTAATTTATTTATTTATTTTTTATCCAGGATGCCTTTCTGACAGATGCTTTTTGGAAACCGTTTTCCAGACTACTCAGATTATTCCTCTTTTGAATAAACATTGCTCTATCCAGTCAAATTCTCTTGGTAGCTATAAGTCTCAGGTCCATGTAATTTTCTGGGATTTTAGTCTTGGTGGCAGGATTTCCATGAATTCTGTAAATTTTTTAACTGAAATCCAGTGCTTACATAAGTGCATCATCCATACCCTTTTTTTTATCTTAAGGGAGTCCTCTCTTTATTCTAGTACAAACACAATTATTAGCCTAAAATAAAACTTGCTAGCCTAAAAGCACCGTTTTTTTCAGCAAATTGAGTTAAATGTAGTAAATCATAGAGTACTCACGTGTGATTTAATCTAGGATTCAATATGAAGAAAAGTATAGAGTCCAATGAAAAGCAAAGACTTTTTTACAAGGAGTAAAAATAATGCAATCTTTTCAGTTCTCTACTTCTCAGAGGTCTGGGATATGGAAAAAAAAAATTTTCCTGTATTCTGGAGTCTAATAGCCCTGTACTTTTTCAGAGGTAGTGAAAACATTTTGAAGAGCTTGGACCTTAAATATGTTAAAAAAATCCTGAATATTAAAGTCCAAAACAGCACCTAAAGTACCACATACTAAAATACTGTATAATGTAGCACTCTTAGGATGAAAGATGGGATAGGATTAGATGCTAAGCAGGTGCCAACTTTTCCTTAAACACATTAGGCAACAGATAAAGGAAGAAGAAAATACAGGAAAGGTGCAGGTGAGAATATGGGAAAGGTGAAGATGAAGAAGCCTATTGCAGTAAAGCACCTTGTCAGAGCAGGGTCAGAGAGGGCTTTTCCTGCCTCTTCACTGTTTCTCAGGGCAAGCTAAACTTCAGTGGATCAAAGAGGGGGCTCTTCTCATTTTTTTTCACTGAGATCTGTACAAAAGCTTGTTTCAAAGTCCATTTGGTTTTTTAACAAGTATTAAATTTTGTGTTTATAAAAAAGGGAATTTTGTCTGCCTTTGTGTTTTTTGCTTAAGGATATTGTCAGATGTTTACTGCTTTTTCTTTCAGAAGCTTTTTTCTGTGTTGTTATATTTCTTGTTATGTTGAATTTCAACGTTTGTTTTCTAATCTGTGCATTAATTGAAGTTTCAAGCAGAGCAATCCTTAGCTTATGTCTAAGCAAATTGAGTTACTATTCAAAGATGTTCTAAAAATGTCATTTAGATTATTTTGTATTTCCATAGCAACCATGAGATATTTTTCCTCCCTTTATCCATAGGATCTACAAGTTTGCTGTTTTACCTTAGTTCCTTTTTTGCACCACTTTTAAACACAAACATATTTTTAGCAAGGCACAGCATGAGCCTTTTCTGCTGTTTCATTTAGACATCAATGCACCAAGAATGGTATTTAGAAAAATGTGTCATTCTTTTGAATGAGAAGTATTTTATGTTCTTGGATCATTAAATGTCACTTTGCATCTATTTCAATGACAGAATTTACTAATGGCTCTTGGAGCTGGTTCTTAGATTAAGACATGCTGTAAAAGGAGAGGTAAAGGGGGATGAAAAGGCACTAAACCAAATGAGTTGTTGTCATTATACCTTGAAAATGGTGATTGCTAATGAAGAGAAACTTTATGCACAAGGAGTCCAGAGCACTTGCGTTTGGATTTTGCTGCATTTTGACAGAATTCTGTATACCCAGCATCTTTTTTTGCCAATGGCTAAAGTGCAGATTATGGGAACGTACAAACTTAGTCACTAAATCAGTAAAGGCTGTTCTTTACACAGGTTAAGATACCCTTCCTTAGAAATTTAATGTTTTGTGAATAAAATCACATTTATTGCAATTTTAAAAATATATGCCTCACAGTGCAAAATGTTAACATCTGTGATAAATTTATCTGATACTGGCCTGCTGTATCTTCTTCTATACAGAGAAAATTGAAACACTATTTCAAAACAAATGCCCTACAGCAATGTCATTCAATCTTCCCTTGCCAGGAGATGAGAGCTACCAGTGAGTTGTTTTAAAATGTGTTATATGAAAGGTCATCTTGGATTATTTTTATCCTTCCTGCTTTTTCAGCTGCAAAATTATTAATAAAGAATAAATGTATTAATGATCTTTTAGATATGTTTTATAGAAGATGCATAGAGGAATACATGTTCTGCTTTAAATTGCACCATCTGCTGATTATATTTCAGTTATCCTAATGTTTTGGGGGTTTTTTTAATTGTCCTTTTTTTCACCTCAGGTAATGATTTGGGCCCACCTTCAACTAAGGCTGCAAACAAGTTTGAGGGGATGTCTCAGCAGTCAAGGTAAAATCTGCATATTTGAAGGCAGAGATAAAAATTTAAATAAATATAAGTAATGTGTAAATTAGAAAAGAAAAGCCTTTCATAGGAAACAAAATCCTAGCTATGTTTCTTCATTAGTTTTCTGCATGCCTCACTAGCATACAAATACTTTGGCTTCACTGAGCCTCCTACGCTTTGTTGCTCGCTGTCCGTGCACAATCCATCCTTTGAGTGGGATGCACAGAGTGGCCTGTACCCAAATCTATCTGCTGCTCCTACAGAAGTGCTCTCCCAGCTGGGGAATGCTGCCTCAGACCACAGTCCAGCAGGACAAAAGTTTTATTTTCATGTCTCCTGGCATTTCATTTTATCTGCTTCAGTGTGAGGTGTCCTGCCTGTAGCAGTAGTGTCACTTTGAGCACAGGCTGGCATTGAAGATGGCTCTGTAAGAGAGAAAGTTCATCTCAGTCTTCCAGTTTAGCTGTTTTCCACTCTGTCAGGCTTCTGTCCTGACACACAGTCTGCGGTAACACAAACTGCTTTTAGCTCGTAGTTCATCAGCTCTGTCCATTGCAAGTGTATTTTTCAATAGCTGGAGCAGTAAGGACAGCCATACATTGCTGTCACTTAGAGTTTGCTGCTCCTCTCTCCGTGCTGTGATTCCAAAATCCTGAGATTCTGAGCATGGTAACTGCAATAAGCACCTGCCTCGGGCACACAGCCTTGCATGGCCACAAGTGTGTGGGGTGGGCTGTGGCTGGGCATGGATGTGGAATCTCAGACAAGAGCACAGCAGAAGATGTGCAGGAAGACTTTCTGGACACCCCCAGACTGATCTGGCTTGTCAGGACAGGCAGAGGACCTGTTGCTTGTAGCACAGCTGGCTTCCCACGTTTGCTGAATCCATGCAGCTAGCACTGGGCATTCAGGGAAGAAGTGGCCCATCCTAGATTCTTGTCAGACAAGGGTGAAAGTGTGGTACTTGTACTCCGTGGCATTAGAGAGAGGCAAAGGTAGGAACTGAGCTTTGATGATCTTCGTGTGCCCCTTCCAAATCAGGATATTCTATGATTCTGTGATTTATTGACTCAAAATTGAGCTTGGCTGTTATTTTCATGTCGTGATGTATTTTTGCTATTTAAAAACCAGCTAGAAATTAGAAGTGTTTCCTCATTCTCATTTTGAAACTATGGCTGCAGAGACAAGCAATACCAGCATCAAGGCAGTTGATGCAGGAGAGTCTCTGCTCTGTTGACCATACACTGGCACCTTTCTCACTCATTTTTCTTATTTTCTTGTTTTCTGAGTCATTATTTTGAGCTTATACTGATTTTTATATATTGCTAGATTTTTATGCCTTTAATCAATTTGCTTTCTTCTCTTCTTCCACATTCCTTTTCTATAAAAGCGACCTAGGTGTGGTTTTAGAGGAAGAACTTTGATGGAAATAGCTAACATATGTGTAATACAGGTTGACAGAGTAAGGCGTGTAGTTTTGCCACAATCATCAGTATTTCCTGGGAGTAGCAGAGACCTTGTCTCATCCTGCAGCAGAGCGTGTGTGAGATACAATATCATGTGCAGGAGGCTACAAGGCATCCTGGAAAACTTGACTGACATAAAGCACAGATTATGTTTTGTATATTTCAGTATAATTATTTTGAAGAACAATTTTTTTTTAAGTTTCAGGATCTGCCTAGAGAGTTGGTCTTTCAGCTTCACCTATTTTCGGAGTATATTTTGCATGTACCATAGTTCCTAGAATATATCTGCTGCATAGCACTGAAACTTTGTAGAGTTTATATATCTTTTTTCTCTGAAAAAACCCCAATGAATTCTTAACAATGCTTTGAGTTTTGGGATTTATCCACAAAGAGATTATACAAAAGGGATAAAATAAATGTGGAATTTTTGGGGTTATTTTTTATTTACGGATGTGTAAAAGGGAAAATGAGAAATAAGTATATTTCATAGCAGTTGTAAGCACTAACAATTCACATCTGTTGATTTAGCACTGGCACTGCAAAGACTGCACTGGGCCCTAGAGTTCTTCCCAAACTACCTCAGAAAGGTAAGAGATCTCTCTGTGGCTATTCTCATAATGGCACTCTTTTAAAAGTGAGTGAAAGTAGATACTTGTTTTAAATATATGGACCTTTTCAGCAGAAATTTTATTTCTCAAATGTCAAAAACCATGAAAGCTTCACAAAACTGAAAGGATTTTGGGAGATGGGGAAGGCTTTTATTAAACCGAAAAAAATACACCTAGGGAAGAAAGAAAGAAAGAAATTATGAACTAATAGAAGCTTCTTGTCCGAAATTCTGAAGCCAAGTGTCTGAAATTGAGAGGGCAAATAATTTTTAATAGAAAAAGCAAATGTTAATTTTTAACTTTAGAAAATTGAAATTAATCTGTCTTGTTATCTTTTGAAAGAGACACCAATGATGTGCTAGGGTGGCACTGTGAAGGAAGTCAACACTTCCTTGATTTAAAATGATTTTGATAAAAAATTAAGAAGGGCCAAATCAAAGCACTTTGATAAGGGTTGCTAGCAGGGTTTTTCCGTATAATTTACTTACATCTCAAACCATGTGGCTGATCTGTGTGTGTACATTTGCAGTGAGGTAAGCCTAGGACACAGCCATATACAAAGATCAACACTGCCTTATTTTTTTTAATGAGAAATCTGATATTAATTATACAATTTTTTCCATGGAAATTATGCAAATGGATTAGGTTTGGAGTTTTTTGGTTGGTGGGCATTTTTTGTTAGTTTGATTAATTTGGGGGGGTGGGGGGAGTTGGGTGTGTTTTGGTTTTGATGGTTTTTGAGGTTTTTTTCATAAGTAACCATAAATATATCATAGAAGTATTGCTGAAGTGGGTGATATCCAAAGGGAATGTTGTTGCTTTCTTAGTTAAATATCAAGCCATTTTTTTGGCTGGTAGAATGTGATACTAAGTGCTGAATGCAATAGGAAATCGTTCCTTCTCATTCAAATGTGTTGCTTTCATCACTGGTTATAAAATTTTTCTCTCTTGTCCCCCTTCATCTGTTTCAACATTAGGGCTATTTGATTTAGGAGGTTGTGGCTTGGGGATTTTTTTGTGTGTACTCATGGTTTTGGTTTTGAGGTAGGTTTCAGTTGAGTTTTCTTAGGGAGCTTAGTAAAATCAATAGATGACACTGATAAAAAGAACTATTTGAAAATCTGGTTTCAATTTCCTTCCATCAAATCTGCAAAATACACAGTTTAGAACTTGTCATCTTTACTAAATTGTAGATATATACAATTTTTTTTTTTTTCTTAGTTTTAGTGTAAATGTCGATAGTACAGTATGTTCTATATATTGCATAGATGTATGTGCTCACTCTCGCTCCTCTGAGAGATTTTACAGGTACTAATCCTGAGAGTCAGGTGGTTTTTTGCATGAAATTCAACTGTATATGTGAATAATTGTCATTAAAAAGAAATTTTGTTACAGTCATGACAGTTGGTGTATAGGTGGTTTTGCAAAGTCTTTTATTATATTTCATACTCTTTGGTTTAGGTCCAAAAAGTGATCATTTTATTTCATTTTTAATAAATAATCTATGAATTGACATCTAAAAGCTGTAGGAATAAGCACTGCTGGTCTCCAGGAGCAATTAATTGTGACCTCAGTGAACGAGGGTTATGTAAAGTTCACTTATTTTGCTTTTGTCATAGATTAGGAGGATTTAGGGGTATTCATAGGGCCGTGTGATCATGGACACAATTGCAGTTTTGATATATGCCTAACTTCTATAAAATTAAAATATTAAGGTTGTGAAAAACGTTGTTTTGCTTTTTCGTTTTAGTGGCACTAAGAAAAATAGAAACCAGTCATCATCTTTCAATAGATAAATCCCATCAGCACATGGAAGTGTTTCAGAAGCCCTCAATGTCCATCGATATACCACAGAAACCACAGCCTGGAGACTTGCCCCCAAAGCCTCTGCCTCTGGAATTAACTCAGAAACCTCAAGTGGGAGATTTACCCCCAAAGCCTGGAGAACTACCCCCAAAGCCTCAGCTAGGAGACCTGCCACCAAAACCACAGCTTGGAGACTTACCTCCAAAGCCACAAATGAAGGACCTTCCTCCAAAACCTCAGCTAGGAGAGCTGTTGGCTAAAACTCAAGGTGGAGAAGCAGCACCGAAGCCTCAGCCCTCGGAGGCAAATCAAAAATCTCACTCCATAGATCTTTCTCCAAACGTACAATCCAGAGACACCGTCCAAAGGCAAGCATCTGAAGAGTCTAATGACATAACACACACCCTGCCAGAAACCCCCGTGCCACTTCCCAGGAAAATAAATATGGTAGGTAGTACTCCAGCTCCTTGGAAGTATCCATGGAAGGCTTTGAAGTTATTGTAGGACTTTTTGTGGCCCAAAGCAGCTTCAGCAAATGTTGAGGGTTTCCAAGGCCTCCTGCATGCTCAAATACTTGCAACATAAAGCAATAACCTTGCTTGTATTTAGATTCATTGGGATTTATGTATTTATTATATCTATTGCCAATCACAACTCTGCATGTATTGATGGTTTTATTTGTTGCCTTTGCTCACAGATCTGTGTGCCTTAGATTGCTAGAATATTTATATATTTGACTTCGTAAGCTTTCAGAAGGGATGTTAGCACATTTTGCCAGTAGATGCAAAATTTAAAGTGAACTATGACAAAATAGTAAATGTCCCTGTCCTGAGTATTTAATGTTGATGTGCTTAATAGTTAAGATGTAAGTTCAGATGTAATGATGAAGTGACAAAATTGACACTGTTGCATGGTACGTAGTAATAGATCTGGAACTTTAACTTGATTCCAGCCCCCCCCAATTTATCTTGCTGTTCATCTTTCTAACCAGTACAATTTCCAACAGAGGATTCTTAATGCATCTGTAGATTGAGATAACTATGAAATTCCAGAGCTCTCTTAAGGTTTTTATCATGAAGAATGCATCTAATAGGAGATGGCTTTGTTTGTCAGATTAGCTGTGACTTATGTAAAAAGGAAATAAGACTTCATTCTAGTGAAATAGTGAAAGCAGAGGGTGAGTTTTTGCTTTGTGCTTGTCTGAGGAAGAGCCCTGTGGAGCCATCATTCTGCTTGGCTTCTGGCATGGACTTGCCTGTAAACTCCTGTCTGAACTGAGGACAACAGTGCTGTTGCTTGGGCTTCCTGAGTATTCTGGAATTTAAATATTACAGGGATCTGATCAAAAAGTGTTTGTTTATTTATGTAGTTTTAAATACAAGCAGGCAAATTATGCTGGTCTTTCTCAGATACTTGTCACTTTATTAAAGAAGAAAAGAAAGCAAATAATGGATTACCTGTTTAGTTTGGTTTCTTTTGGCTTTTTTTAAAATGTCACCCTACTGTATACAAAAAGTTCTGAGGAAAGGTTCTTTGTTCTCTAAACTCAGCCATTTTCACATGTGCAGTAAGTTAAATAATTCTGCTGTTGTGCAGCAATCAAAGCTATTCCACATCTTTTGGTGTGTGTGTGTGTGTCTATATATATATATATATATATATATATGTAGCCAGGTTTTTGCACATCTTTATATGCACAATTGTATTTCTTCATGTTCAGTGCAGCCTTTTTTGCTCAATTGATAATGAACTCCTCTGAAATGTATCTTGCTTACATTTCCATCCTTTGGCTGTGTCCTCTCCACAGAGCTGAGGAAATACTTCATCCCAGTGAGAGCCACGACAGCAGCCACAGTCCTCGTGGGCTCTTCTCTCTTGGGCTTCACTATTTAGCCACTAAACAGAGAAGCATAGGGGTTTTTTTTTTATTGGTAGTTTTAGAAAATTAATTGTTCAGAAATATAATTTTAAAATTCCAATGCTGATAATTTATAAGGGTTTGAAAGGATATTTTTAGAGAAACAAAACTTGCACTGAGTGCTCCTGAAATCACACTGGGCGCTTGAGCATTCTTTTGTGTGTGTGATGGTTTCTGTAAAGGACAAAAAATACTTATTTTTAAAGAAAAACATGTAGAATGTAAATAAGAGCATGGTTGGATTATTAATGATCACAGCATCTCATTACTGTTCAGTTTTAAGCTTAAAATCTCTTGTTAATAAGCACTTGTTGGGTACAGCAGTCAGTGGTGGGTATTTGTTTCTTAGTCACAGTTTAGTACATTTCTTGGAATTGTTTCCATTTCTTTACACACTAATGCCACAAACTGTTCTGGAACATGAACAAAATATGTTCTGGAATTTATGTGCTCTCTGTATATCCACCCTTTTTTATACCTTCCCATGATTAAATACACCTTGAGCTTGAATGCTTTTTTTTGCTGCTCTCTGTGAAAGGAATAAAATGTTAAAATCTGGTGGAACCAGAGTAATTCCCATCATTTCTCGTGTGCTCTTACAAGCTGAGTTCCATACAGAACACTCTAAGTTTCAAGGAGTATAAATTTCTTTATTCTTTTTATTGAACAAACCATTTTTACCTTGCAGAAGTAGTTGCTTCCCTTCATCACTTGGATTGATTGGGAGGGAGTGCCCTTGGTCTGTAAAGCTTCTCTGGAGCTGAAAGCTGGGACTGTCCCCAAGCACCCATTCCTATCAAATTCCAGTCCCTAGTGCTAGATGAGATTTTTATTTCAATTATATGAATATATTTTTAAAGAAAAGAGGAAGCATTATTCTAAGTGACTTCTCACTGCAGCAAAACATTACTGCAGAAAAAAAGCCTTGATCTTAAATGATCTTCAGGTGTTTCTCTTCATTTGTCTTGAGTATGTTTGTTGGGGTTTTTTTTAGTTTTATGTTGTGTTAACTGCTTTCTCCTTTAAATCCCCCTGTAACTGTTCTTTTTCTGTACCTTGAGTTTAGTGTGAGTGCTTTTTTCAGTGTGTCTGTTCTGCTGCTAAGCTACAGGGATTTTTTTTTTTTTTCTTGCCAAAAAATTGAGGAATTTCAAGTGGGTAGGTAACACCAAAGAAAAGACTCCCTAGGAAATTTCCTCTGTGAAGTTAGTTTTGGCTCAAATTCCTCTAAACCTGCTGACTTTTCCCTTCATAGCCCTTCTGCTTCTCATCTCCTTCTGCTCCTCTTGGGTTTTTGCATTCTTGTTATCTGATTGCTTCTGTTAAAAGAAGTAACTGTAGGTTTTGAAGAGGTGTGGGTATGAAAATACAGGAATATAAAGTAGCAAGAGTGTTTTGCTGTGAATACTGCTTACTTACTCTATTTGGAAATAATTTAAGTCATCTTCCCTGCCATAAGAAACATATGTTTGGGGAGGAGTCCATGGCTGAGGCTTTTTTTCATATGAATTAGCAGTATGCAGCAAAGTATGACCTAGAAAATACTTGGACTCAGAATGGTAGAGCTGTGAGATGATCTAGTGTGAATTATCATCAGAAAATAGTACTGCCATCTGACATTAAAGTAATTTTAGTAAGAAATTGCTAACATTTGGATGGAAAAATCGCTAAAAAAAACCAATTGCCAGTCCTGTAAGCAGATTTGAAACCAAAGAATACTGTATTTTTGCACTAGATCCAAAATGAAACTGTAAGGAATACTGGGTTTTCAATGCAGCCTTTTCCTCAGTCCTTACCTCTCTTGGAACATTCAGAGGAGACTGGATTTAATTTTCTGTTCATGGTGGGTTTTTTGATGAAGTGTGTATTAAAGGAGAAAGGGGGTGTTTGCAGACTAGAACAATGTAAAGGCATTATTTAAACTTTCTTCACCAGAGGAAGCAGAGGTTACTTAAGCCCTCTTATGGGCTACATGTTACAAATTTCACTACAAATTACATTCTGCTGGGAGTTCTGAATCTTAAGGAAAAAACCCTATTTGTGTAGGTAACTTTTTGTTTTATTTTTTTAATATCCTTGTTGAAGCAGAGTTTTTGAATTTCCATATTTTAAACTGTGGGGAAAGTAATTGATAGTCTTCACTTTCTTGTATAATGAAACACAACTAAAAGGCAAAATTCATGTAATATTTTTTCTTTTCTCTGTTTCTCATGTCCTTCATCTCAAATTTCATTCTGTTTTTAGGGGAAAAACAAAGTTAGGCGAGTGAAGACCATTTATGACTGTCAGGCAGATAATGATGATGAGCTCACGTTTGTTGAAGGAGAAGTAATTATTGTAACTGGTGAAGAGGACCAAGAGTGGTGGGTACGTATCTTTCCCTTTTACACTTCCACATAACTTCTTTATGACTTTTATAGGAAAGCCTCTTTTTCCAAACGTAGAGGATTTCTTCTTATTTTTGTTTGTAGGTGGTGGGGTTTTTTTGTTCTGCTTTGATTTTTGTTCAGTTTCTTTTTGCCTGAGCTAACAGCCAGCCCTCAAACTTCTATTAGAGAAAACCCCTTTCATCTGGGAGGGAGAGTCTGTTAGAAGCAGCCCCACTGGGTTCAGCGTTATTGCTGGCTCATACAGCACACAGTTACTCATGTCCCTCTCTGTAATGCACACAGCCTTCCACTGAATGAAGAAGTGGCAATTCTTGCTCCATTTAACAAACCTACACCCTCCATGAAAATGAGATGCGTAATTATCTTCAGTTCACCCAAAATGTTAAGTTATACCTACAGGAGTTGCTGGAAATCTAAAGAATAGTTTGTAATTGATGCTGTAAGTGGATGGTTTTCTTCTTAAATGAGGGGCAGATAATATTTTCTTTCCCTTCTTCCCACTCCTGTCCCTCTTTCATGCCATACTCCCCTATTATGGACAGCATATTGTTCAAGTGCTAACACCAGGTTTTCCTCAACCCCACATGAAGGCTTCAGCCTTTCTTGACAATCCAGCTCATGTCCCTAAAGCCCTGCTACATATTTCCCTGCCAAAGAATTATTACTGGAGATAATGAGACAGATTTCATTTGACTAAAACAAATTCTAATTGCAATACTGCCTGTGATATCCTAATCTAAGCGTAGCACAACCTTTGCTGTTTTGTTTCCAGCTACGTTTTCCTCTCACTCAGCATATAAGTGTTGAAGATTTCCAACTGAAAAGCTGATATCAAAAGAGCAGTGCCCAGTGAAAAGTGTCTGCGCTGCCCATATCACCTAGTCCCTGATTACTGCTGCATTCCCTGCTGGATCTGTTTTGTGAAGTAGCTTTTAAAGCCCCTTGGGGACATGCCCAGCAAGTTCCATGAAGCGCACCCCAGTGTGAGTGCTTCTGAGAAGGGAAACAAGGGCTGTTGACTCATATGCTTCAAAACTTTGTCCCTCCAAGAGGAAACAGCCAGCCCTGTATGTTTCCCCTTCCCGTTTTGTAAGCTTGTGGAAGAGGAAGGAAGGTACACCATTATTCTCAAAGTAGTGAGCAGCAATGTATCAGGGTGAGAAGAGGGCTCCGTGGTCAATCAGGGCTGCTGCTCAGTGCTATTCAACAGTTGTTTATAATCATGCATTTTAAACGTGGAAAGTTTATATAAAATATTCCATTAATTTTTAATATCTTTGAATAAGTTTATTTGTTATTTCTTTATAAATAATCATTATGCAAAAGATGTAGGAAGTAGCTGAAGGACACTTAATCAGACAACACTGTCATTTGTTGTAAACACTAGTATGCACCTAAATTATTAGGTATCATACTAATTCAATGAGAAAACAGCTGGGCTTTTATCACCTTAAGTGAAACATGCAGATTATCATAAGTAACTTCAAAAATACAACAGGCAGTTCCCTTCAGTGAGATGTTCAGGATTTATTCACTTAACTAAGATAAATGGTTTGCAGAGATGGTACTGAAAATCTGCCTGTCAGATAAAAGAAACTCAGGCTTCTGTTTTGGTGAGGTCCTTGACATTCAGTGATGCATGTAAGTTTAAAAAATAAATAGTTTTGTTCTCTTTAGGTTTAATTGGCTCCATTTGTCTAATTTATAATATGCTTGTGCAGTTCCATTTTGTTCCTCTACACAAATTCAAATATTTGTTACCTAAGGTCTGCTTCCGACTGTCTGAGAGGTTGCAGAGGCTCTGTGATCAGTTCTGCTGCTTTTGAATGAATGCAGTCTGCGAAGTCTGTGTGTCCATGTGCACATCTGTATATATATATATGAATATATGTGCCTTCTTCTCCTGTGTTGCAGATTGGCCACATCGAAGGACAGCCAGAGAGGAAAGGGGTCTTTCCAGTGTCCTTTGTGCACATTCTGTCAGACTAGTCAAAACAAATCCTAAACTTGAGCATTGCACATCCTTCATGCAAGACGGGCTTTTTAGCAAAAGCGAACGCTGCTGCCTCCCTGTAATCCTGTGCACAATTGTATATATAGCTGCTGTTACAAATTAAGAATTCATTTAAGTTTCACCTCATGAGGTTGAATTCTATGTATTGTAAATATACTGTGTTATTCTGCCTTTGCCAGTATTATGGTAGCCTTGGAACCTGGCACGCCTTATCGGGTTTGTTGAAGCCATCCTGGGCATTTAGCACTTCCATCTCTGTCCGTGCTGTCCCACACGTGTGGACTGCCAGCTTTCCAACATAGGTGGTCTCTGTCACCCACGTAACTGTACAGAAATGACTGTTCCTAATAACTTGGTATTCTCAATATACAATTAGCAGAAAGTTAGAATGAGTGAATGGTTTTGGACAATTTAAAGATCAGTCTGCAGTTCATAATTGTATGCAGTTTACAGCTATGAAACCCACTTGGATATTTATTTAATATAGTGCTCAGTTAAGTGTAATTATGAAGACAAATATTCACTGACTTTACAGATAACAGTAATGTTTTACAGTGTGCATACAGCATTTCATGTTTATATTACGTGGACCTATGCCAAACTGTGATTGCAGTTCCCCTGTGATATTACCTCACTATAAAAAGTTACAAATTTATTTCATTCAAAAACTTACTTTAATGAAAATTAGTCATATTGTTCTTTAGTAGATATGTGTGAAATTTGCTGGTTTCTTTCACTGAATTCTTAGTAACTGAGGACTTCTAGCAAATGTTAACTGTTGACATTGTGCATGCATTTAGACGCTTACTTGAAACCTGCCTTTGTACAAAAGTAGTACTGTAGTCATATAGCTACATTTGAGGAAAAGAACATTTTAACTTAATTGCTATTCAGGTTAATGTGAGCTTGCAACAGTATTTGTTTATAGCTAAATTGGCTCTTTGAAAAATGATTTTGTGGGGTTTTTTTCCTCTGTCTTCAACCTTGCTAAAAGTTAGTTATCTAAAATAAATTTTTAAGTGGTGATATAAGGATAAATTTAAATTATTTTTAATGCTCTAAAAAGTGGAAGCTAAGATGACCTCTCGTGCATTTGATCAGGCTGATAATGATAGATCTCAGTTCACAAGGATAAGGCTGGTTTTCATGGAGTTCACCAAACTGTGACAGTAATGGTCATAACCCAAAGCACGAAGTAACAGACATAAGGTCACAAGACTAATTTCTAAGAAAAGTCTTTGGAAGGCTGCACTTGACCTGAGGTTTCTTGAAAGTTGGTATAAAGTTGCATTGCCAGAAAACACTTCAATGTATTACTGGAAACTTTAATTTCCTGTGTCACTTTGAACATAATTTTTAATCTTTTGAGGCATCATGTGGTTGTGTTATTCCCATGGTTTGTCTGTAGCGGGTTCCATGACTTTCATATGTAGTTTTGTATTACTTGCTTTAAATGTTATTTTGGCTTCAGTACCTAGTGCTGCTGTTTCAAAGCAGATTGTCTTGGCTGCATGGAAAGATTTTCATTTCATAAAAGCATATCTCAGACTTTCTTAGGGCTTTCATTTTTAATACAGTTTTACAAGACTGTAGTCAGTGAATATTTAATTCTGTTTGTGGTTAATTTAGAAACAAATATCTGTCTAAATCCTACATGAAACAAAAAAAAAAGCAGCAAAACATTTATCAACTATTGATGGTTTTATAGTTTATTTTTAAAAAATGAATTCCAAAAAAAAAATGAAATATGCAATGAATGAGCGAGCCTGCTGGCATCTAATCTTCAGTATTACCAGCTCCAGTATTTCAGACTTTATTCTGTTTTTATGGAAAGGAAGTCAGGTTTAGCAATTATTTAGCATTCCATTTTATCCATTACTACAATGTTTTAAGTTGCATTAAAGAACAAAACCTATTCACTTTTGTGGTCAATTGTATTTTTAAGTGATCTTGAAATAAACTGATAAATGCAAATCATATAAAGAAAACCTAGGCATGTAAAATTATGTAGAGTCAAATGTCTATTCTTTTCTACGCTCTTTAAAATAGTATACATATGCATTTTATAAAATTAAATTAGTTCCATAAGGAACAATAGTTCTGTTTATTCTGGCTTATTGTGGGTCATAAGAAATCTGAAAATGTATGATATTGATTGAGTTTAAGTACAGTATTATATTTGAACTCAATGAGCCACTGTCTGCAATTTTGTATATGACATAGTATTTGGAAAGTCTAAATCTTTATGGAAAATTAGCTGATAAAGGGTTGGGGGGAGGGGCAGGGGAAGGTGCCCCCAGAGGGGGAAGTTTGCTCTGCAGATGATGTCTTATTTACTGTTGAACAACAGTTGCTATTTATTTTTTTATTACATAGTACATCAACGTGTACAGAAATCAGATCTGGTCATGCCACTAGTTAAAATCTTGACTTCTCATTGAATGTTAAGGTAAAACATCAGTACACATGTCTATTCACATGTATTTAATGTGACAGTTTTTGAGTACTGTATGTGTTAATTTCTACTTTTTTAATATTTAAAATTGCTTTTAAATAAATGTATTCAGTTGATCCCAGATATCTGAACAAGGCCCTTTTTGTCAACTGGAATATCTTCTAGGGAGAAAGTCTGGATTCCAAACAGGTAGAACTAAGACACCTGCGATGTTTTCTCTTGAATATAAAGCACTCCTTATATAATGCAATTAAGTGTGTATCTCTTTAACAGCTGTTAAATATGGATGCAATTGCCTTTATCTGGAAAACTTTACTTACTAAAGTTAGCATCAAACCACTTGCTTTTGTCCATGAGTTTCGATTGCTTTCTCTCTGGCCTCAGCAGGCTCTGTGGGCTCCCAGCCCCCTCTGCGTTGTTTCCACAGCAGCCCGTGGGGTTGAAGGAACCATTCACAAACTCTGTCTGTGGGCAGGATCTCCCAACACAGCAGCAGCTCTCACACCAACTGGAGCAGTACTAATCTTTCCTGGATGGACTGACTTCGTTGCTTTGAATTCCAGTCCTGACCCAGATTGCAGAGGTTATTTTTCCCCCATCTCTGACTCAGTTCTTGGATGTTTCTCATTTAAGACCCATTCCTGTCAAAGCTACTCCAAAATGAACAAGTCACTTGAAATTGCTAGAAAGCAATGAGAACATCCTTTAGCCAGAGGAAAAGCTGGAGTGTGGAGCTATCAGGTCTGGTTTGGATCAAGAATAGTAGCTGCCACAGCACAGGGCTCAGGAGACCGCTGTGGTGAGAGCTTCTTCAGACTGGATTGTTGCGCTGGGGCGATGACCCACCAGCACAGAACATCCTGCTTGTTTTGTTTGGGGCTTTCAACTCTACACAGGCTCAACATCGGGGGTTGGAGGGGGGAAATGTGGATGTGGGGCAGGAGAATCAGTCTGGTTAAATATGGTGTTCTTTCTCAATTTCTACTGTGTCACAATATTTCAGATAATAGCATTCAGAGAGACGTTGATTCCAACAGCCTCAGTTCTCTGTCCTACTTGTATTACGTGTTATTCAGTGACACGTATTGATTTCTTTACTTAAATCAAAACTGAGGTGGATATCTCATATGCTGTTTGGAGCAGCAGAGAACAAGACAAGTGCTTGCCCAGAGAACTCCCTTGTTGTTCAAAGTTTCAGTCTTCCTACCCTTCTCTCGGCAAACTAAAGCTCATAGTTCAACAGAAAATTGGCAGTCTATACCAGTGAAAGTGGTACAAATATTAAATACCAAAGAATAAAACTCAAAATAGCTGCCTACTGCACAACAGAAAACAAACACTACAACCGTATAAATCTGATTTGTTCTCAGATGCTTCCCCTCCCCAGAACTCTCTAGTTCTATGTGATAGTTCACCTGAGTACCAGCAGAAAACAACTTTATTTTCCTGTGCTCCACACTGTTACAGTTTCATGCCACTCATACCCTGAACTGGGAACCTTTCCCATGCCATGAAACCAGAACTAGAGGAGCAAATGTCCATAAGTAAATGAAGTTCAGCTTCAGGCTTTACATTCTTAGAGATAGCTTCTCACCTTAAGAGTTTAAGGCTCTCAGGATTGCTTTTATTAGACCCTTTAGCCCTTCTGAAACAGCTGGAGGCTTTTCAGGTGGATGCAAAATGCACACGCGACTGGGAGATACTTTCCTCCGCATCGCTGCAGGACAACATTTTTCTTATCCAATACAAACTAACTATTCCAAGTTGTCTTAATGATACTTTTAGGGCTATACATAATAAGATTTACAGCTCTGTCATCTGCTGAGGGAGTGCTCAGGTTTCTTCTTGAGATAAGCTAAGTGCTGTTTGTCAACTTGTGCTTAAGCTGACACACCCCCCTTCCCCCCCCCGAGCTGCAGCGGGCACAAAACCTGCACGTCTTGGCTGGTTCTGGTCAGCTGCTGCTCGGGAACAGTAAAAACGATAGTGTGTCATGGTACAGGCTCTGCCTTGTTCCTCTGTAAATTACAGAACAGATCCTCCCGGCTGCAGCAAGGCGGATGTCTGCTCCAGTCCTTTTGTGAGGGTGGGGGCAGGGAGGAAAGTTGGTGACAGCTGTCACATCTGCTAAGCTGTCAGAGCAGAGGGGAAGCTGATCAGTCATTTTGTGCACCACCTAAAAAATGTTTTGAACAAGGTTTAAGCTCACCTGGAACTTTAAATCCAATGCTGACTCTGTTGATGCTGTTCCTTCCAGTTTGACCTTGGTTCTTGTAGTGTCTGATCAGAAAAATCCCTTAGCCTTGTGCTTTTTGCTCTTCTCTGAAAGGCTGTATGGGACTAGGTCCATTTCCACATGATTTCCTTTCCACCTCCCCCCAAGCTTGAAGATAATTTTGTGTCTTAGTTACCACCAGAAGTTATTAATCTGATTTCTCCCCCACAGACCCACCGAGTGGATGACTCTGAGCAGTCAAACACAACTGCTCTAGAATGGCTGTATTAGAGGTTGTTTCTTTTCTTTAACTCTGTTCACTTCAGAACAGTAGCATTAGGCTTTGTTTTTTGATAACTAATTCTTTTCCTCAGTCTTTTCCTCAGGGAATGCTTCAGGAATAACTTATGAGCTCTGCCTGCAAGCTTACAAGCTTAAGTTGCTCTTAAACCTATTTTAGTAATGTTTTTCATCTCTCCCTGCTCTCACATCCCTGCTACAGTGGGTATCAACAGTTCCTCTGAGCTGGGGTTCTTAGTCTTCAAATAAAATTCAAAAACATAGGTATCAGAAAGGACTGAAATGTGCTCCTGAACTTCAGACCAAAGGAAAGACAAGGCACCTTGAGCTGAATGTGCACAAAGGAGGTCAGCAGCTGCTTGGTGCTTAAGCAGGGGTTTATTGTGGTTTTCTTTTGGAGCCTGCACATTTCTTTAACGACCTGACACCACTGGCCACTTGCTGCTTTAGACACCTCAAAGACAAAGCAGACTTCTTTTTAAATAAGTAAAGGTTCTACTGCCTGTAATCACTTGTCTATTTGGCATCTATTCCCATCCATGGCTCCAGATCTACATATCCAAATGTCTTCCCTTTATTCACTGAAGGGGTAGAATTTAGAGCTGTAGCCCTACTTTAACAGCTGTAGGCAGGAAAGCAAGAGCCCCAGGCAGCTGAGCACTAAGCGAGCTGCAGCCAGCCACATGCTCTCATTTCAGCTGAGACTTTTTTATTGTGTGGAAACCCACCCAGGAGCTGGAGAAAAAAAAACAAAAAACAAACAAAAACAAACAAACAAACAAACAAAAAAACCCCAAAAAACTTTGTGGTGCAACTTCAGGACCACTGCAGTAGTCCTGACCTCTGTGGATAGAAGTGTGGGGATGAAGGGCAGATTTGTGATCCAGGATACTCCCCAGTCTCTGTCCTCCCTACAGGAACTGGGCCAAGCTCTGCAGAAAGAAACAGGAGAACAAATGCTAAACCTGCCTTGATAGGGTGCACAGAGCTGCTTAAAAGGGAAGTTTGGCAGTCTGGACATCTGGAGAGCAGGAAACATCTTAATGTGAAGTGAACTGACACCAAGTGATGCTGGAAGATAGGGAGTTCCAAGACTTTTGCAGAGTATAGAAATAAATATGAACTCTACATGTGCTACAAGGTAGAGATGTGAGAAGAGCAGGGGATGGAGGCCATCACAAGCCACAGCTTGGACACCTTTGAAAGAGTATAAATGGCTCCACTGTTGATATGAAGATCAATCATAAGGAGTCAGCAGCTCTCCTGTGAGCAGTGTCTCTAGGCTGGCCATGTACCTGAGAGGTAACGCAGACTCCAGTGAAGTGAAGGTTTCGTGTTCAGGAGAAGCAGCAAGATCTTGGCAAGCAGCATTTGGGGTGGGAGGGCAGCAGGGCGGTGAGACCATCTGGTCAGCATTGTGCAAGTAGCTGCTGTAATTGTTGGGCCCTGAGAAGGAGCAGCAGGGCTTGTTCTTCCACATTTGCCTGTAAGCAAGGAGGTGCTGCTGCCCTGCCAGAGCAATCTCTGGCTGCAGCCTCACATAAGACCCAGGTCCACCCTTACATGTGGTTCTGGCATCCCACTTCTTCCTTGGAGCAGATCTGGAACAGCCACCTTGCTTAGGGACAGATCAGCCTTTAAACTGACATTTATGTTCCCAGGCAGGTCTGTCTGGATGAGGTGCTATTGGGTTCAGCAGAAAAGCTCCTTCTGTTCCCCCTTCCCTGCTGGGCTGTAGAAAACAAAGAAAGAAAAGAAAAGATAAGAAAGAAAAGAAAGAAAGAAAGAAAGAAAGAAAGAAAGAAAGAAAGAAAGAAACAAACAAACAAACAAACAAACAAACAAACAAACCCAGGTAAAAAACCCAAGAAACTGGGAGGTGGAAAACCCTTCTCTACTTTAAAACCCTTAAGAGTAGGATTTGTTCCTCTCATTTGCTCATGGCAGTGTTCCATCTAAATGTTTTTCATGCAGAATGTAACCCCTGGTAATGTTTCTTTAGATGGGGGCTGCCAGGGGTCATCGCTTCCCTCTGCAGAGCAGGTGCCAGCTCTGCCCGTGATCTGCAGCTTTAGCTGCTTGCCTGCTGGAATGTAAAAGAAGGCACCAAATGAAGTACTTATGCAGAGAGGTCTCAATACCTATGGGACTTTTCTACACCCCTGCCTCACTGGTGCCCATGTCTCTATCAGCTTTGGACAAAAGACAGGACTTGTAGCCATTGGGGCAAGGCCTGGGCCTTGGGGGCTGCTGAGTGAATGGAAGCATCACAGCCCCCACCAGCAACAGACACTAAAGCTGGGAAGCAAAATGCCATTTAGAAAAATTACCTTAAGACATGTTACCCACACCTAATCCCTGTCCCTTCCTGAAAGGGATTGATGGTGCAGCAGAACAACAGCATCTGTTGCTGGAGGGAGAGCTTCCTGAGGAGCAGATGGAGAGGCCATGTCCTGGGGAGACCCTCGCTCCTCCTGCAACCAAGATGTCATCAGTTGTCAACAGGATGGAAAAGATGAAGAAGAAACAGAACAAGGTACCTAAGAGATGTCACAACTGCTCTGGAGCTCTGAGTGTAGCTCTAGAGATGGAAGGAGCTCCTGGGGTTTGAAGGAGAAATTAGGCCTTGATGAGGTTTTTTCTTTTGGTTTTTTTGTTTGTTCGAGGGGGTTTTTTTGTTTGTTTTGATGCTCCAAAGCTAGTCTTACAATGTCTCACTGAAGTGGCTTGGCTGCCAGACTGGATAACCAGGCTTGACCATAGCGGGGACCAACACCTGCATCTGGAGCTGCCAACAGCCCTGTCCCAGCATGTCACTCCTTCCCTGGGCAAAGCCTGCAGCTGCTCAGGCCAGGGCAGCTCCTGCAGAGCCTGCAGCCAGGGGACTGCTGGAGAAGGCTGGGTTTTGTTACACATATTTCATGCTTGCAAGGTGTTCCGGCATGTGGCTGCTCCCTGCCCATGGCTGCAGAGCCTTGCCCATGCTCTGCTGTGTTGAGGGCGCTTCGTGCGTGCTCGCCCAGAGCAGTCCGTGAGGGCAGGGCCACATCTGGCTCCTCACGAAGGGTCTCTCCTGGCCCCCGGGGATGGGTGCGGGGGCTGATGCGAAGGTTCTGACCCGCGCCCCATCCTTTACCCCCGGCCCGGCCGGGGAACACCCCGCGAGTGCCGACGGCCCGCGGGGGCTGCCCGGGGGAGCCGCAGCCGCTGCTCCGGGGGCGGCAGGGAGGGAGCTTGTGAGGGGCCCGGGGATCGGGGCCGGGCGCGGCGAAGGTGCCGGGNCCCCATCCCCGGGCGGGAAGGCGCAGCCCCAGCGGAGGATGCTCGGCACTGCCCGGGCAGCCCCGCGCCTTCCCGGCCGCCTCCCGCGGCGCCGGGCGCTCTGTGGGGCCGCGCAAGAGAGCACCAGGGCGGCCGGAGGCACCTCGGGCCGAACTCTGCTTCCCCCGGGGCACGGGGACTGCGAGGCCGCCCGGGTCAGGAGGGGCCGAGGCGGATCCGCCTCTGTCTGCGAGGGGGTGGCAGGCCGGCAACGGAGGTCCTGTGTGCCCTGGGTCCACGGTGCGACAGCCCTCACAGCAGCCCTCACCGCCTCCGCTCACTGCCGGGTTGAAGCCGGGCACGCTGGGCTGGCCGGCCTCAGGAGGAGGACACGGCTTGGTCCTGTGCTCCGTGGTGCCGTTTGTGGCCGTCCTGGGCTGGGAGCAGCAGTGACCATTTTAGATGGAGGCTTCCTGTACAGATGCTGGGTGCCAGGCCGAAAACGCATTAGTCGTCCTCGTTTATGCAAATCTTGTACCTGAAAGTTCAGCCCAGCAGGTAGAAATGTGCCGGACTGGCTGGTGAGAGGGGGAGCACTTCTGCTTTGGGGGATATGGTACTTCCTCATCTGGGCAGGAATGGTGGCGTGGTAGTGATCATGACTGTGTGAAAACTATCCCTCTCTTGAGCAAGCTGTAGCATTTCAAAAGGGTTAGTGCTGAAACAGAACAGCACAGAACAGCCCCTCAACAGTGAAGATTACCTGGCTGCATGGTTTGCAGCAGAGTTACCCTTTTGCCATTTAGAAATGAACTCTTATCCCTAATAACCAATGTTTAATATATATAAAAGATATGTATATATTCTTTAACATAAGACCCAAAAAGCCATGAGGATGATTCTTTATTCAGTGTTTTGTTGGGTATGTTATTAAAACAGTAGAAAGGCCCTTTTATTTCCTTCTTACAAAGAAAACCCCACATCTGCACCCCAAACTGAGAAGTGCTTTGAAGAGATTTGGGATTTTGGTGGAAGTTTAATGTTCTCTTTGTTTCAGAGCTTGACTGAAAACGAGGTTGGCAATGGCTGCTGCCTGTGTAGTGTTGAGGAGTACAGAATTGATGCTGTGTGGAGTTGGGGAGAGTTCATGGTGCCTGCATGTGCTCTGAAGGTCCCTCTCAGGTGCACACGAACACCCTGGGTCACTTCAGTGCTTAGCAGTGCTCAGGGTCATCTTGCCTTAGAGAGAGGCAGCGTTTGACTGCCTGGCTCCTCCTGGGTTTCCTGCTCAGCAGCGATCAGGAGCCTGTGCCTGTCCAGGCAGCAGGATGCCCTCCAGCTACTGTTGCAGACAGCATCCCTACCTGCTGCTCTCTTGTGCTCCCTGGGAGCACTGCTCAGACCAGAGGCCTCATGAGTGCAGCCTCCAACAATTGCCACTGCTTTGCTTCCCCGGGGTCAGTGATGTGGTTTCCTCCGTGGCTCAGCAGCAGCCCCTGGCATAAGGAGCTTCTGAGCAGGTCTGCAGTGCTCTGCAGGGAGACTAGGGAGTGCTCAGCATCCAGTAGAATGGTTGTACCAACAGGACAAGAGACAATTCCAATAAAGTCCAGAACATCCTTTTCTCTAACTGAGATCGATAGTTCAGACTGCTCAGCAAAGAACGTGTGTGATGGATTTTCAATAATCGGCACAACACAGCTCAGGCTCGAGGAAAAAATTATTAGGCCTCATTCCATGCCTCTAAATGTGAGTGTGCCCAGCAAGAGCACCGGGAGAGGCTGAAGCACTGAAGGGAGTCAAAAAATGTTAATGAGCATGGAAGGGCACAGCCACTCTCAAACACTATTTATTTCTTTTTACTCAAAGGTATCAGAGGCTCACAAAAACAAAGACTGGTATTTGAGATACTTCCTGTACTTGTTGGAGGAGAACAAGGCCCAGAGTATTTTGAAAGTAAAAGCATATTTCCTGTGAAAAGCTGCTGAAGTGACGTGCGAGATTGTTTCGGATCTGGAGGCACAGGCAATGATTCAGGCCAGCAGTGCTGTAGGCTGGGCTGGTGTGAGGCCGAGGGGAGGGTGCTGAGCACCATCCTGTCTGAACCTGCAGGCAGGGCACAGGCACAGCACTGTGCTCCTCTTGCTGCCCTGGGAACAGGAAAACAGGCTGTGTCCTCTGGCTGCAGACAGCCTCGGGGGTTTGATCAGGGACTAGAGGTTGGTCTGCCAGCAGGTATAAGCAGACCTGCTCTGGCTGAGTAAGTACATGCTCCAGAGGCTCCGTAGAGAATCAGTGTATGTCTTTGGGCTACCCAAGCACAAAGGTGATTCCATTGTGCTATCAGGACTGTTTTTGTAAGCTGAAGGTCATTCCTGCATTACTCTGTCTACCCTGACTTAGAAAGACTTGTCTCTGAGGTTAGTTCAGTCTAAGACCTGTCCTCCTGATCGTCTGGTTTAGGTTTTCCTTTAGTTCTTACCAGGCCTTCAAGCCTGCTTATTAGCTGAATCACTGTCCCCATGCAGACCTGCACGGTGCCACTGGGAGCTGAATCCAGCTCGCTGGCTCCCAGGAGCCTTCTCTCCCCTGCAGCAGCTCATCTCCGAGGGAGGAGGTGGCTGGGAGCAGAACACAGCCCTGACAGTCTGCTGGAACACAGTTGCTGGAGCTGGTTTTCAAATCTGCAGCAGGGCTGTATCTCGCAGTGGGTAGGAAGCACTTTGCATGGTGTCTGCACTTACTCAGCTGTTGGAAACCTTTGTTCTGTGCTTCTCTGTGTGGAGCTTGATATAGCTTGGATTTTTTTTCTTTTTTTTTTTTTTTTTTTTTTTTCACTTGAGTTCTATTACTGTCCATGCTGGCTATATTTTAAAACAAATACTGCACACGTGAATTTATTCCTTTGATGTTTTTCTGCATCTAGAGATGCTCAAACTGAGTGTATGTGTGACCTTGTGGTAATAAGTGGCATAAGTCTAATAGGTAGCATTGGTTTCCATTCCCAGCAGTTTTTCAGGTGGTGCAAGCTGCTTTTCTATCATAAAAATTATTTTTTTCTAAAATTTCTTTCTGGAGCTGTGTTTGCTATCTATTTTGCAACGACGCTGTAAGATCTACCCCAGGGTTTCTAGTGGACAAACTCATTTCTCAAAGGCTTGCTGGATAGAAAGGGAAAAATACCAAGTCTTCTGACTACAGCAGAAAATGAGGAATTTTACTGAGTCTTGCTAAGATAGTCTTTGTGTCAACCAGAAATAGAAATAGGACCCCCCCCCCCAGTTGCAAGCATCTGCCTTGTTCCCAATCTTGAGGTCAAACCTCCTGGCCACAAACCCTCTCTATTTAAGAAAAAGATGTAGACACAAGTTGTAATCTGTGCTATGAAAATCTAATCTGTGACCTAATTTGTTGTGATGCCATGAAGAACCTGTCAGTAGCAATCATCGTAACCCGTGGCACGGATGCACTGCCGGCTTTCCAAGAGTGCTCGCTCGCCGTAGCCCCAGAGGGAGCAGTGTCATGCCGAGTGAGTACGTGGGGGCTCCTCCACTGACAAATTTGGGAATACTACAACTCTCAGGTCACTTTTGTTAGTCTTTTCAAATGGAAGCGCTGTGGGCAGTCATACTATGTGTGGAGGGGAGCCTCTTCTGAGGATCGCTGTGGAACAAGCTGGTTTGAAATGTGTGGGAAGGAATGAGATGCAACCAAAACTGGACAGTTTTCTGTGCATGCCATAATAACTGTTTACCTGTCTGTTTTTCATTCCCCACGATCATGGCAGCAGCTTGGATGAAACCAACTCACTGGGTGAGTGGTTAGAGGAGAGACTTGTCTGAATAACTTCGCACCAGTGGGAGCTGCGGTTGCGTGGGCTGATTCTCAGAGGGCAAAACTGACTGGCTTCTGGTACAGCCCCTTTGGGCCAAGTTTGTTGTCCTTTAAGAAGAAAAAACAAGGGATTTTTTTGGTGTGTTGCTGAAAACATAGCATTGTCAATCTTGCTCTGCAAGGCTAGAGAAGGAACGAAAGGTTTACAGGTCAGAAATGCAATGTAATAGGCTGAAAAACTGGGAATTGTACTCCTAGGTGCCTGCACTGCTAAATCTGTCTGGGAAAATCTTAACTAAGGAACTACTACTGTATTAGAAACAACAGAGCTTGGCTTCCATTTTGATTGTTGTATAAATAACTGAGTTTTTTGGGGCTTTTTGTTGGTTTTTTGTTTTGTTTTGCTTTGTTTTTATATTACACTTCAAATGCTTTACATGAAAGTACTAAATTAAAATTTACAGCACCATGCGGTCTGTTAACAACTGTTAAAACCCATGTCTAGTTAGTGAGACCATCAATCCATTGGACTTTGAGATCCAGTAACCTAAATCCAGTGTGACGCATGTGCATGGTCTTCTGCCTTCCTTTCTCACCCTCACTGGAGCTACCTGTGCTGCTGTTAAGGCATTCGATCTTAAGATGTCTTCTTTATTTTGAACCTCCTCTTTATTTTCAATAGTTTGTTCCTTAGCATACATTGGGTGTACGTTAGCATAGAACCCTTGCATTCTGGTAGTAATTTGTGTGTTCTTTTTTTGTATTTCGGTGTACTTTTACCCACCCTTGGGCACTCAGAGCTCAAGTTTCAATGTGTTATTTGTTGATTTTTGTTCACTCCAGGCTTTTCCCTCCACCCACTCACTTCCTCTCACAAATGTTTCCTCATTTCACCACTTTTTCACACCCATTTCTAGCACAGGGCTGCCTCCCACTGCAGGCAGGCTCAGCACTTCATCTACCCTTCACCTCTGTGGGAAATAGGCGACAGACCCAGGTGTGAGGGCAGGAGCAGAGGGAGGAGAAGATGCTTGCCCATGTCAGGGCATAGTGGCAGGGAGAGTAGGTCTGGGTGCAGGTGTATTTCTGGGCAGCAGGACCAAAGGTGTGTAAACAGGGTGGGTGTATGGACTGTGACCTCTGAGGTTTGAGGACGGTGCATCTCCAGACCACAGTGCAGCCAGGCCAGAGGCCCTCAGCAAAGTATAGGCCGCTGAGGTAGTACTTGTGATAGCTCCAAGTTTTAATGTGCAATTTTTTTTCTGTCCGCCTTTTATTTTTAACAAAAGGTTTCTCACCTCTCCTTGGACAGCACAATTTTCTTAACCACACAGAATGCATCTGGAAGCTTACAACCTGTTAAAAAGAGTCAAAAATACCACTATGAAAATAACATGTCTGTAGTTGTAAATTAGGTAAGGGCTAAAATTAGTAGGAACGGGCCTGTCTGTGGCTGTGCAATCCAGCAGAGACTTAACATTCATCTGATGCTGAGCAAGGCAAGCAGAGGTTTGCAGCTCACACTTCCTTCGCCTTGTCCCACTCCTGTCCTTGCAGCTTCGCTTCCCCGCAGGGCTCAGTCACCAGTTAGCAGAAAGCTGTGCAGATACCACTAACCTTGTGCCAATACTGAGTGCTACTTTCAGCGCTGTGAAGTGTTAGTGACAGCCAGAGCATTTTTGCCACCCTCCTTTCATTTCTTTGCTCAACTGCTGTGAGAGCATCATGCTCAGGTCACTTGTTGTCAGAGCCCTGGACGTGGCCTGAGTCCCATGCTGGGGCCCGGATCCACCCACCATTTCCTCGGTGAGATAGAAGCCCCCAAGACACTTGTTTCCTCTTCCCAGCTGTGGTTTACTTTCCTCTTCTGTAATTGTGTTTCTGTTAACAGGGCTGCAGTAAAAACCAGTTGCTGAATTATTCACCTCACTAGAATAACTCTCGGGTGGTTTGGTTCGATTTTTTTTCATCTCACATCCTGGCGTCATTTTCATTCGCAGCATGACCCATGCAAACAGGTTTATTTGTGCAAGTTAAAGTGTGCAGTAGACTGCTGGGGTGATGTGTTTGAGGGAGGGGGAACAGAAAGAGCCTTCACCTCTCTCTCCCCTTCCCTGGGAACTGCCGTGCTAGGCCCTGTGCCCACTGCCAAAGTCAAACTCCTGGAAATGAATGTTCTTCCACCCCAATCATATCCAGAGGAATCAGAGGTCACTTGGAAATCAAAATTAAACAATGCCTTAGTGCAGCTTTGAAAAGTTTACTCAAAGGGCTGGCGCTGCTCCAGTGCGGTTAAACCAGTGACCTTCCTCCCATAGCAGCACCAGAGAGGGCTCTGCTTGGGCTGTCAGTGGCCAGGGGAGGCTGCAGAGCTTCACCCTCGGTAGCAAGGCTGGATTCACACTCCCTGCACCATTCTCCCAACCACAGCATGCAGGGTGCAAAACCAGGGAGGGCTGGATTGTGTCAGGCACAATTGCAGCCCAGAAACCTGTGGCAGAGATTGTACTGAAGGCTTGTGAGGTGCCCAGACTGCTCCAGGCAAGGGGCAGGGACCATCCCCAAATGGGAAAAGCCACAGAAGACCTGGACTTGGTTTGTTTTCCTGGGCTGTGCCTCCTCTGAGCTATCCAGTGGAGGGACAGCTGGAGGCTGTCTCTGCAGGCCCCATCCTGCAGTGTGCTCCTGGCAGTGGACAGCTGCTGGCATCAGGACACTTACGTGATGGATGAATGTTCCACCAACTCAGCGTCTTGCCAGAGACACAGGGACAGAGTGTGATGGGGAGTATCTCTGTGGTCTGCAAGCTCTAGAGATGATTTGGGTTTCCATGGTGGCTGGTCTGGATCAGTCAACAAAACTCATTGGTAAAAAAATAGGAGCCTAATTCCCAGGATTCTTCTGGCAGTCCCAGAACTGAGGAGAGCAGGTGCTCCTGCCTGAGAATCCTAACTTTCCCTGAAGGGCTCACTGATGACCAAATGCCTTCTGTGCTTTAGTGGGTCTGTCAGGCATCCTACTTACATTGAAGCATTAAGAAATATTTCATGTACCATGATAGTGTTCTCTTGTCAGTGCACTCTGAGTATGGCAGGTATCACTGGCAATGGCCTACAGCAATCCATCAAATGTGAATGAAGAAGCCATTTCCATCTCTATTTAAGGACTGAGACCACGTTTCTTTCCCAGGATTACTGCCTTGAAAGGAGATGGTTTTAGGAGTGCCACCAAGTTGCAAATCTTATACCAGGACTTCTTGTGCTGAGGATCCACAGCTGACACATCCTGGTTACTGGTGTTACTATAATTGCATTTATGAGCAAAACCTGTCCACTTGAACCCACCCATTCTAGGTCTGCTGCTACCCCCCTGAATGTCTGGACATAACATAACAGAAAAAAAAAAAANTGAGGAAGCAGGAAAGGAAAGCAGGGGCCCAGAAGGACAATTCTATGACCACTTAGGAAAGGTCCTGATAACCTTGGGTGCCCACTGATCCCACTGGCAGGCTGGAGCACTTATCCAGAGCCCTTGGAGAGGACCATCTGATCCAAGGCCACCAAACAGATCATGCCCTGTCAGCACATTGCCTAGTGCTGCATGGGTTTGGAGCTGTTCCTGGGCAGTTTTCATAAAGCTGAATACAGTTATTTGCATGTTGCACAGTGTCTGGACTTTTCCTCTTCCTCTTAGCTCTGTTGGGCACTGCTGTACAAGTGTCTGTGAGGGAAGTTGCATTCTCAGTCAGTGCCCAAATTGGTGTAACTTCCCCTGGTCAGTGGCTCCCAGAACTGCAACCCCGTCTGCACCAGCCCTGCTGGGCAAGGGGAAGAGGAGAGGCTGCTCTGCAGGGGGACTTTGGTGAGGAACTTCCCCTGCGTTTTTTCTCCTCCCTCTAGTTCCTCATGCATGACATGATCCAAGTCCTCATGTTCCCCATCAGGTGACATTCACCAGCTGGGGTTTCTGTTTTTTCTGGGCAACAGGGGATGCTTATGTCCACTCAAAAGGAGCCGTGGGCTTCCTGTGAAATCCCCTGTGGAATAATAGCACACACCCCATCCACATTACTACCCATCTGTCCAGCATGCCTCAACTTCTCATCAGCCCTGCTGCTGGGGAGCTTTGGCAGGCAGTTAGAGGTGTCCTTGCTTCTCCTGCTGGCCCTACCTGCTGGGGTTCAGCACTGGGAGCAGATCCCCTTTCACCCCCTCTGCTGGGAGCTGCACCATCTGCTCGAGGACAGGGAGGCAGGAGGGCAGGGGGACCATGTTTCTGCCTCCAGTGCCCTGCCTGCAGCCATGGCAGTGCCCCCCAAGCTTTGGTCCAAGGGCAGGTGGTGGTAGCTCACACCCAACTCAGACCCACCAACTTGCCAAGCTGGTATTTCTCCAAAGTTGCTCCATATCTGCTTTACCCTCTTCTGCAGGAGGAGCTCAGACCAACATTCAGGCTCTGCTGTGTTCCCTCAAGGTTTGACCTACTCACTGACTGTCAGGCAGTTGTGGCTGTGTTCTAAATATTTGTTTAGATCATCTTTCTCACAGTGCACTGAGTTTCTGAGCTGGGAAGAGCAGGTAGATTGTTGGCCTGGGAACAAATTAGCTCCCCCCTCTTGATATGATTTTGTTTTGTTTTCTTTCCTGCACCATTTTGTTGGGCACCAGTACTACTGCTAATTTCACTGACATCAGTAAAACACTGACCATTTTCCCAGTGGATCTCAGCAAGATCAGAACTCTTCAGAGATGAAAGCATATCTGATTGTGTGAAAGACATATTTTCAGAGGTCACTGAAATTTGGTCCCTTGTCTCAGACCCTCCTTTTGCCCTAGACACTAAAATTGCAAGTGCAGTAGGTGAATTTAGGTTCCAGCCCCATGAGAAGATGCACTAGTTAATACAGAGAACTTTAGAAATTGTCCTTCCTCTCTCTGATGTCATTTTTATCCCTTGAGTGTACAGAGATTAAAAGATAGTTGATGAGCATACTAAACATTCATTGCACATTTCTCTTCCAGTATCCAGCTGACCTCAAATCTAGAATGAAATGAATTTGCATTTGTGTCTAAAAGTATCTTATTTTGTGAATCAAAATGTCAACACATTTGAAAGTGGTCCCACATGAGACATTTGTATCTCTTGGAGTTTAAATTGCAGGATCAATGTCCCATTAATACTAAGGGTGTTTAAAGGACAAATTCTCTGCCTACTGCAGTGAAAATTTACCCCGAGGTATGACATTTCACCTGCTGCTGAGTATAAGATTGTTGAATATAATGGACTGGAATAGTACCATTTGCACATGCCGGGAACAAAAATGGGTGAGCAGCAGATCCCATTACAGAAACCTTCCTCCTTTTTTTCCCCCCCTCCTCGTTTTCAGACATTAAAACCTGCCTGCTCTTTGCAACTTATATTACTGCACTATTCAGAAGCCTGTGCCTGAATTTGGGCACAGTTCAGTCATGCAGCATGTGAGTGGATAAAGAGAGCCCCAGAAAGCTTCCACTCAAAAGGGTGTAATGGCCACCAGGGTACTTTGTGGCACAAAGCCTGGCTCCAGCTGGACCGCAAGAGCTCTGAGCCCCATCACATGCTCTCCTGGTGGCAGCTCTGCTGGTGGACAGGGCCTTACCACAGCTCGTCTCTGCCCTCAGCATGGCTCTGTCCTGAGGGAGCGGGAGGACAGTTGGCGAGCCTCGACCCCTCCTCCTCAAATGAAATACGGAGACAACTGGGCTGAGCTATCGGCAAACTAAAGCGCTGCAAATAATCTGCACCCAGGGGCCCGGTGAGGCTGAGCCTGAGGCGAGGCATGTTTACCCGAGGAAGCGCCAACACAGCCCAGGAGGACATACCATAACATTGCACCATACTGTCCCTCCCTTGCGCTGCCATGGAAACCAGATGCCAGGATGGAAAAGCACCAGGAGAGGAATAAAAAAGCTTCAAGTGCCAGAGAGCCCTGTTCAGCCCTACCTTCTGCTGCAGGCCATCTATGCTTCCCGGCATTCCCTGGTCTCCTGCCAATTCCCATCAACAGCTGTGGTTTGTGGTTGTAATGCTCAGCATTTGTCTCCTCTTTCTCCTAGCAGACCTGCCCAAAAGCTGGATGTGCAGCATGTAGCAGTTCAAGAGTCCCAGGACTCCCAGAACTGGCCTCTAAGTATGAAAACAAATCTTTCTTTACTCCTTTATCTGCTCCAAGGCCCGAGACATTGCAAGTGTGGATTGGTAAGGCTTCTGGGCCCTTCTGATGGCATTTGTGAGGAAAGGTTACATAACACAGTGCTTTATAATATTTTAAAGAACAAGAAAGTGCCAGCAGTAAATCTAAACCTGGGTTGCCAGCCCAGAAGCAGCCTGCTCACTGCATTTAGCAGATAAAATGTTCTTCACTCCATCATGCTTATTCCCAGTTTCTGTGTGTTGCTGTTGAGGCTGCAGCTTGGGTAGGAGCGGCTCCAAGATGTTAGCAAGTGTCTGTTAGGAATCCCACTCCCTGTTTCAGGAGGCCCCAGAAGTTCATTAGATGTTTAACAGCTTCCAGTCACTGCTGTGCTGGATGGACCTGAACTGGTGACCGAGGGGGGAAAGGTTTTCTCACACATTTACAAACCCTGAGGCATCTGTTCCCCAGACACAAATTTGTCTAATTCCCTATAACCACTGATGATCTGCTCTGAAATGATACTCCCATTCCCTTAGGAAATCCCTTGGGTTGATATCAAGTAGATAGTTATTTTTGGATTCTTTCCCAGAGAGAGTGCACTGTATTGCTCTGAACCCTGCACACCAAATAAATATATCATCCTACTGTAGTAAAGGTCCAAAAAGTTTTATTGAAGGGGAAACAGATTATTAATAATTAAGGGTAGTCCACTGTATTGGTTTTGAGCCAAGTAAAGCTAATAGAGGGTTTTGTGTTTTTTTAATAGCAAAGATAAAAGTGTAGAATATTGAGATTGAATTGATTGCAGCATTTAAAGCAACATAAAGTCAGTTAATGAATTTCAAGGGTTAACTCTGCATTAAAGTGAAACATAAAGCTCACAAGCAATATATTAAGCGTTTTTAAAGATCAGCAAAAGCAAGCAAACAAACAAAATTCAAAAAAACACCCCTTTTGGATTAGTAAATGCCTGTATTTTTTTTCTTCCAGAGGGAGAAACTCATACGACCAATATTTTTAATTCTTTTATCTTAAAGGTCTGGTTGCTTACATGTATGTGTGTGCTTTTCCCTTACCCTCTTTTAGAATAAAATAAAGCCTTTACAAGAAGGTGATCAGTGATTAATTCTAACAAAATTCTTCTACAGCTGACTGTGATATTCTCATGGCAGGGATGGACAGCAGTGTAGAGGAAACAGCATTTGACAAATGCTTTTGTAAGAAAGGCTCTAAATGAGGAGAGTTCTAAACTGCTACATGTTTGGACCACCCCATGTTGTTTATTGTCTACCCAATTGCAGTTTCTTATTTAAAAGTATATTTTCTATTTCTCTGCAATAACAGAAGAACATGACACAGAAAACAGAATCACTGGGTGATTAGCTGTCCTAATGAGGAGGAGGAAGGTTTTAAAACATTCTGAACCAAACATTTTAAATATTTATTTCAGAATAAACTTGCACCCATTCCGTCTCACTGACAGCCATTATATTGTAATGATGTCCCCTTGCAGCCTTTCCCAGACCATCCACTTCTGAAACCTTTGTCCAAATCTCAATATGACATTAAGTCTTTTTCTGCTCCATGGTCTCCGGCTCTCTGCCTTATTTCTTGATGGCCATTCAGCCTTCCGATGGGCACACATGCCCCTCTTTGCCATCTGGCCACATTCAAGTCCTGAGTGCAGCCCCCTCTGCACTAAACCCAAGCTTGTCACACTCAGCTGCAAAACCTTTCACAAGCTCGGGGCAGAGTCTCTCATCCGAGCAGCAGCACGTTGTGCCTTAGGACAGAAGTGACCCCATTAAAACCATTTAGAAGCATACACACTTATGACTGGCTCACTGCCTTCATGCCTCCTCCTTGCTCTCACATGGTTCCCCAGGCCCTCTCACATCCCTGCCTAAGCTGGTCTCCTTTGAGCAAACAAAAGAAATGTTGTATTCTCTACATCTGCCCCACCAGCCTTTTAAAGTAAAATTCAACTGATAAACAATTAAGATTAAAATAATAATGGCAACGTAATGGAACATAAAGGAGCAGGTACTATTTGCCTTTTCTTAGAAGAGAAGAAAATATAATTGAAAAATAGAGTCCTGTGAACAGTGTAGCTAATGAATTGTAATTTTCTCCTGATTTGCATTCTGTGTGCCCTGCATTTTCCACTGGATCTTTCTCAGTGTGAAACTTCTGGGCTCTTCCCTGTTTCCAGCTCTCCCCTTCCCTGTCATGTTCCCAATGCTTCCACTGCAGTTTCTCAGTCTCTTATATCTTGCCAGCCAGGCAGGGAATGACCCAAGCAGGTTGACTGGGCAATATACACAAGCTGTTGAGTGTCCAGCACCAAAAAACAGATTTCCAGGGGGGTGCAGGCTGTGTGTCCTGGGACAGGAAGAACGGCTACCAGCCATAGGCCAAGGGCTTCCAGGTGAGCTGGAAACCAACTCCAAGTGATCAGCCTTCCTGCATAACACATAGTAGGGACACTGTGCTGCTCCAGCTTCTGTTCCCAGGTTTGTTGGTTTAGGACTGGCTTGGTGGTAGAAAGCCAATGTGTATAGCAGATCTCAGCATTTGTGTTTTCCTCTCATCTAGGATTTAGTCTGTAAGCTGCTAGGAGCAGGAATTGCACCAGTGGTTTTGTAAGGCACTGTACAAATATTTCCAACTTAGCTTTTTGCGTATGAAATTACTGAAGTTTAATTCTATCACTTTAGGCACCTAGAAGTTGTCAGACCGGGAGGTACCACTGCCAGGCTTTGTAGCCTTCTTGCTTAATATCATACAAGAAGTCTGAGGTCAGAAATATGGTCTAAGCTTTGGAGTTACAGCCTAGCATCTCACAAGAGAAGGCCATTTTGCTTCTTTCTGGTTTTTAGCTTGTTCATGCCTGAGACAGGAATAATTAAGAATCAGGAGAATATGAACATATTATTATAAAGCATATATATATATATAAGCATATATAATAAAAAGTCCAGCTGGTTTGTGATGCAATCCTGCAGAGGCAGTGTGGTCATGGGGAAAAGCTGTCTAGTCTGATCATTAACATAATAGGCACCTAAGCTGTGACTCCAGGAACCCAGATGTCTCAGATGGGACTGGATCCAGATTGGTATAAACAGGCACAGAATGTTTTCATGCATGAGGTTTATCAGCTGGACATAAAAAACCTCAAAAAACAACAACAACAAAAAACTTTAAGTTGGGAAGACTCAGAATTAAGTTTAAGCAATTACAATGTGCAATACCAGCTTTACTCTCTTGCTGAGTATTAACAGCTGTATCTGGTGCTAGATTTAGCTCTATAGGTGCAATATTCTTGCTCAGGAAAAAGGAAGAGAAGGACGTCTGGTGTGCAGTGTTACAGTTGCTCAGCGGAGGAAGTGTTTAAGTGCCTGCCTAAATGCTTTGTTTCACGGAAGCGGTCATCTGCACACAGTCTGTCTCTCACAGATTACAGCACGGGAAAGTCCTGGCTTTCCATTTCCTCTGCTAGCAAACTCTTCCTCGCAGCTAGAGAGACTTGTGCTTGTGGGACCAGTAAGGACACAATTTCTGTCCCTCGAGCTGCCCAGAGATCTTAAAATCATTGTGCTCAAAGATTCTGCTTCATAACCCAAGTATGCCTACCATGAAGAGTAATAGGTGACTGGGATTTTCTTATCCTAGAGAAAAAGAGTTCTACCTAACCACTTCATATGAGGTCATGGGAGAGCCTGCAAGAAAATGTGTATACTGATGAGGAAAGAAAAGTTATTTACATTCAGCAATTTGGTACACTAAAATGATTTTAATGTCTGTTGCTCTTTGGAGCACATTGCAAGAAGGCAGCAGTATAAAGGAATAGAACAGATGATTGCATCAAAACAGTGCAATTCTAAAAAAGTAGATGTAGTTGGTGAGCTAATAACTAAATCATAGTCTATTTTCCTCTCATTATTCAGTAGTCTTGTACTAATATCACTTAGATGACATACAAAGATAAACTTGGTTTATGGAAGTTCAAGTGAATGCTGCAGAACCAGTTGAGCTTTTGATTTATGAAACTGAATTCTAGTTGTCAGATGGGGCCAAACAGTCAGGTCCTTTCAAACTGAACTAAAGGTGCACAGGCAGAACAGTGGCTACGGTGACACTACAGACCTGAGAGGTGCTGAGCACTCTCAGCTCATGGCTGTGCCACTGGAGCTCGAGGGACACATCCTAAGGGATGCAGCCTGAGATGCTGTCCCTGCTCGTGTCTTGCCCAGCGGTGCCTAACACTGTTGCTCCGTGAAGTCCATGTTTATTCACTGAATTTTGAAATTGTCCTCTGAGATTGATGCTCTGCAGAGCCCTTCCCTGAGGTGCTTTAATTAAGTTGCCTATTTCCCCAACAGAAGATTGCAACTTCCCCTGTGATGTGAAGAGGAAACTAAGAACAGCTGTAGCAAAGGAAACAGCTGAGGCAAACTGAAATGGTCTCTTGACAATGTCCCTTGGTAACACCTAGACAAAGCCCAAAATTCACTTAAGAGCCAAATGCTGTTCTGAGGGCTTTTTATAACAAATGAATTAAGCACTTTGGGGAAAAAGAAAAAAACCAACAACAACAACAACAACAAAAAAAAACCCCACCCACCAATAAACAAAAACCCTGCAATGATTACATCATAATGAAGGATGTGATCAAAGTAAAATACCAGTCTCATGCTCCTGAGGTAAGCAGAAATCTCAATGAAATCAATGAATATTTGTTTCCATCAGGGCAGCACAACTGTGCTTGGTCAAAACCACTCAAGTCAAACCGAAACAAAAAACTGGGTTCTCTTCCAGAGAGTCATGAGACAGTCTAACTCTCTGGGACATTGTCTTCCCTGCTCTCTGAAACATTAATTCTGTCCATTAACTGGAATACCATTATGCTGCTAATATGAAAAATTCTGTGGGGAAGAGAAGAAAAAGAAAATACTACGTTTGTGAGAAAGTTCCAGTTCACATATAAATTTTATTTCCTCCCGTGGTTCTGGTGGTTCTTTGTTTCATAAACTGTCTTGACTGGGGCTAATGGGAAGTCTAGTGAAACTGCCACTTTACATCACCTGATTTGCAGCGTCCTCTGACTTGGTGAAGCCCTTACTTAAAGACACTGAGTGCTACTCGGGGTGAATAAGTACAGTGACATTTAGGAGTTTACAGTGACATTTGGGAGTTTTACTGGAGAAAGGCGCCTCTCATACGAGCAGAGGTGATGGTGCAGTACCTGCTGGGGTGATCACAGCTTTTCCTCTACACCAAGCACAGACAAACCAGGTGCATCTGGGGCTTTTCCTCCGCTGAGTGCCAGAAGTTCAGAAGCGCAGTCTGTGGCTGTGGCCTCCTAAACTTGGTAATTCTGGATTATCTCAGCTGCTTAGCAGGCCTCTTCCCCTGCCAGTTTGCCACCAGCATAGGTTCACCACTGCAATTTCTCAAAGTACTTGTCAGTGCAATGCAGTCCATGCAGTGATCACTGAAGAAATTCTGTATTTCACAAACTTTTATAAGCAGCTTTAAGATCTCAAAATCTAATACTGTGTTCTGCACAATTCTGTAGCAGGTCTACTACTCTAATTTATCTTTCTATTTTCCAGTAGAGATAAAACATGACTAAAATAGCTGCACTTCCTCTTTCCACCTTCCTCTATGCTTACTGGTCTGTAATCTTCTAATGCAAGCTTAACACCTGAAATTTTCTCTTTTTTCCTCCTTTTTTTCTTTTCTTTCTCATATAGGTGAGCTGTATTTTTGAGGTAAGGCAACAAAATGTGGGGAAAAAAAAGCGCACTTTATTCTCTATAACTCCATTATTCTTGATCACAGTCCAACTGACATGACACGGAACCCTCCTGTGTTATTGGACTTAAGGAAGTGTTCATTAATTGAGAGCGTGCTGTGTGTTTTAGCTGAGGCTCCCCACATGAAGAGGCTGGGCTGATCATTTGTAGGGACCTACTGCATCACCAGATGAGCAAACTCTGAAATAACCCTGGACTTTGTGATGGCAGAAGAGGAGATGACTGATGCAATTAGTCACGTGAAGTGACTGGGGCACAGCATCAGGAGATGAGAGGATTTCACCAGGTCTGTCAGGGTAAAAAATACTGAACTCCAGAAGAATCTCAATTTTCCCACTTGCTACCTAAATATCAAAATGACCTTTTTTTGGTGTGTGTGTTGGGGGGAAAGGGGGAAGGGAAGGCATTCTGAGACTGTGAGCGCCTGTCTCCATGCAAGTATAAAACATTGTAACTGTTTGGCATGACAGTGTCTGGAAGCACTTCAGGGATTCTTATAAGCATCCAGTGATTTGACCTTGGCTTTTTGTTTTGTCTGCGCTTCTGGAAATTTATGTAGATCGTTCATATTTTGTTACAACTGTTTATATTCTGAAGAGCGACATTCATATCAGAGGATTTGTACTATCTAAATGAAAGCCCTAGAGGACTGTGTGGTATAAATGTGACTGCCTCTGCATTCTCTTGTCTGCTACTGTGGCACTTGAGAATGTGGGGAAATCTGGGCAGGGAGGGAAAAGCCTGACATTAGTTTTATCTGAACTGAAAGGTGCTATGAACCACAACATTGTAACAAGGGAATCCTGCAAAGCTGCCTTTCTCCCATTCTTGACTTTTTCCTGAAAGAAATTTCATCTCTTTAACCATTTCCTTAAAAGAATAATCCCTAGCCATAGGATGTTTACTTTTTATTTTCATCCATGTAATGGAAGAGCTATGGCTGTCCTCCCCCAGAACAAACAGGGCTGCTGTCAGTGGTCAGGGCGCTCTATTGTCCCTGCTGAGTTCACACGGCTCAGGGTGATGGTCACTTCTTTCTCCCCTTGGACTCTCTCCCCTAGGCTACCATTAGGCTGAAAAGCAACCCAAGTATCCCAACAGTGCATGGCACCTCAGGGCAGCTTTGCTCCTGTGGCTCTATTTATCCATCTGGCCATCCATATATAAAGTCAAGTCATCTTTTGTCACTGGTGTACACATATACGCAATACATACACATCCAAGAGTACATTTAGAGCTTAATAATCTTTTCTTGATGAAAATGCCCTGACCTTTTTCTTTCCAGTCAGATATACCTACTTGGCACCAATTAACTAATAAAATGCTTAGGCATTTAGCAGCATTAGGAACAGTTATGTTCTGTTATCACTCTTTTATTGTATGATAATAATTGAAAAATACAGTCTTTATTTATGTGGTTTTTTTTTTTTTGGCTTTTTTTTTTTTTTGTGAGAGTTCTAATATTTATTGCAGTGATAGCCTGCTAAAATAATTTTGCATTCAGAAGAAGCAATTAAGAAATTAAAAGCGAAGGCAGAACTAATAGAAAATCACTAGGTTTTTTAGTCATGCAGCATTTTCCACAGTGTTCAATAATTTTTTATGCTTCAATTATTATGTGGGATGTAGATGTCTTAGTGTGCAGCTGCTGTTAAATTATCAGTGATGCTCAGTGTCTGAGCATTCTTGTACTTCTGAAAGATGTGAGATCCAAATCAAAGGTACCTTACAATCTTGGAGAACCCTAAAGAGTATATGTTATTAAAAAACCTGCTCATGGTTTCAGTAGGGAACTTTCTTTGTCTAACCCTGAGTGCTTTATAATGTTATAAACAACAAAATCTGTTCATCCCTGAGGCTGGTTGTGAGGTTAGTTCTGTGTAGCAGGACAAAGTTCTATAGTATGACAGGTGAGATGCCCTGGATTGAGGCCCAAATGAGAACGAGTCCAACATTAACTCAGAGCACAGCCCTGCTTCCCTTGAATTCAGTTCAGTGGGACCTGGATTACCTCCTGCCTGGCACACAGACCTGTAAAGCTGTGTGGACTTCAGAGAAGATGTGGTAATGACCTGCCTCATCTCAGGAAGGAGCGTGCATTGTTTCACACCTTAAAATTTGTAGCCACTGCAGAAAAATTCTTTCTGTGACAGACGTGAAAAGCCATGTCAAGCATTTGTTCAGCCACTTACACAAACCACACACAGACTAAACTGGAATTTGTGTAATTCTGCTGAAGGTGCTTCTGTGAAAATCTTTTTTTCATATCTTCTTTGATATCTCCTCTGTTTGCTCCAGTCTGAACAAACTCATCAGAGCCTCCAGAGCTTGCCCGAGCACTCCCCTTTCCCTGCTTAGCTGAAGGCAGTGGGCAGGTATGTGGTGCACCAGCTCTGGTCTTGCCTGAGTGCTACCCAAGGACCAAAACTCAGGTGTGGTGATTTCCTTTGAGTTCACCAAACAGGTTTTGCAGCTCAACTACACTCACAAATGGCTTCCTTCATATCCCAGGATACTCTTTTAGCTAGAATATTTTAAAATTACTATAGTCAATCCATATATCTTGAATCCTACTGAGTTAAAGACAGACCGAGTTTATCAGATTAAGTCACATACGAAGGTATGAAAATAGAAAGAGAAATACATTGCCATATACATAAATTTTTAAGCTCTTTTCTATTTTTGTGCTTTCTCGGTGGGCTTTGGGGTACCTGATATTCACTGATATTTGGCAGTTAATAAACTGCTATTGGGCTTCTGAAGAGAAACTAGTAGAAGTGGTCGGACTGTGAGGTGGTTGGTTTGTCTCTTTCAGACTGAGAAATACCCTTTGATGGCAGCTGTATTGCTGATGTATTACTATTCGAGGGTGCAGGTTTTGTCCCGGCTGTGTCTGTCTGTACACCACTGCCTGGCTGTCCTGCTCCGAGCCGCTCCCGGTGCAGCCTCGCTGCTGTCAGCACAGCTCCGTGTGAAGGCCAGGTGAGACTTCGCAGCAAAATCTAGAAAAGCATTGTCTAGATTCCAGGTTACATTAAGGAAAAAAAACAACCAAAAAACGAAACCAAGGCAAAACAAAAACAGCAGAACTTTTTTTTTTTTTTTTCTTTTAAAGTAGGTCTATGTGGAATTTTACTAAAGCAGCAAGCACTAAAACAAGACATTTATGCAACCTTCTGCTTTGGCGAATTTATCCACAGCAAGAGGAGTAGTTCAGGGTGTGCACTGTCCTGTGTGAGGATACCAAAATCCAGGGTGTTTTATGGAAGGTGAAACCTTCGTAAAATCAAAGAATCACAGAATATAATGAATTGGAGGAGGCCTACAAGGAAGATGTAGTCCAAATCCTGGCCCTGCACAGAAAGGACATAACTGAGTCCATGGGATGTTCTTAAAGTATGTTTTTTTGTGTTTAGAGTAATTTAGAATAATTTATGCTGGAGAAGACTTTTCAGATTATTGAGCCCTTCCATAAACCTTTAGCGAAGTCACCACTAACCCACATACCCAAGCGCCACATCTACGTCTCTTTTAAACACCTCCAATGATGGCGAATCCACCATTTTGACGGACAGCCTGTCCCAACGCTTGACAGCCCCTTTCATCAGGATTATTTTTCCCTAATATCCAATCTAAACCTCCCCTGGTACAACTTGAGGCATTTACTTCTTGTCCTGTCTCTTGTCACTTGGGAGAAGAGACGGACCCCCTGCCTGGCTACAAGCTCCTTTCTGGGAGCTGTGCAACACCATAAGGTGCCTGCCCCCCGAGGCCCCTTCTCTCCAGGGTAAATAACCCCATAACCTCACGTGGGTTTGTTTTTTTGTTTGTTTGGGGTTTTTTTGGATGATTTTACAACACATTTTGCATGTCTATTGCATTCTCACGAAGAGATGGAAAGTGTTCCAGGATCAGCCTAAGCGCAATGGTACAGGGCTCTGGCTGTGCTCACTGAGGGATGGAACTTTCCACATTTTATTATTCATTAATTTATTTTTGCTTTGATCCACCCGGGAACACATTTCTGAGCGGCTTCAAGCCAGCAGCCCCGCTTTTCCCAGAGCAGGAGCACCCCATCTCCCTTTCCAACCCGCCTTTGCCAACCGGGAACACTTTAAACCCCCGAGCCAGGCCTGTAAAAAGCACCGGCGTCCCCCAGCTGGCTCAAGGACCGATCGATAACGCTGACTGAGCGACATTAATGAGCAGTTCTCGGGGGGCAGCGGGAAGGCGGCGGCTCCTTTAAGGGCTTGCCCCACTCGCCACCTCGCCCGCCCGCCTCTCTTTCGCTCCCCCGCCCGTGCCCGAGACACTGGGAGTCGAAGCAGGTGCATGCGCAGTGCGCTGGCGGCCGGGCGCGCTTGCGCAGTCACCTGCTGCTGGCCGCCCCCGGTACATCCGGGTCAGCGCACGCCCGCCCGCACGGCCCCGGTGCCCGCGGTGCTGCGCGGCCGCTCCCCCC
>VWZN01015140.1:524736-537562 GCA_013396955.1 Regulus satrapa
GGGAGCGGCGGGAGGGGGAGAGCCCCTGCAGGGGCGTCTGCAGCCTTTCGAAGTGTGGCTGAACATGCAGCCGGTGAAGCGGAATTCGGGAATCGTTGCGAATTTGTCATGATTTGGGTGTATCCTGCAAGGTTTGTGTGCAGCGCTGTGATGCTGGGGCTGTAATCCCAGGTGGGGTTACGGTAAATCTGGAGTCTGTAGCGGGGAGTGTTGTTTCCAGCCTATTGATTATGTAGCCCATAAAATAAAATTTTTATTGCATTATAATTTTTTCCCCATGTAATTCGAGAATAAGGATACCTGCAACTTAATTTATTTTTTTTTTAACCTTTTAATCCGGTGTCATAGCTCGCTTGGTAAAAAATATACAAGAAGTTTCTTCACAGAAATATTTTGGAAAGGAAATAGAAGAAATCAAGAGACGGTGTGTTATGAAGGTTTTTTGAAGTTATTTTTCTTTATCTGTTCCATAGCATTAGCATCCTGGATCCAAATGTTAGCAACAGTGTGACAGCTGTCATACTGCTGTGATAGTGGAGTCTTGCTAACATTTAAAATCTGTCGTTCTGAGTTTCTGGTAACATAATAAAGAAATACAAGTGTACATTAGCACTTATGTTAATCCTCAAACCAGTAAAACATTTTCTAGATTGATTTTATAATCTAGGTTCTTCCTTGTTACTGTTTCTAGTGGTAAAAATTGCAAAGTCTCTTTTGCTCAAATTTGCTTCCCCTTCATTGATACAGAATATTCTTTCTTTGTGCTCTGCCTCCTTGGACTTTAAATACAGGTTTTAGTTAATCAGCATTCTCTGTTTTAGGTTGTGGCAGATTCGGGTGTTGGACAGTAAATAGCCTGAGATTACTGTTGTCAAGGTTGGAACATGGGTTCAAACTTTAAAAGGTTCCCCCTGACAAATACCTTCAGCAAGGTGTGTTGTTTTGCAGAAGATGTCTTTGGTTCTGTGTGGCAAGCTTAACAGCAAAATCCTAAACCACATGAATGAGATACTGCTGTTACATGAAGTTGGATTGTTTCTTGCCTGGCATACAGAGAGTATTCTATTGCTGATAGAACATAGATAGAAGCTTTGAGTAGGAGAGAAGATAGCTTTTTATCCCAGTCAGACTGTCAGATTTGTTATTGCATATATTAGCCGTCTGAGAGCAGGGCTGTGGAATGAAGTGATCCCAGGATCTGTTTTAAAATATCCCTGTCAAGAAGTACCACGATTATGTGAAAGTAAGGAATGAATTTGATCCCATCTGTTATGCAACTTCCATTTGTCATCAGGTGCTCTAGATTTTCTTCCTTGTTTGCAGTTTAGCTGGGGCCACCTGAGGGGACAGATTGTGGAAGAGTTTGTCTTCTGAAAGTCTCTGCTCTTCCTGTGAAACCTTCCCTGCACTGGCTGTGGAAACCTGGTGTCAGCCAGTTCTCTTCTTGTATACAGAACTATCCTGTCCCTCTGTCTGGGTTTTGTGTGCATCTTAAACTCTTGATAGAGAGAAAAGTAATCAATTTTTCATTTTTCTATTGGTAGTTATATATATTTGAAAAAGAATTAATTGTTAAATTAATTGAGTGGAATATTTTAAAGACACTTATGGGGGCACCTTAAGGTGTCTGTCACCAGACCTCTACCAGTGCTTACTAAACACTTGGAATTCATACTGTAAAGAGACAGAAGGGTGGGGAATATTTGTATTGCAAACTACTGAATTATTGAGTAATACAGTAACAGAAATTGTCTCTGTCATTTGGAAAAGCATATGTAGGGGCCACTTTGGATTTCTGCAGCTGCTTTGGCATGGTAAACATAAATGCAGATTTTTTTTTCCCTCTTGCTGTGTATTTTGGAGAACACAGACACACAAACAGCCTGCAGTCCCCTTTTTCTTGTTCTTGCCTGCCAGCTAGGGGCATAGATGGAACCAATGCATATCTTGATGTAGTGGAGACAGGCAAAATGAATGCTTGTGTGCAAGGAGTTGGATTTGTTTTTTAAGCAGGTTTCTGTGTAGCTGTTGTAGTTCTTTCGGTTGGTGGTTTTTAGGAAATGATGGCACTCAAGGTTGTCACCTTTGTCTGTCCTACCTAAAGGTTTGTTCTCTTAAATTATACCAAGAATTTCTATTGGTGATGTAGATGGGCATAAGTTTAGAAGAATGACTCCTGTTCTTTATGGTAATGTTAACTACATTACAAATCAATTTAATGAGGCACATTCATCGTAAAAATGTTTGAAAATACATCTTCAAAGCTGAAATATTTTAAGTGTTGTCAAATTGCATCTCGTGGATTATCAGCTGTCAAGCAAATGTGCTACAGGCAAGGCATGAAGTTCATGTGAATAAATGTGCTGAATCCACACAAGGCTTGAATGTCAGTGCTAACTCCTGTGCTTAGAATCAGGATCCAGAGAGTCATCCTGGTAGTCACTTTGGTCCAATGCAACCCCTCCAGCCTGACAACATGGCTTCAGAAATGATCAGAGTGTGGGGACTGGGAATATGAAGGCAACTCTGCTTGGATTGGAAGGAGTTAAGCACTGGGGACCATGAAGCATTGGCATTCTTATTAGCTGTGGCACCTGAAATACATGCATCAGTTAGGCAGGGTAAGAATTATTTCAGATAATTTTCCAGCTGTTAATGTTGGCCACTTGTGTGTACCATTTGATGTCTTTTCTACTCCCATTTGTTTGCATATATCAAGAGTATTTTAAAGTAAATGGATGGTTCTCTTGCACACCTCTTACTTAATCTATGGCCATATAAACTTTACTTAGGAGTATCAGTATTTTCTTCCTTGTGATCATGGAAAATTTAATGCCTATACCCAGTATAGAGAAATCTTGCATTTATCTTCGTGTTTGCGAAGACAGGGGTTTATTTGATTGCCTTTAATTTCAGGATCTCTTACAAAATCACCTCAGTTTCCCCCCATCTGTGGTTCAGGAATGTTCTCCTGAGTGCCACAAGTTGGCTGCTGCAGCTGGCACAATGTTTCCAACTGTCTAAAATGTGCTGAGAGTAATAGGCTCTTACATAGGCGCTGTTTTGCATTTGCAGTTCCAGTGCTTACTGGAGATACATGTATTGCAATCATATAAACAGCAGAGCTTAACAGAAACCAGCAACAAACAATGAGCAGTTTTAGAACTGACTAGGTAAAGCTTAAAGTATTTTTAGCTGCAGCATTTTCTCCTGTGTTCCCTATCCCCTGTGGTTTTAATTGCATTCTGCTTTTTAGAAATGGCATTTTGTCCTCTCTGTCACGTGAAAGCCTGATGTACAGAGAATACCTTCACTGTGGAAATAGTGAAACTAGTTACAGGCAGAGCATAATTGAAAGGTGTAGGGAAAATGATGCATTCTTTGGCCTTTCACTCTTGACCATTTGAATTTCAGGATAGCTATTAGACAGTCATGGTTGTGAGGTAAGGGATGACCCTGTTCTTCTCAGTCTATGTGGCTTGTGAACTCAGATCTGTTGTTACAACTTTTGTTGTCTTTTTATGCTCCCCTCTTCATTTACTGTTGCTATTGAATGTGGTGATATTGATGAAATGGTTAGTAATTTATTTCTGGTGAACTCTGACAGTGTTAATGCTATCTATGTGATTGGTTTGTAAAAGTATTTTTGGTTCCAGACTTATCATCTTTGAATGTTCTTTAGGATTGCTTTTTCAGCACCTAGTAAATTTTTTTTTTATGATTCTAGTACATAAACAAGTATTGACTAATTTGTGTGTCTTGGGAAAGGCTGTTGTTTGTCTTCTTTGCAGTAACCTAAAGTTCTGATACTACATTTGGGAAATGGTATCTGACTGACCAAACCTGCAAATTTCTTCTACTACATGAAATCATTGTGGGACTGTTGGGAAAAAAGGGACCAAATATATCTGAAATGAAGAGCTTGTACTTTTGTAGTCTTCAAGTGTATAAAACTAGTTTTCTGTAATAATGCTTGTATGGGAGGATATATTTTTATTCTTTTACTCCTGTTCAGTGAAAATGCTGTATGGTTTGTGGTCATGATTGCTAAGTGTTGGAGTGATTCTCTTGGCTTATATCTACAGCACTTGGGATTCCCAGGTGGTCCCTGTTCAAACAGTGTAACTGGGTCTGGGGCAGCTTAGCTTGTGAGATTTGAGTGCATTCAGTTTGGTGTGTCTGTAGCTACAAAAATAGCATGCCTTGCAAAACAGGCCTTCTGTCTGCCACCCACACCAAAACCTAAAGCTTGATCCTGTAGGCAGTTAATACGTTTATCTGGGAGGCTGATTCCATCAGCAAATGCTTTACCTGAAACTGGTGTCCACCAGGCAAAAAAAAAAAAAAAGGCTTATATGGGTAATCACTTTATATATAAGAAAGTGCAGCAGAACACTGTCCTAGATACATTTTTAAAAGCACTTTTTACTTCAGACTACAGGGCTTAAATGTTCCCCAGTAGCAGGAGGCAGTTCTGTGAGCAAATTCTGTTTAACTGGCATAGTTCAAAAGACTTTTAAATTCAGCCATGAGGCAATTCTGGTTCTCCTTCAGCACTAGATGATTAAATTAAATGGAGTGTTAGCGTGAGTAACTTTTTCTGGTGTACTACACAAGGTAATAGATGAGTTCCTCGGAGCCCTAGTTGTAAATTAGGTGACTGGAAAGCCCCGTTTCTGTGTCTAGTGGCTGTAGCAGTTTAATAACTTCAAAAGTTAGATCTAATTGCATATTCTCCCAGTCAGGTGTGGCACTGGGTGATGGCTCATTCTCCTTTTTGTTATAGCAGTCTTGAGGGTAACATCCTCACAGAAATGGATTTCTTGCCTTCTTGTGTTGCACAACAAAGGTTTTTGTTTCAGCCTCTGATGTACAAATCAGGTTGACCCTCTACTGAATAATTAAAAAAAACAAACAAAAGAAAAAACAAAAAACCCACCACCACCAAAAAAAAAAAAAAAAAAAAACCCCCCCCCCCAAAAAAAAAAAAAAAAAAAAACCCCCCCCCCCAAAAAAAAAAAAAAAAAAAAACCCCCCCCCCCAAAAAAAAAAAAAAAAAAAAACAAAAAAACAACAACCAAAAAAACCAAACAAACCACCAACAAAGCAAAAATCAGACAATTTTCTGGAATCTAGCACTGTTATTCTGAGAAAAAAGAAGGGCAAGAATTAATAAGAGATACATTCATAGTGGGGGAGGGGGGAATTTTTGTTTGCTTGGTTGGGTTTTTGTTTTGTTTTGGGAGTTTTGTTGTTCTTTAAACAAAACTTTCCTTTTTAGTGTCCTTGAAAGTGAAAATTCTCAGGCAAAGTGCATTCTGGGCATGAAAAGGCATTTAATTTCTTGTTGTATTTGCACCTTTTATGTGCTGAGACATACGGTTACTTGAAACTGCTCCCTTCAAAGGTGGAAGTGAAATAAGTAACCAACCACTAGACTTCATGAGGCTTCATTTCAAAGATAAAATTGCTGACCTTTTGTATAAATGAAGATCATACAGACAAGAGAGAGCATTGTGTAAGGATTGCTTATGGAAGCAGTTAATTGATTCGGAGTTTAGATCTCCTGCTTCTGTGTGGGGAGATGTGGATTTGTCAGCTGAACAGGCAATTGAATTGTAATGATGGTTTTGAAATTTTTTGCTAGGTCTACTTTGCTTGTTCCCATGTATAACTGACTAAAGTCATGTTCTCCTGAGCACTAAAAGAGTAAATGTTCTTTATCTGTTCTTACCTTTGCATCTTCTGGGAGTTCAGAGCTGAATTTTCTTAGTAGAAGTAACAGAATAGCATAATCTGGTTGATCTCTGCAGCCTTGAAGTTTGGAGGGCAATCCTACAAGAACTTTCAACTAGTATAACAAAGCCCAAGTTGTTTTGTTATCTCTTCTGAAGTTTACAGTTTTAGTAGTGTTCAAAGTTTTTATGGGGAAAACATTATTCTATAACTCTGCCTTCATAATAAACTTGGGGTAGAATTGTGTCCCAGTAGGACACACTGTAGGTGTGACTGGCAGTGGAGTCTAGTAAATGGCAGTGTAAGAGACTGTTGATTAAGACCTAATATTTTGAGTGTGACATAATATTGATGTTAATATTGTGTCAGGTTTTCAGAGGAATTTCAGTCAAACGACTTCAGTAACTGCCAAAAGTGAAGCTTGGGAACAGATGTTGTAATGGGAGTCTTAAAATTTGACAGCTCTTCAAATTACTGCAGTGAGTCTCTGCTTTAGAGCAGAGTGGTTTTGCAGGGCTGATGCCTCTCGCTTTGCTTTTCTCCCTGTGCCTAGTCCAGAATGGGCCTCAGTTTGACCCCATTACAGTCCTATGAAAACTCATGCTCTAATAAACATGTATCCAGGCAGGCAGCATGGAAGAAGAAATGGGTTTGGATGGAGAGGACAGCTGAGGTGAGGAGAGATGGCAATTAACTAGGAGGAGGAGCAACTTGCTTCGAGTTGAAAGAGGGGAAGAATATTAATTGGAATCTGGGACTGAGTTAGGCTCAGGTTGATGATAGTTGATAACTAGCAGAGAGGCTGGGTTGTGAGCTCTTTGCTGTGTTGGAAGTATTTGTCAGTACTGAGGCAGTGTGTAGAATGATGATGCCTCTCACCCAGCACCTTGGGGACGTCAAAGAAAACAAGGACTTGCTGGACAAAGAAGATACATGAAAGGGAGCTGATGGGCAGGGAAAGGTGGACAGGTATAGAAGGGTAGAAGCTAGGATTTTGTAAAGGTGGGTTGGTCTGTTGCAAAAGGAACTTGTGATGCTAAAGGTAGAGTTAGAAAATCTGTAAGGAAGGGACTACAGTGAAATAAACAGAGTTCTGTCGATTGCCATTAGTAGCCAATTAGTCTTTACCACTTTAGCTTAATATATAACTCTGAGTGGTAAAAATTTGTGTTCTGGTCACGAGCTATGTAACTACAAGGATGAATTGTCTGTGCTCATCTCCTGGTTAAGAATTTATGCTCTTTGGCTGCGAAGCAATGCTCAAAAGTCCAGAAGTTGCAGAAAGTAAGCGGCTGTGAGTAAATAATTGTAGGCCATTTCTTCCATTAGTGCCTTGCTTCATCCCCCCAAGTGTATGGTGCTAGTTCTGTCAACGCAGTGTTTGATACTGCGACTTCTTTGCTTTAGGCTGCACCATGCTCTTGCTAGACTGCTCCAGAGAAGCAGTTAATTTCCTCATGGACAGTCTGGTGCTGCATTCTGTAAGTTATTTATTATCAGAATGGTCTAGTGAGATGAGGAAGTAGTTCGCTTCTTATTTTACGGGGGGAGCGAAGGCACGGAGAATTTCAGTTAGTTTTGCATGGTTGGAAATGACTGTAACCGGACTCTTTTTAGACTGCTTTACATATTGCAGCCACATCCCCATAGCACTTGCTACTTTTCTCTTACTGTGATTCCCTCTTAATAATGACTTCTGAAGTCACGCTTGTTTCTTGTGTTTGTAGTCTCTTTGGGCATGTAGCTGCCCTAAGCGAATCGGAAAACAAGGCGGTGCTCCGGGTCCTGCTGCTTGTTGCAGCAGCCGATGTGGCCATTCAAAAAGGCAAAGTTGTTTCCAGTTTCTTGTTTGTAACTACGTGTCTTGCTCAGAGAAATGAGTAAGTGTTAATTCCGTCCTTGTGTGCCTCTGGAGAATTTGTACTCTGATGTTAGTAGCTCCTTTAAGCGTCTGGTGTTGGTGCATTCCTTCCCTATCCTGTACTCGCACAGCTTTAGGGCCAAACTGGCACATGTTGTAAAAAAACACCTCCTTGGTGTTTAGGTGCTACAGAGAAGTTGCAGCCTTATTAACAGAATTGTGGGCAGTGAATTCCTTTCTCTGCTTTATGGTGAGGGGAAGGAGGGATGAGCTGTTTTTTCTTTTTCAGGTGGGAGTCTCTCAGTTGTTCACATTGCTCAGCTCAGCTGTTTAATTTGACAGACTGTTCTATCCTCTGTCACCCCTGTACCCATAAGGTCTTTCTGTTTTGGCGACCCTTGTGACTTCTTGAGTTTCTCTATAGAAATGAAACTGTATCAACCAAGGTAAGAAGTATAAAGCTGCTGTTTCTTCTGTCAGTAGGAATGGTAAAAAACCCTTGTGCTACCTTCTTGGGGTTTCTGATGGCTTGTGCTTTATTTAAAAAGAAAACAAATTTAAATTTATTTTTATTTTGAATCATGCTCATCACTCAGTTTTTTTTCTTGAAAGCTTCTATTTTGAGGAGAAATTGAGTTTTTTCTGGTTAAAAACTATATAGTTTTTTTTATTATTGTTGTTTTTTTGTTTTGTTTGTTTGGTTTTTTTTTGGGGGGGAGGATTGTTTGGCTTTTCTTAAGGAAAAAGTATTTATTCCTAGGTAAAGAAAAGACCAGTAGCCTCTGCTGGTGGATCTCTGGTGTTTTGCCTTTTTTTACCAGACCTACTATGTTGGCCTATTTTCAATTAATATTTGTGTTCAATTAATATTTGGCTGACCAGCTTTTCAGCTTGGAGGACTAGAAATACTACTGCTGTGGAATAAATTTGGTGGAAACTTGCTCTCTCTTGAAAGTGTGGCATTCATTGGTAGCAAATCTCTCTTCAGTCTTAAGTTAGAGAAGAAAATGATCACGGGAGTGCTTTTGATCTCAAAAATCAGTCAGTCTGGGTTTCTCAGAAGCACAGCTGGCTTCTGATGTGATCTTGGGAATGTGACAAACATTGGTGTTCAAACCTGAGGTACTTTCATATGGAAAAGGACACATAAACAAATGTTTTAAACAATTAGAACCTCAGGGGCTGTTTCTGGCCTTATGTAGGGTTTTTGTGTGTTTAGTTATGTGATCTGTCAGCTCTGCCCACCTTTACCTCTGTGGGTGGATTTATTCAATTTAAGTCTCCTCAGTTCAAGTAAGAATTGTAGTGACACTTTATTAAAGAACACGAACTGCAACATGCTGAAGCATAGCTACATGTGGGTGAGTCAGGAGAGAGCTGGAGTAGCAGCACTCAAAAGAAAAGGAAGTACAGTCATGATAAAACTTTATTTTACAAAGGGGAAAAAAACCAACCGACCTAATTAAAAAAAAAAAAAAAAAAGGCAAATAAGAAGCCATCTGTCTCCAGAGGATGGAATGCAATAAATTGATGTAGTTTGTATGTTGGTTACTCTCCATGTATATAGATTAGTGTGTGTGTACAGATCTCTAGTCCCACTCGTGCACCCGTGTGCGTGGTGTGTCTGCACACTGTGCAGGTAGTCAGCTGCATTGTGTCTCAAGACACTGCTTGAGCAGGGCACTTTATATCCAAGGCAAACTGGAGCTGATGTAGAATCCACATGTACTTATAGGAAACTAATACTTTAATTGCCGGTCAAAACACTTTGGTGGTTTTTGAGCCCCTGTTTTGTTTCCTTTCTTCCTTTGCCTTTGCTGATGCTCATGTTCCATCTGTGGAGGGCAGGTCCTCCCTGCCAAAGGACAGGCCTGCACACACTCCCTCATCAGGGCACTGTGTGCTGCTGACAGTTGTCAGGAAATAAAAAATGCCGTGTACAATAAAGTTTGATTTCTAGCTATGTGTTGGATTTACAGCACTGCCAGAATAGTTCTGTACTGCATGACTTTGTGGTTTTGATGCATATGCCATAGCTTCAGTGAAGGAACGAAAAATTACTTACTAAGTTCCAGTAACTTGTGTTTAGCTTCCACAGTTACATGGCTTTTACTTCCTCAGAGAGCATGTCATCTTTGGTCTTAGTATTTTAGCATGTTAAAAACAAAAGTTGAAAGTCAAATGCTTTCTTTAAAATGAAAAGCACAATTGTTGTGCTTAGAAATGGCCTATTTCCTGGTTCTGAATCAGTGTTTTTTTAAAAAAGAGCCCGACCAATACAACAAATATATTTACATGGTAAAATGTTCTCTGCAAAAAGATTGGGGTTTTTTTTGGTCAAGTGTTGTAAACAAGCACAAATTTAACTTCACACTTCAAGATTTTTCTTCATTGCTTAATCATAAGAAAGATAAGCTATTTTATGTTGGTACTTCAGCCTATCTCTTTTCAAGGACAGTGTTCTGTCTTATGCTACAACTTTTTGAAAGTCCAGACACATAAAAAAAATAGAAGACAGTGAGTGAAAGCTTTGTTAGATATGTCTGAGCAGTCATCATAGGACATTATAAATACCCTAATTCTTTGAACCGCTTGTGCTTGTGTGCAGTTTTTTGCTTGATTTAAAGCTGGCTTATTTAAGGTATTCTTTTTCCCCCTTGCCTTAGGCAGTGCCAGAGTATGAATTTCTACATTTCATCTGCTGCCCTTCACTGAAGGAGGGCACCTCATAAAAGTATTTTCTCTCTTATCGGGCGGTCGTTGTGTGTAACATCATCTCTGCCCTACTGCTGTCAGCTGTGCTCTGCTTCATAAATTGCTGAGGCTGCTGGGACAGGACTGGCTCGTAGCGGAAATGTGGAGGCTGTGTCCTGCCTGCAGTGCTGTAATAGAAGTTAACTGGAAGGTGGGGTTCATGCTCTTGTTTTACATCTGCTCAGATAGTTTCACTCTCACCGCTCTGTCCTTCCTTATCTTTTATTTAGCACTTACGTAAAAGGCTTTTCTTGCTTGTAGTTCAGGAAATATCTGACATAGATAGCATTCTTTGTGTTTTCTTTTGCTCTTACCAGCCACACTTCTCTCTACTTTATGCTTCCCCTGAATGTTCCTAAGCCAAAAAGTTTAGAGTAACTAAAAAGAGCTACTAGTAGAGTCTAGTTGAGTAGTACAGTAAGTCTGGTTCTTTCCTTACTGCTTCTTTCATTTAGTATCATTAATATTTGTAATCATCTCTTCAAAGCTGAGGCTAGAACTGCCTGAAAAGGAAGTTGTTTGAATTCAACAATGACTTTTTTTAGTAGAATCCTAGGATGGTTTGGGTTAGAAGATCACCTAGTGCCAAGCCCCCTGCTACTGATGGAGAACCTGTTTATCAGTTCTGAATGCAGGACCAGTCAGGCCAGGAGTCCAGAGAGGTTTGTTTTTTGAACTGTGCTTTGGAATTGGGGATGGCTTGTTGAATAGGACATAGCTTCCTTTTTTCCTTTTTTTTTTTTCCTTTCTTCCTTTATGCTGGTTCTCAGGGTTTCTCAGGACTTGTAATTGGGACAGACTGTAGTAGTCTGGTTTGCATTTCTGACAAATACCTCTTCTGGGTCTGGGTAAAATTTATGGTGCAGAAGCAAACTTTTCTTTGTGAGAAGCCATGAGACACTATTCTTTTCTAAAGCAGTGCTTCCAGAAAAAAAAATTTAAAAATTCTTTTGCTGTGAAGCTGATTTTCAAGGTCAATACTTCAAACGTTTCTAGTATCATTTGAGAAGAACTAAATTCAGCATCTACTGCCTGAGATTTTACAGTGGAATACATTTATGCATTTCTTAGTTATATGGCAGTAATTCTGAAAATCTATCTTGGCTTTTGTAATTTTTTCTTTAACAAGTTTGAAAAAGGTAGTATTTTTTTCTTAGACAGGCAGAGTCAATGTTCTTCCCCCTCCAAATTTTGTAGGTTGCTTATGAAAAGAGCCCTGTAGGGGAAGTTTGTCTCTGACACAGTAGCCATGTCCGCAGCCTGGAAACAGAGTGATTAGTTCCTCCTTTGCCTATAGTACCTGCGCCAAGTAGTTGACTCTATGTACCTTATGAAGTGGGACTGATTTAATCTTTAAATGAAATAGCACGGCCATGGTTTTTAAAGATGCTGCATTGTTGTTTTAGGAACTAGCTAGATGTCAAAGAAATCATTTTGTAAAACACGTGTGGAGGTTCAGCCCCAGAACTGTCCCATCTTAATGAGACTTGCACCTCTTACTGTTGACTTACATGTATTTCATCTAATCTATGTTTATAGAAAACTGCAGCACATATAAAGATTGCAACAGTAATATCAATACCTTTGATTTACCAAGAACAGAAAGGATGGAAATATGTTATCTAGTCTATTTGCCTGGTAATAGAGGATCAGTTCTATCTGCTTGTCTTATTTGTAAGAAAATTATTATATTTGCATTTGTCTCATGGCCCAGCTTCTGACTCACTGGAAGGCTTGGATAGAAATACATATTCTATTGCATAATACTTTTAAACATACTATTTATCATACATCAATATAATATATATATATTAAAAACATTATATGAAATACTCTGGGATGTGAAAATATTTTTTTCAGAATCCAGTAGATGGAGTATGCAATAGAAACATCTGTACCAGCTGACCTGAGATGATTTTTTTTCTTTCTTTTTTTGTTGAATGAGATGCTCTAATCCCTGTTGCTTAATTGTTCTAGTCATACTGGTGTGCAGGGTAGGTGATTTGAAAAGGTCCATCTATTTCACTGCGATGAAATGAACTGTAGTTGTCTATTGCATAAATAGAAGTAGTCATCTAAAGCTTGGACTTGCCTAAGTTCACTGTTCTGCTTGTCCCAGCCTGTGTGCTGGTTGGGCCACACAAAACAGGCTTGTGAAACTGGTCCAGACTTCAAACAAACAACTTGTGGACTCGTAGTAGTTTTAACCAGTGAACTTACCCATGCTAGCCCATGGTGTTGCTGTTGGTAGAACAGAGGAAGTATGACAAGAGCTATCTCATCTCTGCCAGTCATGGCTTAAAATATTTCATTTAAAGTGCTAGAAAAACCAAAGGAAATAAATGCAGATCTTAATTTTATACTTTTGAACTTGCGGTGTAAAAGGGCTTTGTCTTTAGCTGAACTGTCTGCTTTCTCCCATGTGAGGGTGGTTTGGTTTGGTTCTTTTTTGTTTTTTGGGGGTTTTTTTTGTTT
>VWZN01015140.1:544498-589014 GCA_013396955.1 Regulus satrapa
TTTTTAAATTTCCTGCTTTCTCAGGGCTAACTATTCTGTGCTATACAGCAGTAAAAGATGTCTTCCTGCCTCCCCTGGGAGGTAATGGGGGCTGGTGATAAAGCAGTTAATATTGCCTCCTACCACTACCTCTGTCCAGTAGCTCTTTCTAAGCTTAAATACATTTGTAGTACTTCTTTTCAGAGTTTATAGTTCATTTATGTTCATTTTCAATTTCAGTGGTTGTAATCTCAAAACCTTCTGTCTCTAGGCTTTTCCTCTGACGGTATCAGGCTTGTAAAGGAATAGCAATAATTCTTACAAATCCAATTTCAATAAATGGTTGTCAGTGACAAGTTACTTGTGGGGACCTGAATGGGTTATATCTGTAACTGCCCTAGGAAATTCCAGCATCCTTCCTGCTTTTAGATGTTTTTCAAGGAAAGAAAAAGGTAGTAATTCAGGCCAGTTAATCTTATTTTTGTTGAGAGGAGAACTGGGCGTTTTCAGGTCTGATGACAGAACAGATCTTTAAGGTAGGAGCCACTTACTGTCTTGCAGATACCTTTTATAGGATATCCTCCCATCAAAGTTGTGAAGGCAAATGCTTTAAATAAAACTTGAGAGATAAATTTAATCCTGTGATCTTTTTCACAAGCAATCTTTGCTGTCAGAGTGATTCAGGAGTAACATGAGACTGATTGCCCTGATGCCTGCCTTTGAATTCTGCACAGTTGTGCCAGTTTAATATTAGTTTTGTATGTAATTTAGAATATCATGAGAGAGTCCCTTCATTTACCAGGAGGTATTGAATACACCCTTTTTCCTTTCCTGTTCATATATGAAGCACAAAATTGCCTTCACAGTTTGTACGCTATCTCCCTTCTGAAAGCATCCAGGAATGACATTCCTTGATTTTTATCTCTTTTCTGCCATGGAAAAGAACAAACTGTCAAGACTTCTTTGCCAATTAAGAGTACTCTTCTGCATTTCTTTGTAAATATAGCTATCTAGAGACAGTGCAAATTAAATGATCTTGAAAAGTAGAAGTACATTAATCTAGACTGACTGAACAGATACCGGGACTTGCTTAACTTCCCCTTTTAGTCAAGTAACATTGGTAGGCTGAAAGGCTGCCTGCTCTTAACTGTGATACAGTACAGCTGTGAAAATGAATGCTTGGAGTACTGAGTAAAGAGATTTATAAGAACAAGGCTGCTAGCTGCAGATACTTCTTCATTTTCCCCTCAGGTAAGTGCAAACTTTATTCATATTTGAATAATTTGCTCAGGGACTTGCTTCCATATACAGAGATTTCTCCCAGACTATTACTATTTGGCCTGGTCTCTTCTCAAATAGTTGTAGGACTTTTTTTTGTCTTTCTTAACTAAGCTGTGGGTCTGGAGTTGCTTGCTCTTTGCCTTCAGAAATGGGGGGAAAACAATATGTACGTGGACAGGATTTGGTTTCTCTGACTTTGAATGGTGTCTATTTTAGCCTCTGACTTTCCATTCTATAAATATGAAAAAGTAGACTTGGTTAGAATTTTTGAAAGTGGAAGCAAAGTCTGACGGGTCAGTCATTTCAGAAGTGCTCATCTTCTATTAATATATCCAGCTAGGCATTTTTAAAGAATAAACAGGCTAAAAGTAAGTTTTTTAATCTTCAGCACACTAAGGAGAAGGCTGAAAGCTATGAATTTGCATGTTGGGAATGGTGTTTATGGTGTTGACTTTAAACTGTGTTGCAATACTTGAGTGCTTTACTGATTTGAATATGTCTGATAACAGTGCTTGCACGCTGGAGAAACCTGTTGAGGGTGAGGGAACGTGCAGCCTGATGGCAGATTCAAAGCCATGAACACATATACACACATAATGGAATGTATTAAAACATTGTAAATGCTCCAACTTTGAAAAGATTTCATAGTTAAGAAAACTTCTGTGGAGCTCTGATTTCTGATGAAAGGTAGCAATAGATCCAGGTTTCAAAACCCTCAAGTGTTTATGTTGCTCTCTGTAGAGCATGTTTGTGTGTTAACTTACAAAGGGTGTTGATGTGGCTGAGTATAATATAGAGCAATTTTTACGTAAAGAGCACATGATGTTTAAGGTTCTTTGCCTCACTTTTTTTCCCCATTGTAAACATCTAAAGCCCTGTAAGATGTGAAATGTGTATCCTGTATTTCAGTGTTTTATTTACTTACTAGGACTTGCAACGGAACTTTGACAGTCATAAAACTGATGGTATTAAATATTAATTCAATTTAAACCAGAAATTCTAGAGCTGTCCTTCTTTTGTGGGTACAAGACAGCCCACAAAAGCTTTTTAGGAGCCCAGAGTGCAGCAAGCATAGTGATCAGGAGCAGCCATCTATGGACTGGTTTCTCTGTGTCTCTTTTTTCTGTCCCTCTCCCCTATGCCTTTTTTGTCCCTATCTGGTCTTAAGTACACTTATTTTCACCTTGTATATATTTTGAACTTCCGTGTCACTCTGTGTATGACTTAATTTGACTGGAGTTTGTGTGCTGGGGAATGATCCTGTTTGCCATCCCCCTGCTCTTGCAGTCACACGTCTCAGAGGAAGTAAAGTAAATGTTCTGCCTTTGGGCTGGCAGAGTTGGAGCTTTTTATGACAAAAAGTAGGAAGAGCTGCGGTTGGAAGGAGGCTGAGTATCACTGCCTTTAAGCAGTAGCTTTTATTGTCTAGTAGAAAAGTTGTAGCTCTGTTTTCTGAGATAAATCTGCTTCAATGGCTTGGCATTGCCCCAATGTACCTTTTTGGAACAGTGATCCTTGACATTAGTGAGTGCTGAAGGAGCTCTTTCCCATTCTAGGCAGAGTGCTCAGTGGGAGAAACTGAAAGTCTGTAAAATACTGTTTGATAATTCCTTATGATAATCAAAACTTCGGTAGTTTGTACAAGAGTTTAAGGTAAGGAAGACATTATTTCCTCAGAGGTCAAATTCCTGCCATGTGTTGCTCTTGTGCTGTGTGAGTGCACAAAGGCCCCAAGGAGGGTTCTAGAAACTGCCTCAGATGTGGGGTTTCTCAGTGAATTAGATCTTGTTTTCGTTGTATTCTGGTATTAATAGGATGTGATACCTTTTAGGGCAAGATCGGTGTGCCTTGATGTTACAGGTTTTGTTTCTACTTTTGTGGTATGTTGCATTTGCTGGTTTCAGAGTAGGCAGGGGAAGCGTAGCTGCTTGTGCTCTCTGCTACCTGTTAGGAATGTGACACGGAACCGGAGTTGGAGATGCCACCTTTCTGCACTGTTCCCGTTTCCTTGCCTGGTTCTTGAGAACATTTCTCATGGTCTCATGAACTGCTTAATGGCTTCTCTGTTTTGTATTAAGTGTGATGTTTGTGATCACGGAGGGTAAGTCTGGTTGACCAGTTAGACAAAAAGCTGGTTTTACTTTTCCAAGTGTGGTTTATTCTTCACCAGTTCTATAGACTTCTTATAGACTCTTGTATGAGAGAGAATAGAATTTGTGGATCCTGTTAATCATCTGAGCACAAATTTCTTTTGCTCGAAGGTTTCTTCCATGGAGCAGCTTTTTCTATAAATTTGACTTAAATACACCTTATGCATTTGTAAAATGTAGTGTAATTTGTAAAATGTAAATGTAAAATACATTTGTGCTAATTTTTAATTTTAGAAAATTGTACCTAGGTTCAGTGATGTTTTTAAGTGGTGTGTTCTAACTGCAGGACATCTTATGACATTGCTCTCTGATAATGTAGCAGTAGCAAGTGTTGAAGTTGGTTGATCTGGATGAAACTTAATTTTTTCCCCCTCAAGCACATCATTTGACATGTGCATATTTTTCTTTTTTAATTTAATTATTATTTTTATTTGTTATCTTTGTGAGAGGATAATTTGATCAGCAGTTTGGAACACTTGAATGATTTTATAATTCAAAATTATCTTAAAAAAAGAATTTTTTGAACTATAATGTGCATATTGAAGTGAAGCTACTGTTTATGTCCAGGGTTAGTCTGGGCTGTCTCACTGTCTCAAGTGATTAGTTACCTTCTTAGTGTCTGTAGGGCCTTAACTTAAAGGCTTAAGAAGCTCAAGTTTTCAGCAGTAAAACAGTAACTTCCATTATTTTTCAGGCTGATGGATGAGAGTTTAACATTAATATCTTTGCTGGATAGGAATGGATTATCTGATTTTTGGAGTCTGTAGTGTTTCAGCTATTTCTGTCTTATGTGATGTAGTGCAGAGACTTTGGAGGTATTCTGCATGAGTGCTTCAGCAGAGTATCCTCATGGACAGCCTGGAGAGTCACTAAACAGCCTCTTCTCTGCTGATGCATTTATCCATTGCTACCCTTACCAGCTCTTGCTGAATTCAAACACAACACACCTGGCTAAAGTCCTTCTCTTCTTAGTGTTGAGCGTTTGGCCTCATCAAGAAGAAAGATAAGATAAGATAAGGAACTGAAGTATGGCAGTGTTAATTACCTGGAAGCAAATAGGAAGTTGTAGTAAAAACAGGGATCACATGCGTGTTTCTCTAGTTACTGCAGCACTGGACTGAATTTCTATAGTTGAATGACTCCTCATAAAACATGTTTATAAGATAGAAGCAAAGGTAGTAATAGAATATGGGACTCCTTTAGTTTATCTGCAGTGATAAATTAACTGAAAGTACATCCAAGTGAAACCTTTTCATACTTTCAGATTTGGAAGATCTTAGTCATTATTTGTGGCTTTCTTTTTAATACTTTTTTGCCGATACTTGTATTTTTAAGAAAATAATAATTTGCACAAAAATGAGATGGAAGCCCAGAAGGGCAACATCCATTTTTAGATGTGAGTGATAAGACAATGAAAAAGTTAATGTTTTCTTTTTGTTACTAAATCTTTGAAAGCCAGATTAATTTTTATTGAAGGACAGAAAAGCTCCTGGAAACCTCCTGATCAGCCAAAGGGGTTTTGCACTGCTCTTTGTGAAGTCAGCCCTTCCTCTGTCAGTGAGCTTTCTGTGTGCTTTTGACAATACCATTAGGCAAAAGAAATTTTCTAGTTCAGCCACAGTGACAAGCATATCTTTATTAAAAAGATTTATAGTTATGTAAGTTTTCTTGCTTCCTCTGTGTTGTTTTTGTCACATTCCAGTATTCAGAGATTGCTGGAAAATGTCTGTTGTTGGAAAGTTCCTGCTATAGGAGATTTCTGCTATAAGAACACCCATAAATCATCCAGTTCTTTGGCAGTGTCTTTGCCACATGAGATGTCCCTGATAAATTGTGGAAGTTCATGAATGGGAATAAAAATAATTCCATAGTAGGTAATGTTTGTTTTAGCCCATGCTGGGCAGGATGACCCTCAAACTAAACATTGTGAAAGTTAGCTAGTCTTCTTATTCTGAGACTCCTTCTGAGAGAGATATGGAAGCTTTCTGTAGTTGCACTGAGCAAGGCCAACAAGGCTCAGTGAGTCCTGTTAGAGCAGAAGATTTAACTTTGAGTGCTCCTAACTGTGTATGTGTGTAGCCTCCTTCTGTCAGCAGGCAGACACAAATACGGTGTGCAATTAACCTGTACTAAATCCAACACACCCTGTAGGCACTGAATCACAGTCCTTGAGCAGATGAGTCCTGCAGCCCCACGAGATGGATCCAGCTCCTTGCTGGCAGTTCTGCCTCGATGGTGGCACGCATGCTTCCCTTTGTAGCCCTGGCCAAGCTGGAGCGTGCTGCTGCAGGATTCCTGTCACGCTTCCCCGGTTGCCATCTTTCTGAGCAGCTGGGAAGCCTCTGCTTTTCATTTGGTTGAACATTAACCTCATATGTGACACTGCCCATGCTCTGGTTGCATGGTGTGGTAAAGAGCCCTGTGGGTTTCTCATGGAGGAGCAGCCTAAAGCGTGCTCTGCCTGTAGAGCAACTCTCCCATCACATGGTTTGATGGAGTCCCTGGTCTAAATTTGGAGACAGGAGCCAGGCACCTTTATTTCAAGTTTGGTTACACATACTAGTACAGTTTATCCCTGGTTTTCAATTATACTCTCGAAGTTGGTGGTCCTAGAACATTTTTCAGGATGCTTTAAGTGCTTTTGCTGATGACACTGTTGTTGGATATGCTGGCATCTGCCTGAAATTAGTGATAATTGGATGAAGGGAATCTGCTACCTATGCATGTCTGTTGTTGGAGTTTTACAGCAACTTCATGTCTACCAGAATTATGCTGGCCATGATTTCACGATTTTGTATAATACAGTTCCCTTTCTTCATATGTGTATTTAAGTTGAGTGTTGTGTCTTTATGGAAAGTGATTCTTCGGGATCTGTTAGTCTTAAGTAAGTCTTTCTAGCCTTAGAATAGCAAAAAAGCTTTGTAGCATGACACATCTCTAAATAATTTTTGTTGTTCTTGCTAGCTTTTTTTTTGTTTTTTAATTTGACTTTTGTTCCAGGGTAAAGTTTGATTTCAAAAGCATGAACTAACTGTCTTGCTGCAATCTCTAGAATATGTGTGTGGATATTTGAACATCCAAGTTTGGTATTTTGCTTAAGCAGAAAAATGTAAGACTTGTTTTTAAATGCTTCCTTTGTTACTCCAAATACAGGCTAATATAGAAAAATTATTGTGCTCCTGTTTTGACTGAGGTTATAACTTGCACATTAAATGTAGGAAAAATGCCTCTGGAAATGATGGTACAAGTGCCCTTTGAATAAAGATCTTGTGCTCTCTCAGTGCAGACTTGAATGGGAGGATGTGGGAGAGTAAGAATGGCTTGAAAATTCATCAGATTTCCTGTGCAGAAATAGGAGTCCAGTTGCCTTTAATGTCTTGGTAGTGAGAAGCGGATGTAAAAGCTGAGAGTCGGCAGACAACCTTCTGAGGGTGAAACTTTCTACTCAAGGTCTCAAACATAAGCTTTGCAGTATTTTTTTTTTTTTTTTAATAAATATTGGATCCTAAAAAGATAATTCGGACTGCTTAAGCTAAGAGCTTAAACTATTTACTCATCAGATAAAGTTAGGTACTGTAAACATCACTAATTCCTGCCTCTCTGTAGACTAGATAACAAACTTGTCTAAATCCAGCTGATCAACAAATGGAGGGAAAAAAAGGATGTATTGACCAAGTACCCAGAGCAAGGGCTTCATAGCATCTTTCCCCTTCAGAATTTTTAAATTACAGACTTGTTATATCTCAATAAGAGATAACGAGGCAGACTCATTATGCCTAATGATGGGTTATAAGGGACACCTGACTCTACCCTCTGTTTAAGGAGTCTTGAATTGAATTGTCTACCTGAGATCCAGGCTCCTCTCTCCCTCCCAACTGACGCTGGGACACTTTATAAGTAAAAATATAAAGGACATTGAAGCTGGGACATGTTATGAATAGGGGCTTCAGGGGTGTGTCCAGGAAAGACTAAGCACAACAGAGCCTGGTGTGAAGGAATTTTTGTGGAGTGGAAAAGTCTTGTGTTTAGTCTTTGCTTAGGACAGATCTCTGTCCAAGAGAGATCTTAAACTGATCTTGCAGTCAGGATATGCTGCTTCTATCTTATAATTACAAGCTGTAACTTATTGAAGAGTTTGTGTAGCTTGCTCATAACTTTAACAGTTAAAGATCTTAGAAAGCAGAACTGGTCCACTGGTGATGGTCACATGAGGATCTTCTTTTACTGTGCCTCTGTAAAGAGTAGAAGAAACAGGCTGATCATCGGATCAGTCCATGTGTTAATTCCTGGTTTCTATAATGCAATTCAATGCTTTTGTTGGGTGTTGTGTATCCAAGGGAGTAAACATACACCAACTGAGATCTGAGGTCAAAAATTTGTGGCATCTGTACTTGAGAGTGAAGAGATATTCCAGGTTGTGCTTTGTGCCTCTTTCTCTGTTCGGCAAGAACATTTTAAGACAAAATAACCGCTCCTGACATTCATTATAAGAATTATCAGGCTTTCTGCAAGGACTCTGCTCTCTGACCGAGTTTCTATAAGTAACATGTTCTGAACTTAATTGTCCTCCTCCTTTGTTTTTATCAAGAACATCCTCTCATTAGAAATAGGAAAAGATTAGTCCTGTCTCTGTCTGTCTGTATGTACGTGCCCTTTTCACCCTGCTATGGAAACCTGCTCCATAACTCATCTGGAGAACATGTCATCTGTGTCCTGCCTCTTTGTCGCTGAGTTGAGTCACTCTAAAGACTTGAGTCACTCTCAGAAGAGTTCCCTTTCAAAAGGGAACTGGAGAAAACCCCATGTTATTTCAAGTCTGGCATCAAATATATTCTTTTTTGCTCACGATTAAACTTTAGGTCTGTCTAATACAAAAGTATTCAAATGATTGGCATATTCACTGCTTCCACATTTGTCTTTGAAACAGAGGAATATGCTTGTATGGCTAAATGGTGTAAGTATGAGTTTCAGTGTAGTGTGGGTTTTTTTTGTTGTTGTTTTTGTTTTTTGTTTTTTTTTAACACACAAAAGCTATTTTCTTCTTATTGCTGCATTTGTATTAAATGCAGAAATGGGTTCCTGAGCTCTGGTGGACCTGAGAAGCTGGGTGAATGAGGGCTTGAAGGTCTGTAATAGTCTGGTGGGAATCAGAACTTCTGCAGTGAAAGTCTACTTCTGCAGTGTGAGCAGTCTACTGGAATCGGAATATACACTATTTCTAATTGTAATTAATAAATAATAAATTGAAAAGTGATAAGAATAGTCATTGAAAATTCAGTCCTTCCATAATACTTACAATTATTTTGGAAACCTGGATTTTCAAGGGAAGTTGCTAAACTGTGCTGCAGCACTGAGCTTGAAATACCACATCCAATTTGAAAGCTGCAGTACGGCACTGACAGGAGAAAGTGTTCACAATTGGAAATCCTTTCTATGACTTTGGAGTAATTATCGGAGGAAAAGCTGGTCAGTGTTCTGTTTGGTAAATTGCACTTCAAAGAATACATTATGTTGGGCTGATAATACTTTAAACCTCTGCCAAATGTTTGCTGAGGGAGAAGGGAAGGTTATGTGTGTCTTTGCAACTCTTAGCTAACTGGGTGATCCTAATTTACTCACAAAATTGTATTCTATTACGTGAAATACTAGAGGTACATTTTAAACCATATTTAGTGGCTTTGCAGCTCAAATCTGTGAGGACTAGCATGCTTAAGTCCTGTAACTCATGCTGTTCTAATGAATGAAAAAAAAGGAATGCTTGGTGTTGAAAATCGTCAGGGTGACACTAGAACGCTTTGGTGTTACATGGAAGCAGAGCTGCAGTCTTCTGGAGCCAAATTGTTTTAACCTTGGAATGTGTCTTAGCATCAGTGTTACTTCAACTGAGTTGAAGCTCAAACTGTTGAGTTTTAGTGTAATTATTTGGTCTCAAACACTTGGTTTAATTTCTGTCCTGGAAATAAGGAATGACAGCTTACTTTCTCAGCTGTGCAGAAGCGAAAAACTGGGGATTTTTGAATAGTTCTCAGACTACCAATTCCTCAAATCACAGAATTTCCTCTTTCAACTGAAAATTAAAGTTTGCCAAAATATGTTCATAAGGGGAAAAAGTAGTCTGTATCATTTTAGCAGGATATAAAATTCTCAAGTTTTCTTGCTGTGGATCTATTACTGAATTCTAGTATTTGTATGTTTTCCTGTTTTTGTAGGACACTGGTTGTGTTGATCTCTGCCTTTTTTTGCATAGCTATTTACTATGAAGAGTAGCCTGCCAGAAGCTCTGCAGGGGTTATTTTGACTGCTCAATGTGTTTGCTGTCTTATGTCTGACACCAGAATTGTTTGTGAGCTACCATAAGCCTTCTGACACTTAGTTATCTTTATGGATCTTTATGGCGTATTTTTTTCTTCAGCTCATTTTGTGTACTCTGCATTTCGGATATGTCTTATGATGGGCTGTGTTGTGTCTAGAGGTCAGTTGTGATCTGTGGTAGGGAGGATGCATCACCTTAAATCCACATCACTGTCTCTCCTGTGCCTTCTGTGCTTTGGACTAAGCAAAATCAAACATGGGCAAAGATGATGTGTGTAATGTGATTTTTAAGTGTGGTTCATATCTATACAACAGTGCTATACAGACTAGGTGGAGTTATTCCTAAGTTGGATTCAGGCAAAGCTTTTGAGTTGAAATAGCCTGCACGTTAAGTTGTGAAATCTACATTTGTCTGGGCTTTTGAAGATGCTGCGTAGTTTACGAAATAAAGAGGAAATGAAATGGTGTCTCAGGCCACCCCAGACTGTCGCTTCATTAATGTCATTGGGATGCAATTGTCTGACTGGAGCAAAGCAGAGAACTGGAATGTGGAATGTAGGGTCAGGAGCTGAGGGCTTGGGCAGAATTTAAGGACAGAGTGACCTCTGCATCTGTTTCTCTCAGCTTTGAGTCATTCCTGTTACCTGCTCGTGAAGGCACGTAGCCAGCTCTGACACGGGCGTTACTTGGGTTGTGTCAGTCTTGTTTTAATGGTGGCAAAGGCTGCAAAATGATTTAACTTGAAACCCTGTGTAGACATTGCTGACAATCCGTATCTGACAATAATTGCCTGTTTTGCCTTAGTGTTTCAGCAAACTGTCTTGATTGGAGTACCCTGAATCCTTCAGTGAAACCAACCAAGCCTCATGTTAGTGGCTTTACCATTTGTTCCTGAGGACGTAGCCATTAGTAAACTTCTCAGAAGTTTTCTTCCTTGTATCTCAAATGAGTGTGAAACTTGAGGCTTGAGAAGCACTGGTTGTGCCCCTGCCTGTTGAAACATGTATGCCAGGGAAAAGCACACACTGTGCGATTCACAGAAGGCTTTTTGCATCTTTATGGTTAATGGTTTTCTTGAGCATGAATTCTGTATGGAGAACAAGATTTAATCAGGTGCTCTACTAATTCCACCTTCCCCTTAAGTGACAAAATGAATGAAGTAAGGGATGGTTGCTTACATCAAGAGGTGAAGTCTCCCTAATTTAGCAGGAGCAAGTAGGTTTATTGTCTGCTTCCTTCTTTTGAATTCATCCTACAAAGCTATGCCAACACAGTGTGTGGAGGGCAAGCAAGGATATCTCCTGGGAATGAGCTTACTCTTTTGTTGTTCACCTGCTATTCTCATTAGCCTGTCAAAGAAACAGTGTTAATTTACTCCACAAAGGTCTATTGAAATAAAGAAAACTAGTTTGTGAACAAATCTTGTCTGTAAACTAAGATGGCAGTTAACTTGGTTTTTCTCAGCTATGCTATTTATACCATAGGTTACAGTTTGGAGATACGTTATTTAAAAAGAAAAAAAATAAATCTGTCTTGACAGGTTTCATGGACTGAACTGAATAAACTTAGATCATATATAAGGAATTGTTGGCTTGAAAGCTGTAGTGATCTTCCAAAGGGCCCATGTTTTCTGCAGCTTTTTCTGTGTGTGCCCCCACTTCAGCACCCTTGTTCTTACTGTGTGCAGTGCTGCCCAGTGCTCCTGCGCAGATCCTCCTTCCTTTCCAGTTCCTCCTATCACACCAGGCTTAATTCTTTGCCCTGTGCTGGCAGATGATGTGCTTCCACTGTTTTTCCTGGATGTTTCCATCATCTCTTCGATCCACTGTAACATATGGCAATTCTGCCAGGTGGAATTCTCCCATCCACAATGGCTCCACAGTTCTTGCTGCTGGCACTGGCTTCCCTTTCTCGCCAGTCTGCAGGCAGGGCTTGTCAGGGAGGAGGAACTGCAGCAGAGGAAATGCTGGGCAGCCAGGAGTGGGAGCAGTGCAGGACTGGAGAGGGCAGAAGTGTCTCCAGTGGGCTTAGGTATTCCTCTCAGTAAACCAAAATCCTACTTGTGGTTTCAGTAGTTAAAAGGAGATTTAAGCATTTGAATTTGGCAATGCGATGCTGCATGTCCTGACAGTGGAACAGCGGAAATATAACAATTTTTCTGTTTAATGAAATGATCAATCATGCTTGAAGAAAAATCCATTTTTGATACTGAATAAGAAGCTTTTCATACTGCAGTGTGGCATGGTAGAAGGAAGTCTGTTTGATTGAGTGTATTGAAAGAACTTGTGGAGTTTCTTAACTGGTCACTTGAGCAGCAGGACTTGCAATCCAATTATGGACTGTGGGCAGTGATGGAACTGCTCTGCTCAGCTCTTGTCGAGCAGCATGAATGAAAGGATCTTATGGCTTCCATTCATTTTATAAGATAATTGTTAACCTATACAGTTGTCTGTTAAGAGGTCCATGAATGAAGGGAACTGAATAGGGTGGCAGAACAATTGTTAAGACAAAGCCTGTGCATTAATGGAGTGAATGTGTCTTGGGTGTTTTTTAGATTTCTCTTTCTGCAACAGAGCGAAATAGTGCTTCTTACAATCTTTGCAGAAAAAAACCCACCAACACATTAACTTGACAGGCGGTTGCTTATCTTAGGTGCTGCCGTGACACAAACTGGCGAAAGTTATTGTTAGTTAATATAATTCTTTTTTTTGGTTTTGCTTTTCAGTTGTCTGTTGCAATTATTTGCTTCCATGTAGCTGAGAATAGGATCTCTTGGTTTTATTTGGCCGTTATATTTTGCGTGGTATCTGAGTCCTTGCCTTCTTTTCTCCTAGCTGCGCTCTTCAGGCTGCAGGTTTTTCCTTTGCAGAGAGGGCAGGAGGCAATGGGTGGCATCTTTTGATGGTAGTTTTTGCTGGGACTAAAATCATTACCCAGCCTTGATACTTTATAACTCTTCCTCTTCCCTCCACCCTTCCCGACCTGGGACAAATCAGTAATATTATTTGTTATTAGAAATTTAACTGCAAAGCAGCAGATTTTTGTTAAATGCTTGTTAATCAGGATTATCTGATGTAAAAGGAACTGCTGATAGCTGATTAAATACAAATTAACGCTGAATATTTCATGCCTCTTCAGCTGGATTTGAAATTACATGACAGGGATTTTATATTTCAAAGCCAAGTTTGTGCTAAAAACAGACACGTTGCAGAATATGCTTGACTTTGCTTTAAGAAGCAGAAAGAGAATTGGAGGACAAAATGGGAAGATTGCTCTTTAAAAGAAGCTTTCAGAAGTGAGATACTAAAAAGAAACATTCTGGTACCAGGAACACCTGAAGCAGGAGTAACAGTGGTTTTGCTGGAGACAGGTTTAGTGACAACACTCAGTATTTAAATTAGCTGAAATGCTTGAAAGAGAAGCAACCTACAAAAGCCTCAAGGGAAAAGACTTACGAGCCTTTCACCACAACAGAAAGGTACCAGTTCTGGGCAGTCCATCATCCAGTTAAAAAAAGTAGACTGCTTGCTATATAAATCTACTCCAAATGAGCTGAAATACCTTCAAGTGCTTGCAATGGAATCTCAGTGCTGCATTTCCGTAGGAAATGCTGTTTTGTCTGACCATGCAAATTAAACCAGAAACTTAGTTTTGAAGCAGAAAATCCTAGTAATCCTGGAGAGGTAAAACTTTGACTGGTGGCATGTTTCTTTAACTGATGAAAACTGTAGCAATGAGGTATTTTTCCCTGTGTGCAATTTATGTGACACTGTAAATAAAGCTTGAACTGAGACCTACTTTTTTCTGCTGCAATTATGTGTAACTCGGCTCCGTAATGCAGAGATGTAATGCTCTATTTTTTGTGCTGTAACTATATGTAACTTAACTTGGTAATGCTGAGATGCAATGCTCTATTTCTGATGCTTGTGATCATGGCTAGCTAATAGCCTTCCTGACTCACAGAAGAGTTTGTAAGGATGCTTCTCTGTTTGCTTGTAATGTCGCTTCCATAAAATCACCAAGTATTTTTGAAATTAGCATGTTTCATTTGCAGTCGTAAAGGATTATGTGGGCTCCTTGGCACTGCAGGATTAACTTTGATTTACCCCTGGCACTGGTTTATGTGATTGAAACATCATGGATTGTTTATGTTTAATGGGGTACTTCTGTTTTTTTCAGATTGTGAGGACAAGCTGCTGCATCAATAATCTGAAGAAGGGAGTTCTCTGTTAAGACTGCAAGAAGATACTACTAACTGGTAAACACTTGCTTGGGTTTCTTTGCTCGTAAAATATTTCTTTGTTTTCCATAATATTTTAGGCCAAGGAGTACAAAGTCTTCTGAAAGCAAGAAGTAGTTAATGCAATATTTTTTCTTTCTGTCTGTAGCTCACCAGACAAGACTTAGTAGCAATGGATAGCACGTGGGTAATAAAATTGGAATACAAATTGATTAAATTCCTTCTCTCTTAATAGGAGAAAAAGGACTGTTTTTGGGGGGGTTTTTTTGGATTTTTTTTTTTCCTGTAATGACATATTAGACATTGTCTGTTTGTGTTTTTAGCCGAGACAAATTCAATGTGTCTGCGCTGTGTCCTATATGAATACTGTTTGAAATGTGATAGTGCAAACAGTGAAACTTCAAATATAGTGCTTCAGAGTCTGGAGAGAGGAAAAAAAGAAACCTTAGCAAAAGTTCAGAGGCTTTGGAAGATGCCATTAATGTGCTTGTAATTATTCAATGGATGTTTGTTGAGGTCTAATTTTCATAGAGAATAATGTATGATAATAAAACAAAGGATATCTTGTGATTCCCAGATACTCCAAGTCATGTGCAGGCTGCTTTTAGGTACAGAACAACAATAGGATCATCAGGAAAGAGCTGTGACCACTTAATAGCAGTTTGCCAGCCCTTAAGTTGTCGAGCTATAGTATTACATAGCAATCACAAGGGAACCTGAGAATTTAGAACATTTGAATGTTTTGACATAGGTAAATCACATTGATAGTGGCTACCAGAGTTACAGCTCAATTCTCTGTACTTAATGTTGTAGATAAAGTAGCAGTTTTCCTCTGTAATTATACCTTACTCTACACCTTCCATAAAGCTTGGATCTTACCTTTCTGTTTACTGCTGCTGCTTGAGCTGCAGGGCTCATTAAACTTGTGCCAGGAGAAGGTTCTTAGCCCAAATGGGGTGATGTGCCTGGGTTCACAGATGAACGTGGAAAGAAAAACATCCTAGTCAATAAGAAAACATTAGGCTTTCATGATTTAAGCATTTACAGGTGCTTTATTAGTCTTCACTTGCCTTTTAATTTGCCTAAATTTTATAAGTAGTCAAGGGTATTTTTTTTTAATTTTATCGAGTTCTTTTGTGTAGCTGTTGCAGAGAATATTAAAATGCTTGGTTTGGTTACTCTGCCAAATTTAGATTAATGATAGGAAAGTTCTGAAGGCTTATAGTAGTCATCAGTGTGCATCTGTCAGAATGACACAGTAAAAACAAAGTTTGACAATTTTAGTATTTTAAAAAATATATATATAAAGATTACTTGCATAGTACATCTGAGTGATAATTGCAAGGGTTTTGTTGCCTGTAAAATTGCAATTCCTAAAGCTAAAATACATGTGAGACTCATTCTAAATACTGGGTCTGAAAGTGTATGACCTTCAGCTTACAGAAGAAGAAACCTCTAGCGTATAGTGCAACACCATTTGAGGTACCAAAGCTCTGTATTGCTAACATAAGTTTTTAACCATGTTATAATTAACTGATAGTAACTTCTAGGATAATACTTTGAATTATTCTGATTGTATATGATTTGGATTAGTAATGTGTGTCTTTCACTAAATTTGGGTGCATAACTTGCCCTGTACAAAAGACTGGAAGGTCATTAGTCTAGAATTGAAGTCTTCTGTCTTTTTCCCTACTTTGGCTTCCTTTTCCAGCCCATCATCTCTCTTGGAGAGAGACGTTTAACAGGAAGGCCATGCTGAGTGAAACTGGGTAGTTCTGTGAAGTAGTTCTTTGTCTGCAGCTGTGGTAAAGTATTTGTCATAATTCATTATTTCCTTTAGCATCAGTAAGTCCTTTTTAGCTTGGGGTAGTGCAGCACAAACTTGGTTTCACTGTTTCCAGCATTAACTTTGAGTTGGGAAGCTGGGAACGGAGAGCCTGCTGAGCTCCACTGCATTTTAGACCTGACCCAGGTTCTCAGCTGCGGCCCCCAGCTCTGGGGCTGTGCTGAAAAGAGAGTGGGACACACAGATGCTGCATCCCTTGGGGCACAGCGTGTCTGTCTAGGTCTTGCATGACTGGTCCAAGATAAAATTTTAACCCAGCTGGTTCTTGATGTGTTGCAGACTGGCCCAAGTGCTCGTAGAAGATGTGCATGCCTGTTTTATCCAGGTGGTGTTTCTTTGGCTTGTGATGTTTCACCTGTCCATTTATCACAGACACTGAAGGAGTAGCATTTCAGTGTTTGCCCTATTTTTCTTGTGTTAGCTCTTCTTTTTTATGCTAACTTAACTTGTATGGGGTTATTTTTCCAGAGTATCAGTTGTTCAGAAAAGATCTTGATAATTGTCTTCTGCTTTCACATTTAATCTCTGATAATTATTCACTCACATTTTAGTGTTATCTCTTACATGCAGCTTGATCTTGTCTGCATGCTTGAAGATTTAAAAATCTTTGCATGCAACTTAGAATTGTTACCCTGTAATGATTATGGGGAGATGTTTTGAGCAAACTGATTAACATGTTATGAAGTCTCTGTTCCAATACTGATGTTGCACTGTGGGTGGATTAACAGGTTTTGCATTTATGCTAATTTTAATAAATATGAAAACACCTTCACTATTATGTTTACAAAGTGGAAGCAAATGCATACCTGCCATTTTCTTATTAATTTTGAGAACTCTTTGTTGTGGCTTGTATAGCTCCTATGAAAGTATCATTTGTCTGGCTGACACATCTTTAAATGTTTTCCTTCATCTTGTGAAGAATCTTTAAAACTTCTTCAGTAACAATGTGAGTCTTTTCGTGTAAATCCCTTAATATGCATTAAATTTAAAAAGAGCAGGAAAATTTGTTGCCTCCATACCTGTGTGCCTAAAAAATGTTTGAAGTGAAGGATCTCATGCAAAAGATATACTGTATTTGAGTAAGGCCCTATTCCATGTTTACAGAATTCTGTTTGGTTTTGACTGGTGGGGAAGTTTATATAAAGTCAAACATGCTGGAAGAAATATAAAGCTAAGTTCTGCTTTGTTTTGCGCAGTGCTAAATGTTTTCTCTATTAAACAAGGAAATAGGTTTTATAAATGTGTAGCTTTTAATGGCTGCTTTCAGAAGGGTTGGTTTGTTTGTTTGAGGAAACCTGTGTAACCAGCATAGAAATTGGTGATATTACAAATACTTCTAAAAGTTTTCAGTGCAAGGCACACCAGATACCAATAGCAGGGTAATTTAGGAGCATCAAGGGTAAAAGAATAATCTGCCAGTGATGTTAGAACATGTAAATATGTGAAGAAAAATTGTCTTTCTGACAGCTGAAACCATCTGTGCTTCCCATTTTTGCCACAAGTTAAAACAATCTCCTTTGTTACTCTAAATATATTGGTGTAGATTTGTCTGTAAATTCAGCAAAGCCTCTTGAATTGATTTCTCATCCATGTGAAAGTGGGTTTGTGAAAATGGCTCCTAGTACACGGAGGTTGAGTACTTGTTGTGATTTTGACACTCAAGATGATGTGGTAGGAATTCTGATCATGATGCTGATGTTCTACCCGCATGCATTTATTTTGCATAATAGTGGTGTATAAGGAAAAAAATAGGAATAGCTGACTTAGTTTAGGCTGAACTGAGCTGTCTTGTATTTATTTGCTGTGTTTTATCTTGGGGCTTGTTTAATGTGCCTCCCTGCAATGGCACAGGAATGGATTGAGGTGTTAGAAGCTTTTATGCAATGCTGTGTTTTTTAAAGTTCAATAGTGTGTATTATCAATGTAAATAATGTGCTTATGCTGAGGAAACATAATGTGGTACCTTTTTTTCCACAGTAGATATAATATATGTTAAACCTTGAACAAAGATCATAGTAATCTGCAAATGACCAGGGACAAGATTCCTTTTTCCCTGTGATCAAGTGGAATTCGAGCTTTTCCAAAATATCCTGCCTTTACATGTAGTAGTTGTACTGCAACAGTTAATACAGAGTTTTAAAAAAAGTGAGTTTTGAATTTGGTTTAAAGGTTCATTTAGTATACTGTGCTCTACTTGAGACTTCAGCCATGCTGATTTGTTTATGAAGATAAGCTGCTATTTTTCTTTACCTGTAAATAGTTGCTCAGAACAACATGAACTGTTTAATTCTCTTTGTCCAATGAGCCTTCAAATCAAAGGCATTAATTTAAGGATTGTTTTGACTTTTTGAAAAGTCACTTTTAAACAGGGCAGCAAAATATGTAAACTTTTCTCATCAGGAGGACATTTGACCTGAAAAGCTGTGCTTGTTGTGACAGGTGACTGGTTGTTCATATTGAGTTTTATGGTGTCTGGTCTATTAGGTTAATGTCAGATGTTGCTTATTTCACTTCCTGACTTAAAGAGGAACTCTTAAATACTCGTTAAAGGATAATTCTAAGTTTTGTGGAGGGAAGGTTGTTGGTTTTTTTAATTCTGTAGGCACTTGTACTATACAGCCCTTTAGTTCTTGTTAGTGTTCAGCTCACTGCTTGACTACATAACTGCAGTTTTATTGTTTAGAATCACAGAATGTCTCAAGTTGGAAAGGACCCGCACAGATCATCAAGTTCATCTCTCTGCTCCTTGCAGGACTCCCTACCACTAAATCATATGGCTTAAGAGCATTGCCCAGGCACTCCTGGGACTCTGTCATGCTTGGTGCCATGACCACTTCCCTGGGGAGCCTGTTCCAGTGACCAGACACCCCCTCGGTGAAGCTTTCCTTAATGTCCCGTCTGAACTTCCTCTGATGCAGCTTGCCTCCTTTGAGGTGATCATGGAATAGTTTGAGAAATTACTGAAAACAAATAGCTTGTAGCTGTTGAGACTCAGTGCCATTAAATGGTAGTGCAGGAATTAAGACCTTGTTGTATAGCTCCTGTATTTTTGTTTTTTTGTTTTTTTGGTTTTTTTTTTGCCTGTTGGACAAAGCTGTTGAACACACACAACAGTCTCTAGGAGCTGAATCTGAACATTCCCACTCTCATGTTTGTTTACCCTGTATTCTGTAATTCTGGTATGTTTTTCCATCTCACATGCTACCCAATGAACATTTGAGATCCCGTTCGAGGTTAAAGTATCATGATTAGATTCTTCCTTTCTGGACTGCTACTGATTGATACAATTGCTTTTTAGTATTCTAATTGATACAATTGCTTTTAGTATTCTAATCACCCATGTTTTTACTGGAATAATTTCAAAACTGTATTGCTGCAATACATAGCTAATTGGAAAAGCTTCTTCCTACTCTGCCCTCTTCTATTTTTTTAGTTGTAGCTGCAACAATTATTGCAAATCTTTCTGTAGGTGGAGCTCACAGAGCTCCTGGACAAGCTGGAGGCACTTTGAAGAGTCTCAGTGCTCTGTGTCAGTTCCTCCTGGTGGGAGCAAAGCTCCTCCTTCCTCCTTGGCAGAAATTGCTGCTTGTCCCAAGGTTCTCATGGAGTCACCCTTTGGAAAGTCCTGCCTCCTTTTGTGGATGAGTTACAACTGGAAGGAGCTGCCTCTGCAGAGATTTGCATAGTGGGGCAGCCCTGGGGGCAAGGAGTTCATGTGAGCTGCTTGACTGTCACACAGAAACTGCTTAGCCCTGAGCCTGTGGCAAAATTTCCTGCTGCTGGTGTCCATAGGAAGGGCTTTTCAGGCTTTTAAAAATCCGAACTGTGTTCTTAGCAACCTGAAATGAACACTTGCATTGTCTCTGAGTGGCAGAGATGCTGTATGGAGTACTTCCATAGCTGTAGCATTATCAGCTTGGGTCTAAGTTCATCTTGGAATTTTACCTATCAAAGGGGTAGCTAAGGCTTCAGCTCTCTGTTTTTGATAGTGTTGATGAGCAGTTGATGGTTAGAACTCACTAAAACCAGTAAAAAGGTCTTTTAGGTGGTAAGTGACTGTAACTCTTCTGTGGCTCATTCTTGGTGTTTCTGTTTTAGTTTTTTGGTTTTGTTTTTTTTCTTGGTTTGTTTTTATTTGCTTTGTTTTGTTTTGTTTTTCTGCCTGTGTGGTAGAAGTTCCTTGCTGTTCATATGACCTAGTACAGTCCTGAATTCCTGAGTAAAGTGTTTTGTTTCGTTCTGGTTTTTTTTTTACCCCGAGAGTAGAAATCTAGATTATAAGGAATAAGGTTAACAAGTGTTAGGGAATAGGGCTGTGGGTCTTGGCATTGCTCAGAGCTGCTCCTACACTGCTAATAATGTGAATGGGACAGCCCTGCTGACCTTACCTTGTCTTACTGTGTGTGGTGTGCAAGTGGATGAACACTGCTGCAAACCTCCTGGGACAGAGCATGCTTTAATTTCTATTTTGATGATATTGAGCCAAAACTCTGTTAAGCTCTGTCATATTCCTAATAAATTATATCATCTGTATATCTTAGATAAATAAGCTGTTGAATCACTCGGGTGGTATTCAGGAACACTTCATAACTGGGTGTTAACAGCATAACAAAGGAAACATCTGCTGTGGCAAAATAGCAATGCCAAGTAGTCATGGGGAAGTTAAACATGCAGTGGAGAGCAAATGCCACTATCATTTAAAGGTGTAAGAATGATATCCCATATCTATTCCTACCTTAGGAATAGTTCAGTAGTTTCTTTGAGGAGTGAAAGCTTGAATTCTAGAGAGTTCTTAAAAATTCTGCTCGTGTTTTATGTTTGGTACTAAATCACTTCAAGATTAGGATTTATGAAAGTTCAAAAGAAATACAGGAGATACGTTACCAAAAGTAGAAAGTTCAGTTGTTTGAGTAATTGACTGTTAGACACAGGACTTGCTTTAATAATTCTTGCAGGCCTTCCCCCCTCCTCCTTCCTTCTCCAGTAAAACCAGCTGGGACTAAGCTGGGACTTAGGTACCACAGGTCTACTCTTATGTCCACTACTATAAAAAGCAACCAACCACAAACAAAAACCCAAGTCTAAATTAAACAACTAAAGAAACTCCATCTCTATTTTACTAAAATTCCTTATTTGTCTTCTGGTTACCCAGCATTTATTTTTCTCAACTTGTTTTTATAAGTGAAAAAGTTTATTTGGCAATATTAAAATTAACTTTTTGATTTGATTAAAAAAATCCATTGTACTTGATGTTCAACTTGCAGGGTTGTTTTTTTTTTTTTTCCTCTGGGTAGAGCTTTGAGATGCAAAAACAAAGATGATGATAGTTTATTTTACTGTTTTCACTCAGCCAAAGTAATAGCTTGTTGCAGAACACATATCTGTAAGCGGATGAAATATAAATTTTCATGCTGAATACTTTTTTTTGTGAATATCCTCTTCTGCCATATAAGCTTCTCAAATATATTTTCATTTTCCTTTTTTCTTTTTTCTCTTTTCTGAAGTTGTTGAAAGGGGTGTATGTATAAAATCTTGTGTCCCTCCCAGTTGTCTACAATACAGCATATAAACTTTCCTGAAAGCTTTCAAGGAACTTTTTAGGTTGAAACACACACGCAAGATCAAGTCCAACCATTTCCCACCACTGCCATGTCCACAATAATATAATGGGATACATAAACTACAACGGGTCTTGAAAAAAAACAAACATTGAAATTAAGATCAACTGAAGTGAAGCTGCTATGCAACAGTAACAGTTTAGAGATAACATATCCTGTGAAAATATAATCATTAGGAAAAATGAAATAAGCTTGAAAAGTTATAATGGAACATTAGATCCTCTGATACAATCACAGTCCATTTCTATCATTCAATTACAAATTTAAAACATGGGTTTGAGTGTAGCAAGTAATATTAGGTACTGTGGCAACAATGAGAAATTACACGGGATAGGGAAAGATTTAATATAGCACATGGACTTAAGATACAATTTTATCTCACCAAGATAAATTAAAATGAATGGAGAAGAAAGATTTGAGTTGGAACTTTACAATCAGAAGTCAAAAAAAGTGGTTTTATAGCAAGCAACCCCACTACATTTGCTCTTTATGGAAAACTGGGGTCACTTTGCAGTAGTGGTAGCCTGCTTTGTAAATCTTAGCCTCAAATAAAATTTCCATACAGATACAGAAGAATCTTTGTCTACAATCACTGATGTTCAACACCAGAGTTCACATCCATTTAGCATTGAACCATGGGTTCATCTACAGATGCCCTGAAACTCCCTTTGAAACATGATCTTAGCAATGAATTACTTTTATAGCTTAGACATCTGTTACTGTTACTGAAGTAAAAATCAAATTTTATTTCTAAACATTTCTTAGTTTTCTCTTTTTATTTCCCACAAGATGTGAGATGTATTTGACTTGCGGTTCTGTTTTGGACTGGGCTTGTTTATGTTTTAGTGTGTGCTTTTAAGGGTAACAAGCTTTTTAGAGCTGTTACTGCAAACTTTATTTCAAGCCTGAAACTGAGCCAAGAGAGCAGGAGCATCTAAAAACTTCCAGGGCAGGTAGTCCTTGAGTTAGATCCTGGTATATCTTCTGTATCCAAGGGCCGTTAAGATTAATGAACTGAGAACATCTGTGCCACAGTCCACAGCTGGTTCACATGGACTTCAAGTTGGTGATGCTTATCAAGAGGGGTCTGAGTGCAAGCTTGAACTGCAAACTAGGAATTTAAACATTAGCTCTGTCAAAGTAGCAGTCTGCTGTGTTTGAAAACAACCTTAGTCTAGCTGCCCAGTATTTCACACAGAGTACATGAATCCCATGCAAGCTTTTGCTAGTAAGAGTTGTAAGCTTTGTGAAGTAAATACTTTCTGAAGTTCCCTGATGAACTGAGATGCCAGAAAGTAATTTAGATCCTTGGTGCAAAGTTGTTGTTAATTATTTCTTACCACTCAGTGCTTTCAGTTTTTAATAGGCAGAAGAAGCTGAGTATTGGAAGGCCTGAAAAATCACCATTCTTGTAGCAAATCATGACTGACAGTCACTGACAAGTCTATGCCTGAGTGTAGAGGCTCCTTAATTAGTTCAGCCAGAGTCGGGCAGAAGACAGTGGTTTCATACTGGAAGTTAATGGTTAGCTGTTCTCATCTGAAATTGGTTTTCACGTACTGCTGAGTTAAGCAGCATCAGGTCAGTATGAGGTGGATGCCCAAAGCACAAGCCTTACTCAGTGGTTAACCAGTTTTCATTGGGGTTTTTTCCTCCAGTTTCATTATGCACAATGATGCCAGGTTTACTTACTGCATCTTTTTTTATCTGGGTACCATTTGGCTTGTCAGCTACAGGCTTTTCCTCTGACAAACTGAATGATGCTTGGTTTTGTTTCTGATATGCTGCAGTTCAGATGATTCACTGTCCCGCTCTGATGGCTCTAGACAGTTTTCCTTTTTGGTTCTTCAACTGTTGTGACAATTCTTTGAATTTCTGTTGTAGTTGGCCTGAGATACTGGCATATGCTTTGGCCTATTTCTGCTGTGGTGAAGTTAGGCTGCAGTTCAAGGAAAGGGATTCTGTGTCTAAATGAGATCCCTGGGATGGGATGCATTAATCTTCCTGCTGTTTGACTCCATGAGCTGTAACTCATGGAGTAAAGTTAATTTTCCTGCCCATAACTTTTTTTCTGCATGTCAACGTTAAATATTTGACTACTACCTCAGAATCACAAGGAATTGAAAAATGCTGGGTCTGAATTATTCAGTTTTCACTACCTATTTATTTATATAATTTACGTGTCTCATCTTGTACCCATTTGTGGTATTTCTATAGTAATCTGCACATCTAAACCTTGAGGATAAGTCAGAAGGAAGCTCAGAGGTTTTGCAGATCCTCTATCTCAGCGTGAAAACCCAAATGGTGCACTTTGAACCTGAAAGAGTTGTTCATTTAGAAACTCATTTGTCTGAATTAAGGTGCAGACAAAGTGCAAAAATTAATTCTATAAAGAATCCATTACACCATTCATTTCACATCTGTCTATTTTTAATGCATCTTTGCTGATGATCCTCTCTGACTAGAGACCAGCAAGTCAATTTCTTATCCATTTAGACAGTGCTTTGTTATATTGCTCAGTGCTAACCTCTAAGTTTAATATACCGTGATATGAAGTCACACCATAAAAAAAAAAAAAAAAAAAAGGTCAAATACCTATCAGCTTGCCAGTCTAAACCAAGTGACTGCATCAGCAATGGTCAGTGTGAGCTGTTCTGAACAAAGGCTTGTTCATAGCTACTAAAAGATAGGAAACCAGTTAATGGATTCCTGTGCTAACATCTCTGCCTGTTATTGATAGTCCAACTGACCTATAATTCTCAGCTTTCCTGGCTGCTCCCTTTTGCCTAATGGCTTTGCTTTTCTCCTCCTGCTTTCATTACCACCATCCTTATGGCTTTGTTAATTATTAACTTCCACTCATTCATTGAAGCCTTCAGGACAAGCCACCTCAGCATCAGCACACTGTTCTTGCAGGTGGTAAGTGCTTCTGTCTGTATTTGTGCAGCATTGTGTCTAGAAAGATGGAAAGAGCCGAGTAATGCTCTTTCTTCCCCCCCCCTCCCCATGCCACCCCTAATAATTCCATCAGCACTTTTCCAAGTCCCTAGGTTAGCTGTTTAGTAGGCTTTTTTCTTTCATTTTCATATCTATTTTTATAATCTGGACATTCTACTGTATTTAGGCTTCTTGTTTTTGTTTATTGCTCCAGCCTATCTGGTTTTTCTTTCATTCTTTTTCAGGGAATTCGCTTCTTCCAGTAGCATTGGGTCACACTTTGGTTTCGGTTTCTCTTTGCAATGTCAGTTGTGTTCAGCCCTGACCTGCAGGGGACCAGAGATTTCCAGGGGTTTAGTTTTGTTGTGCTGTCTCAGAGCAGAAAATGAGTAGTTTGAAGTAATGAGAAGGGGGAAAATCCCAACCAAATTTAAAAGAGGCCTAATGAGAGTAAGTGCATTTTAGGGAATTGCAGCAGCTCCTGCAAAGACCACATTAACCCTGTTTTTGTCCTGAAACGCCAGTTGTTTCTTATTTCTGAGAAAATAAGGACAAGCTGAAGTCAATGGGCAAAGGCAAAAGCAGCTGTTACCCAAACTTAAGCCTGATCAAGGGGAAAACTTTGAGGGAGATGCATGCATGGAAAGAATGGAGAGTTAAATTTCTGTAGTTGTGTCTGATGGTCATCTTTTTGCATATGTTCAGTTCTCTGGGCTGTGAAGAGTCATTCTCACTATAGTTCTCCACTCTGCTTCTTGCCTGTGCTGCCGTATCTCTTCTGAGCCTTCCCTAGCAAATGTTACACTATTATTTCCTGTGAAGCTTTGAGTTACTGTAATACTCCATATCTTCTCCTTTAAACTGTACTATTAGCATAATTATTTCACCATGATAGGACAGTGGTAATGATGTGTACAGCACACTGAGGCTGTCCAAGAACACTAATTTTCTTTGTTAAGCAAATGGTTTTCAGTGGTGACTTGAAAATGCCTTCTCTGCGTGTCAGCATGCAAGCCTTGAATTTTTTCAAGTGCACATTTGTGTGGTTGGATTAGAATCTTGTGTGATTGTTTTGTTAAAGCAATATGAAATGCAAGCAGAACAGTTTGCCACTGGTATTTTATTGCAGCTTTGACTCTTTAGTTATTAAATATATTCTGGAATATGTGTGTTTATGGATTATCTAATATGGCAGCCTTTTTCCCTGGAAGCACATTCATTGCCAAATAATGGCATTCCCTATTTATTTGTATGCCTAGAGATAAAACACAGTTCTGAATTACATTTTCTTAGCCTTTTTTTTAGAAGTCCCAGTGGTGTAGGGATCCAGGACTATGTTTTTATGAAGCAGATACCCAAGAGCAGTATGTCTGGAATAGATGTGTGTTTGCTTTTCTGAGGTCACATTGTGTCACATTTAAGACTTCTGATGTAAAAGAATTAATTTCAATAATCTTTTTTTTTTTCTTTTGAAACAGACTGGAGGCCAAGAACAGAGTGCAGCACTGGCTGTAGGTAAGAATTGAAACTTAACCTGCTTGAAAATTGCTGACAAATAAGCAAATTTGTACTATGTTAAAGGAGAGAAAATGGGACTCTTTCAATATAAGTAGTTTTCCCTTCAATAACTTGTTTTCCCTCTTTTCCTTCAACAACTTTTGAAATCTGTGGTGTTCTCTGGGAATCTTGAACCAAATTTATGCTTCTGTTATAAGATGCTAAACCAGGCTGCAAGGGTGGGGTTTTTGCTTGCATAGGGCCTCACCACACAGCCTGGCAAGGCTGATTTTAAAAATTCCTCAGCAGAGTGATGTGAAGTCCCATTACCTCAAAGAAGGCATTTCCATTATGCACAGAGTTAAAGTGGTTTGGCTACTTGTGTGAACTTACCCTAGAACACTGTGCAACTTGAACTATTTGAATGAAGAGATAATATTTTGGTGGTTTTTCCTCTCTGTCTCTTTACTAAAGTTACTGTGTGTAACTTCTGCCAGAAACCAGTACTCTGAACCAGCCTGTGAGACTGAAGAGGTAACACATGCTCAAGTGAAGGTGTTAGCTCATAGTTTTTTTAATCTGCTGCTTGTCGTCCGAGCTACTGCATAGAGTGCCTGTTATACTTCATGTTTATTGTGATTTGCCAGCACAGCTATTAATCTTCTGTCACATTGGGAAGGTAATGGTACCAAACGTGAGGTAGGATTTATTTTTCTTCTGGTTTTGATTAATCATCAAAAAGCCTTTGTATTCTGGGGAGCTGGTTAAATGGATTTGGGTTGTGGGTTAATCCAGATTAGATGGCCGGGGCCCAGCAAAACCAGTTTGTCACTCCCTTCTCAATTGGAGAAGGGAGACTAAATACAACAAAAGACTTATACATTGAGATAAGAGTAAGGAGACATCATTCACCAGTTACTGTCATGGGCAAAACAGACTCAGCTTAGAAAAATTAATTGAATTTATTACCATTTGAATCAGAGCTCCTTCCCCCCACCCCTCCTTCCTTACTGTGTTTAACTTTATCCCCAGTTCTTTGCCTCACCCCTCTCTGCTCAGTCAGGGGAGATGGGGAATAGTATGGGGGTTACAGTCAGTTCATCACAGGTTGTTTCTGCTGCTGCTGCTGCTTCTTCGTCAGGGAGAAGAGCCCTTCCTTGCTCCAGTGAGGGGTGTCCCTTCCACAGGACACAGTCCTCCAGAAACTTTTCCAACATGAGTCCTTCCCAAGTGCTGCAGTTCTTCACAAACTGCTCCAGTGTTGGTCCCTTCCGTGGGGTGCAGTCTTGCAGGAATGGGCTCCAGTGTGGGTCACCCTGCAGGTCTGCCAGGAGCCTTCCCGCAGGGTCACAGCCTCCTTTGGGTGTTCCCCTGCTCTGGTGCAGGGTCCTCCACAGGCTGCAGGTGGATCTCAGCTCCCCATGGAGTTCCATGGCCTCAGGACACAGCTGCCTCCCCATGGACTGCACCACAAGCTGCAGGGGAATCTGCTGCAGTGTCAGGATCACCTCCTCCCTCCTTTTCATCACTGACCCAGGTTGTCTGCATTGTATTCTTGGCATCTCTCATTTATTTTCACTTTTTTATGTCCACAATTAATTCTTTTAATTACCATAGCTCTTTTTTTTTCTTTTTAAATACATAATCCCAGAGGCCCACCAGTGATGGGCTAGGCTTTGGCCAGTGGTGTGCCCATTCTGTAGCATGGGCTCTGTCAGACATGGGGGAAGCTTCTGGCACCTTCCCACGGAAGTCCCCCTCATAGCCCCCCTGCCACCACAACCTTGCCACACAAACCCAGTACAATTTGTCATCAGTTTTGCCGACAAGAGTAGAAAACAGTTTCTAGTGCTGTGTCCAAAACTATTTAATCTTCCACTCAGAATTAGGAATATATTGTCTTTATTTAAGGGCATAATTAATGTCTTAAAGTACGTACTTTGCAGAATTGCAGGTTTTGATGAACTGTCACATTTCTGTCATTCTTAGGGGAGTTTGATATTGCTGGTTCAGGCCCACAGTCCTTGCTTACTGATTTGTGTCTCTGGGTTAAGGAATGAGTCTAGAAACTGGGCAAGCATACAGCAATATTTTCCAAATCTTTAATAAACTAATGGAAAAACATCCAGTGCTAGCTGCAGTAGTACCTTTTTCCTTTAATAGCTTTTGCTTACAAAGTCCTTGAGGGTGTTGTTAAAGCTGCAGTTGGAGCTAGTGCAGACTTTTCATTTACAGCATCGTGTGCATTTGCAAATTATACATTATAAAATTCACTAAAGTGACTCACTAAAGTGAGTCAGACCATGGGTCTATCTAGGCAAGTTGAGGCTCCAGGATCACCGTCTTTCTTTTTTCTGCATCTATGCACTTGGTATTGCACATCTTTTCACACCTTCCACTTATTCCTCTACTATAGCTGTGCTGCTTCTGCTCAGGAAGGTGGGAGTCATCCAGAAAAGCTAGGAAAACTCAGGGTGCATTGCTGGGAATGATACTGGCTGCAGGATGAAGAATCCTGTCCAGCAAATGACTACAGCACATGGCAAATAACTTCTCTTTCCTTTGAAGAAACTGTGAACCAACAGTGTTTCAGGTATTGAAGGGAAAATGATTTTAAGTCAAAGTGGTGTGGTGTCCACTTCAGCAGAAGCTGAGGTGCCAGATTCCTGATGCTTTCAACTTCTCCAGCTATGCCAAGACAAAGCTAGCTGCCAGATGCTTGACAGCATCATAAATCATCAGGGAATCACCAGTGTTCAGAGTTGGGAGGGACTGACGAACCCTACTCAAGCAACATGTAAAGTAAAGAACTGGAAACTATGGAAAAGTTTGGTTACATTTTAAAGAGTAGGTCAAACTGAAATAGAGGTTTCTGTTGAAGAAGGTTAAAACCTGAAAAAAAAGCTTAATATTCAATAAAACCTGAACCTTTGTGTGAGCAGATGCTTAAGGAATAATAGGAACAGGGATAACCATGTATTTGTGGTTCTTCTAGTCTGTATTTTCAGATGGAGTGTTTTTCAGAGCCAGGTGTGATTATTAAATGTCTTCTGTAGTCTTAGTGTCTTTCCATTCTGCCTATGTACCTGGTTTTCTCCTGGAACTGCTGCAGACTTGTGAGACGAGATGAGATGGACATGTAGAGTTTACAGATGGACAATTGCAGAAAATCTCTGCTTGATATTCTATATGTTTGTTACTGATTTTAATGGATTTGAGGTTGCGTGATATCACTGAAGAATAGCAAAAGTTTCTGCATATTTCCCATAGGTGGATACAGTTAATTGTCTTAAAATATCTTAGCCTTACTGGGTACCTTTTGTTTGATTTTTAAGGTTAAAATTAAATTTGAGATGATGAGAAATGGAAAACAGGATAAAAAAAATTATCATATTTGCACAGCTAGAGAAATCTGGACCAGTGGGGTCAGATGGGTCTTTGTTGTTGTTGGTTGGTTGGGGTTTTTTTGTTTGTTTTTTGTTTAGTTGGGATCTTTTTTAACACTTGCTTTCCAACAAGAAACACTATCCTGGTTCAGTGAAAGTAGTTGGTAGTATGTCTTTTGAGGGGTTCGAAGTAATAACTGTTGTAACAAAGATGGCTGTAGATCCTTGGTCTTGCAAGGAGTCACTTCTGAAATTTCAAATAAATAACCATGTAGAGACCAATTTTATCCCTCTGCCCTGCCTAATGCCTGTCTGTTACTGTTTCTGAAAACAGATGGGATGGGAAGGAGCATCATCCTGCTGCTCACCCTCTGTTGTACCATCATCATCTTGATGTGCTTCATTAGCCTTCTGTATCCTGCAAACATACTGTGTCTGACTGGTGTCTCAGAAAAAGGAGAGTCCACAGCATACTCAGAAAGCTGTCCTGAAATACGGAAACCTGCCCTTGCAGCTCTGTGACTTGGAAGGCCATCAAGCCTTCCTTGATGCTTCAGAGCTGCTGTGTCACTGAACTGAATTCTCAGATGGACACTGTCAGGTTCATACAAGGTTTGTGGTTTAGCACTGTGACATTCCAGCACTCAAGACATTCCCTTGAGATGGAATATGTTTTTGGCTTTTTATATCCATCATGATGATGAGATAATTTGTCATGACATTGTTAGTGCAGGGTTGCAAGCCAAGGCACTGGAGGGATGCAGCATTTTTGGAACTGAACTCGGAGAAAACCTTTTTATCTGAGTGTTGTGGAGTAATGTGGGTGCTTGTACTCCTTGTCCTGGTGCGTTAGATGGCAGCACTGCTAGTGCTGTGGGATCCTCCTCAGTGCAGCTTCATCCAGCTTTGATACTGACACATGTGGCAGTCTGATAAATGGGAACTCAGCTCCTCTGAAAGAAAACCATTTCCAAACCAAACTAGGATGGAGGAGGAGTGCTGTTTCACATGTGAAATACCAACTGAAAAATGGCACATCAACTGGACTAGTTAGGAATTGAAAACATACTTCTTTTTTTAGCATTTAGATAAAACTTGCAGGTTTAGTTTTAGGGTTTTTGGGCTCTTTTAAAAAAATATTTTTGGTTGGGGTTTTGCTTTGTTTCTTTATACAGAGGTGATTGTCAGAAGGACTTACCATACAAATTATTGTTGGGTTTAGCTTTTTTTGGAGATGAGAGCTTGAGGGTTCTTAAATTATAGGTTGACATCCTGGAAATATGAAACTTTTTTAGTAATGTGGTAGTATAGCACAGTTCTAAAAGCATGTCATCCTTCGTAGAGTGAGCAGCTTTTCTCTGAAAGAATAGAGGGTAAATCTGTCACAGCTCTAACTAAAGGGTTTTTTTTTTGTTTTTTTGTTTTTTTTTTTTAATCTCGGGAATATCCCGCGGGCGGGCAGCGGCCTCTGCCGGGCAACCGCGGCCAAGATGGAGAGAGGAGAGCGTGAATCGCCCTCCTGGGGAGGTGCCCCTGAACTGGAACAGGTGGGGTTTCCCGATGGCTGCAATGTAATGGAATTTAAAAGAGCGTTTTGCAGAATTAAAAGCGTGTTGGGCTTGTGTCCTTTTGTAAAAGGAAAGCGAATTTTTTTTTTTTTTTTTTTTTTTTTAAGCTCCGGATTCATGCTTGGAAAAATTGTGCGGTTGCTTGTTGAAGGGTAAATCAGAGCAGATTTCTGGAGCATAGTCTCTGCCCTATTCAATGCAAGTTCTGTTTTAAAAACAAGTGTAATTCTTCCAGACAAACTGGGTTTATTCCAGACTTGTGTGAGCACGCTTAGTTATTTTATTGTAGCCCCTGTCAAATACGTTATTCAGTGTCAGCTGTGCCACTAAAATGTTCCCAGATTAACAAGGCTCTAAGACTACTTCTAAAGAAACTGTGGATTCTTCCGTGCCTTTCCCTTGATTTCCTCTAAGAGGAAAAATGGACTGAATAAACACTCCTCTGACCGTACTTTACAATTCTGGTTTTGAGGAATGTGAGCCTATTCACTAGTCTGTTTTCCCTGGCAGACCTCCATCCTCCTGATATGACAAGTTTTGAATTCAGTTTTGTTCTGAAGGAGACTTTATTGATGATGTGTGATCTCAAGGAAAAAAAAAAAGCCCAAAACAACTTCATCTAAAACAAGTTATTGTATCAAAGTCAGTTTAGCCAAATGAATGAACAGCAGAGGCAGCTTCAAACAGCCTTTCAGTAGTCTGAATATTTACTTTCCTCTACAAAAACATTTCCTATCTGGCTGTATAATTTGTTTTTCCACTTTTCAGATAGGATGCTAATGATTGAAGCCCCAGTAATTCAGTGGTATGGGCTGTTTTAGGGGGCTTGGAGGGGGATTTTTGGCATGCATATGTTTTACTCCTGTGGTTGGTTTGCAGTCCCTGGTTTGTGGCCACTGGGTGTCAGCAGTGCAGAGCTGTGTGCAGGTCTGGGCATGGGTTTGGACTGGGAACTCTGTCCCAAAAGTGTCTGTAAAAACTGCTGAAATCTTAATGCTTGCTTGAAAAACTTGTCCATCAATGAAGTAAAACTGTGTTTTTTGTGCAGAACTGGGGGCGGTTCTGGGACTTCACTCGTGTTTGATTCAGCACATTTACACAGGTGACACAAACTGAACTGTTACTTTTAATATTAATTATGTTACTAAAGCAATGTTGAATCCTGAGAATGAAACTAACTTATTCAGAATATAACTTGGTTCAAGCTTAGGCTTATGGTACCAAGCTTCTCCTTCCTAAATCTAAAGGTGATAATGAGTGATAGCTACTATTTTTTAAAATATTGACTCTAATTATTATTTTTGGTATGTATGATATTACGTTGGGATTTTGTATCATGGCGGATATTTAGTACTTTAAAATACCACTAATATCAATAGATGAAATCAGAATGTGTGAGAAGGCATCTCTGCTGCTCTAGCACTATTCATAAGAGAAATAAATATGCATTAGTTTAGGAAAACCATGCTTGTATCCAGGGAGAATGTTGCAACCATAAAAAAAAAAGTGCTTCCTGCAGTGCATTGTACCAGCCCGTTTCCATCTCTGCAGCAGTCTGTAGCATTTCAGGTTGAGGGCAGAAACGTTCTCACTGGTCGTGAAGCTGTGCTGCTTCATTGGCAGAGAGAGCCACACCGGGATCCCATAGGCTGCCAGGCTGTGATGCCATGTGTTGCTAAGGGCTGCCTTGGATTCAGCTGATGTGGGCAGACACCTATCCGCTGCCTCATTTCTTTCTTCCCTTTTTTTTTTTTTTTTCCTTTTTTTTTTTTTCCCTTTTTTTTTTTTTTCCTTCTCCCTGTTCATGGCTAGATACTGTTCAATAAGCCTTGAAACAGGCTGATAGGATTATCCTTCTAGAAAAACAGTGTAGGGAGACATTCAGTAAGTGTTCTGTTTATGTAGTAACACTGAATGTTATAACATGGTGGTATTCCACTATAATGCTAGATTTTAATGCTGTGCATGTTTTTTATTTAACCATTTTGCCAGAATATCTCTGGATTGGAGGTTTATGCCACACTTAAATGACCAGATGAAAATGTAAAACTCAAATCCTAGGAACAAAACGTTTGTTGTTTCATTAGATGTGCTTTCCATATAGTGTCGTGCTTAACTACATATGAGGTTTTCAGGGAGTACATACTCCCCCTACTCATACTGTGGATTTTAGTATTGAGAATAGCCTATACACTTCCAAAAGGTAAGCTGATTTTTTCTTAAAGCAGATTTTCTTCAGGGATGACAAGCAAATTTTAAAATCTATTTATTTAACTTTTTTTAAACTAGTTAGAAAGCATATTATTCTTGCAATAGGAAAAAAACCCAATGGAAAATAGCACTTATGAACACCTTTGTAGTGTTTTAGCTGTAATGAGAGTAAGTTCTCCAGCTGCTCACTAGTTACAAGCAATGTCCTTGTTAATGCAGTTTTTCTTCCAGGTGTGAGAGGGGAAATTTTTTCGGTGTTCAGATGAATTTACTTGCATTGCGTATTTCTGTTACATTTCCCCTGGGCTTAGCCTGGGAGGGTGGGGGACACTGAGATGTGTGGGGATGTTTTCCACAGGAAGGGCATGCGTGCAAGACTTGTTTTGAAAATATGCCTTTGCTTTCCGCTTGTCTGATCACGACTCCACACGCAACATCATACAACCCCATAAGGCTGTAATGGGCCAAATCATCCTAATCCAATGTGGCATTCCGTATGTCTTCCTCTGCAAGTAGGTCAAATTTAAGCCATGTTCATGGCTTGTGCTCCGATTTCCCATAACCTGTTCCATGTGGCTCGAGTACTGTGCTGGAGTGCAGAGCATACCAGCAGGGATTCTCAGCAGCCTCACAGGGACAGTCACTTTTTGGAGAGAAACTAGTGTTTCTGTTCTGCTCTGATCTTATGATGTTGCATTCGTGGCAGAAGAAATCTTCAGTGGTTTAAATGTGTGCTTTTACTGAGTCTTAGGCTGTTAGTTTACCTAATGAATTGCCTCTGGACACTGCACTATAAAATTTTAAAGTCAGTAATTCCTCTGGGAGAGAAATTGAAATTGGTTTGCAGGTTTTGAAGTGTACTTCAAAATTCTTATTCTGAATGAGAATACCAAATAAAATTAGATAGAGGTTGAATCTCTGAAGTTGTGGAAAAACAAATAGGTAGTGACCTAAAGTATACTTCAGGCTGGACATGTGAATATTTTCATGTTAGTGATTGCAATATGCAGAATTCTTCTTAATAAAGATTACAACTTCAGTATGGATTTTTTTTTTTCCATTTGTGCTGGAATAGTTGTGGGTGAAAAGGTGGGTTAGCACCCAGTCAGTGCTCTGGATCAGCTATTCGGCTCCAAAAGAAACCCCAGCTACAGGACATCAAAATCAACAGTAGTGCTTGCTAAAGGCTTTGGTCTTCATAAAGGCTTAAGGCTTTCTTGAATTGGAGCTGATGGATGTGGCAACGTGCTCAAGAAGGGCACAGTAAGTGCTGGGAGATGTTATTGACTAGGCAATGGAAGCTCAGTGTCAGAGCTTCCTAACTGGACTAACATCTGACTTTCTAAACCAATAATTTTACTTACTTCAGATGAAGTTGTAGACTTGCAAGGGAATTGTAAGAGAGCTTGCTTAATTAATACTGGCTGGGCATGCCACTGTGTTGTTAATTACCAAGGTAATTCACAGATCTACATGCTGGTGATGTTTTTACAACATCAAATAGCAGAAGAGGTTACTGAAGCTAAATGTTAATAGCTGCATTTGTAGACTGCTTCTCATGCTATGTGCAAATGTCATCATCTTTAGTACTAGAGCTAGTAGCGGTCCTTCTTTCATGTGTTTTGGGCCCAGAAAAATTGTGAATGATGTGCCATATTGAACAAAACAAGAATCTCTAGTAAATCTTTTTTCTAAAAGGCTAAGGGCCTGATGCAGGTTTGAGTTAAGTTGCTTTATTCTTGATTGGGCCAGGTATTCTGCTGACACAGCACTTTCTCAGAAAGGTCAGATTTAATTTTTCCCTCTGTAGTATTCCCTCTGAGTACAACAGGTCAGCTCTGCCTGCTCCTCAGCTCTGCCTGCTGCAGGAAAATGTACAAAAGTGAAGAGCCATCTAACCTTATTGACTTGCAGCTGCTCCCACAAATCTGGGAAGTTCTGCAGATGACACCATGGTCTTGTTTCTAAAAGGTCATTTCAGAGCTCAAGAAGGGAATGCTTAGCTTTGCCAGAGGAGTAGATTCTGACCTTTTAGCTCTTGCATTCATTACCTGGAATGCTAAGCTGAGAAAACATCCTCAAAAAAAAAAAAAAAAAAGGCTAAGAAATTACATATCTATCAATATGATAGTATTGATAATAACTATCAATAACTCAATAACTATCTATATTGAGTTTTAAAGCTCTTTGTAGCTTTAAGTATTTTTGAGTTGCAGCTGGGAGAAATGGTTGTTTTCACAGTTCTTAAAACACAGCAGGTCTTCCAGTTTTTTAAGGAATGCTTGAGATCCTTGAGTAAATGCTACAGTGCATCTTGATTCAAGTTTGAAAAATACTGGGTTTGTCCAGTTTCGGCTAGATTTCCATGCACTTTGCAAAATCTGAATATACAGTGGCTGTTTTGCTGCTAAGAAAGCAAATGTGATTGCACATCTTATGTGCAAAGCTTTGATGTGGCAAAAATGTATCAAGATTTTTTCAGTATGATGAACACACGAAGGGAGAGGTTTGTTGGGAACTTCATTTACAAACAACTGTTCAAGCAGCTTTGTGTTCGTGTAAATGGAAATACATTTCTATAGTACATCTTGTCATCTCGATGCTGTCATAGTTGAATTAATCCATTATCATCAATTTCTCTCCTTTTCTCGGGGAGGCTCTTCACTCAGCTGTTACCTTTAGATCAGTTGCATCTTCTGCTTGAATATCACATTGACTGTTCCACTGTAGTGCCAAAACTTTTATTATGCTTCTCTATATGTTAAACTTAACTCCTAGAAAAGAAACCATATATTCTTCTTAGCAAACTTTCCTGAGGATGAAGGTATTTGTATTGCAAAACCGAGTCCCCAAGCTCCCTACTCATATTAGGAGGTGGTAGGTGCTCAGTGAAACAATCTGTTCTGCGGTGCTTGTATGCTCTTCTGTAAAATTACCTTCAAAATATTTCAACCCTATTAGCATGTCCTTACTCTGACCTTCACAAGTAATGTTATCCAATATTTAAGCCACATGCATGACCCTGCAAACTCTTAGGAGAGTGGTTCATATCAAAATGGAGGCAAAACCTACACAGAGGTGTTTTTTTGAGATATGGAAAATATTTGTTGGATGAGGGGATGGTGCAGCTGAAGCACAGCAGTAATTGCAGGTACTGGAGCTCTCTTTAGGCCATTAGCACTTTTCACTGCCACGTGTTTGCTGCTTGTTTGTTAATGTTGGAATTGAAATATGTAATATGCTGTTCTGAGATTGAGGTTCGGTTTTTAAATCCAAATCTGCAAACTGGATCACCATTATGCAGCTTCTACTTCTGTTTTTTTATTGGCCCTGAAAATATTTATTTAAGGATGCCTCTGTCTGCTCCCCAACAAGAAGAGCATTCATAATCTAGAAAATACAAAGTGGTTTATTCAGTCCTGTGTTACAGAATACACGTGAGAGATATGGAAAAGTAATTTCTCTGCTCTCTGCTGATGTGTATTTACACAGCATTGGTGCACATTTAGCTTTAAAATAGTTTGCTGTGCTGTGGGATAGAAGGTCCTGGAAAAGCTGCATCTTTGAAGAACCATGTTTTAATGGATTAGTTTTCAAGAAGAGTCTCTCAGCTGAGCACCCTAATTTAAAAATTCCTTTAATTATTAAGTGTTTCTCACAAGCTGAGAAGTCTCACCTGAATTTCCAGGAAGTAAATTTAAATTATTAGGAAGCAGGTCTTGTATCCTTGAGTTTCAAGGTTGGCCATGTGAGACGGCCAGCATACATCTCCTGATGAAATGCTGTGTGCAGAGTCCCCTGTGGTCACCTGGGTTACACTCAAAGTCACAGTGCTAAAAGTTTAGATTCTTAACAGTCATTTGGTCATTCTGTCAAAGTTATTGGAACAAAAATGTGGTTATTTTCAGCAGCTTGGGATTAATTGCTCCTTCCTTTTCAAGCTTTGATTGCTGCATATTGCAGATCAAAAAAAAAAAAAAAAAATTCCAGTGCAGTTCTTAGTTTGACCAAGAAATCTGTTGACACAGGTTCTGAAAATTTGTTTTGCCAGACAATTTGTTTTGAGTTCACATTTCTTCAATTTCCTTCACTTCTAGTAAAGTACTGAAGTACTGATTCTTGGTGTCATGCTATCTCCCTCCAGGTAAATGTGATTCTTCAGTAAAAGGAAAAATCAGGAAAAAATAGAGCATGTGCTTGTTGGTTGGTGAAGTTAGACTAATTTGAAAATGGATTTTTTTTTTCTAATATCTTGTGCTTGAATCTGGATGTCAGACTGTTGATGATTTAATCTTAAATAATTTGAGATTAGATTTTTGGGTGTGTCTTGCTTGTCTTGCAGCAACACTCTAGCGAGTTCTTGGCATTTCCAAGCAATGGTTAGTAGGTATATTTTCAGCCTGGGAAAGTTCATGAAAAGGCTGCTTTGTTATGAAATGCAGTTTTCATACTCCTACTGCAGGTATTGATTTCTGAAACTTGTGGTAACATTTGAAACTGTTTTGATAATTTATCTGATCTCAAGTAATCTAACAACTATTTAATTTTTCTTCCACTTTTCATTTCTTTTAGCTGGGATGTCACAGCAAACATAAGAAGAACTGTTGAAACTTGATTTTTCTCCTGCTTTTGGAAATGTCTAGTTTTTGTTTTGCTTGTAACTCTGTGATTTAATGGGAAAACTGTTCATTGGCCACAGATGACTACTACTGAGAGGCTTTCCAAAATCTGTTTTGGATTACAGAGAGGTAGTAAAAAAGTGCTATGATGACACCAGTTCCATTTGAGGTTCCTTTTGTCCTAAACAATAATGGGTTTGTTTGGTACGGAGTGCTGCAGTTATGCAAAACAATTGCTCAGTCATCATAGGTCACATGTTCTTTATATGTATTAAACAAAGATGAAAAAGAGCCAGTAATTCACATCTCTATTTTTGTCAAAGATTGTAACTTTTCCAGTTTTTGAACAATCACTGCTCTCTGAGAAGAAGGGGCATGGAAATGCGCTGTACAGTGCACGAGTTCTGCTTCCCACCAGAACCTGATGAATCCAGAGTGTGAAACGCAAGGGGAGCCCTGCTCCAGTGAGACCCAGGCGTGTACTTAAAATAGGAAATGGTTATTGGAACTAAATTATTTTGCCATTTTTATTTTTAGGTTTGCTGGCATGGGTAATCTCATTAAGGTGCTAACCAGGGACATAGACCACAATGCAGCACATTTTTTCTTGGATTTTGAAAGTAAGTCTCTCAGCCCTTCACAGCTGGTGCATTTCAAATGGTAACAGTAGGGTTGCTTATACCTGCTGCAGTGAAGGCCAGGGAACTCAATTGCAAAGTTGGAATTGGAAAACGTTGCATGTGTTTTTTCTGTTCTTTTTTTTCCCCCCCTTTTTTCCCATTTCCAGTAGTAGCCAAGCCACCATCATGCTGCTGTGTAAATTTTCTTTTCATGTGCTTAGTCATTTGGGTCTCTGTGGTCAGTGATGTCCATCCATCTGCCTGCAAATCAAGTAATCATGAAATGAGAAATTCTGTCAGTATGCTATAGTAATCTGTGCTGAGCAGTTGTTCACTGTAATCCTCTCATACACAACAATGAGTGCTAAATCATTCCTGATCCTGCTTTGGTCATTCATCGTGCAGTTAATGTGTGTTTTTTTTTTCCATCCAAAAGTCTGAAGTGAAACTGTCTGAGTTTCACGGATGTTTTAGGCAGCTTGTGTAAAGAATCTATGGAATATCTCTGTTAGCATTTTCTGCACACTGCAATGATGTATCATGATGTGGTTTTCTACGATGGCCTTCTGACACAATTATAAGGGCTGACAAAATTAAATCTCTTTACTTCTGTTGTCCCATCAGGTTAAAATCTAGCATGGCTAATGCTTTCAAATCTGGTACTTAGCCCTCAAGGCAGTACTCCTGCTCAGGACACTGGTGCTAGGGTGTGCTGGGACAGAACAGTCCCTGGCAAAGCCTTTGGTTGGATTCTGCCCCTTTCCCAAAGGGGCTGCTGTGAGGGTGTTGGTGACACGGTCACTTCTTACAGGAAAGCTGCACTGCTGGGGTCACCAGCTGTACGTCCTCGAGGTGGGGATGTCCCTTCACCCAGCCTGAAGGACGGGTTCGTACCTGATGGAACTCTCTGGTCTTCTTTTCCCACTGCTTCAATCAACTATATTTGGGCTGTTCTTTCTTTTAAAAAGAAAATTTTCTTTTCTCTCATTCTTGTCTTGGCAGGTACCTTAACATGGGGAACCTTCTAAAAGTTTTGACATGCACAGACCTTGAGCAGGGGCCAAATTTTTTCCTTGATTTTGAAAGTGAGAAGATGATTTTATATATCTATTACTCTTTGCCTGCAGTAGACTGCATTTGTCATGTACTAAATGTATGTTTTCATTTTGCCATCCTTCTAACTGCTTTGCATGCCTGAGCTATGGATAATTGTTCAGCGGACTTTGGTAGAAAGCAAAAACCTGTTCTAAAATATCCTCATCCCCCTAAAATGTCTTTTAAAAAAGTCTTTATTTCAGGAAGGGCTTTCAATTTACATTTGACTGTTGAAACCTGATTTGCTTCTTCTCTTTAGAACCAAAATTCTGCCTACTTTAAATCAAAATATTAAGAGTAGTTGTAATTATTTGAAGACTTACTGAAGTTGCAAGTGACTTACTCAAATTTGTGAGTTTTGTCCCATGCTCCTAAAATGAAGAACTGAAAATGAAACCCAATTCTCCTCACTTCCAATGTGACTTAATAATGCTGCATGCACAGACTGGCTCACAACAGCTATTCATAGCTCCAGCATCATCATGTTAAAGGTTATATGTGAACCTTACTGGATCTGGCACTGAAATTTGCCCTCATGCCTTCTTAAAAGGGGGTCTCAGAGTATAGAGAGAAAATTGATTTTAAAAAGAAGAGACATGTAGCTTATCTGATCAATGCCACGTGTTCTAGAAGGTTCACATATGTCAGTATTCTGTCAGTATTCTTTTAGTTTTTGTTGCATGATACAGTATAGCCTAAAAATGGCAGGTAAGTGTTGCTGGCTTCTGCTGTGCATGTTTAATTACTTTCTTTTGGGATGTGCTGTTTCTTTAGCCAGCTGTATATCAGCAAGCATAAAATAAGATTAATGCTCAAGTACATTTTGTCCATGTAATAGAATACAATGGAATAGTGTAATAAAAAAAAACCTGATGCAGTACTATGATATGAATAATTTGAGGTGCATTACATCTTTTTTTCCCCTGAATTGTTTATCAGTTATTTGATGAAACAGTAGCAGTTTTTTTATATTAGTTTCAATATGAAAGCAAATGCTTGAAGAAATATGGTTTCACTTTGGTGGCATTTAAAGTTACAACATCTATAAACCCTAACCCTGTAGTATTGATTTTATCACTTGTCTCTTCTGAATGTATTGTTATTGGAAGATGCTTGCCATACAAATTATTCATCAAGGGAAGTCTATCAAGAAGGCCTGTGTTCAAAAATCAGAAAGTAAAATTTCAATTCTCTTATATAATAGCGAACTCATAATAGGTAAAATTTAGTGAACTCATGTATGAGGCCATTGGAGTTATGAAGCTCCAGCTTAACGTACAGTTATTACAGTTATTAAATTGAAAATTTAATTGGAGTAAATGAAATACATGTTAGCTGGATAGATGAGGGATAGTTCTGAAGTAAATTGCAATAGAAATTGCCTTTTTTTAAAATACAGATTCTTTAGCTATCAGTTTTATTTCAAAATGCATGTTTTGAGCATGAACAGGATTTGGCATGAGAGTAAGCAGGTTGCTGACATGAAATGCTTTCATACGCAGTCAAATTAGGTGACTTATATTGTGGCTGAATTGTTAGACTGTTCTTTGTTCATTTTGGACCCTGTTCTGCATTTGTTTCTGCTGCTGTACTGTGTATCCATGCTTCTTTCTCCTCTGTTTCAGATAGCTTGCCTTGACAGGATCTTGGCTTTGACACAGCCAAGATCTTTATTCAAGACTTGGCACTTAATCTTGTGGTACTTAATGTTGTGGTTTTGTGTTGAAGGACAAGTAAGCTCTGTATTAAAAACAAATTTGCCAATTCTGTGTTATGCCTGGCCCAATAATAGGCAGTTGGAAGTGTTATATTCTTAAATCCGTGTATGGGAGCAGGCTCCAATGTTTCTTACATAGTACCATAGAGAACTAAAACCTAATGTTCATGCAGCTTTGTCATGCTAGAAACCTCACATTTAGAAAGGTTTTAGGTTTCTAACCATTATTTTTCCCCCCAGTTGTTTATCTTGGTGCTAGATTCCAGTGATTGATGTGACTGAATGTCAGAATCCCTGTAAAAAATATGATGACCTGTGGGCTTTTCCTTGCCTTCACCCTGATTAAGCTTATGCTTCCTTTGGTCATTCAGCTTACCTGTTTGAAACAAATAGTTGCCTTGAGTGTTCTTTTAAAGTCTGTGCAGTGCCGCTAGAACCATGAGCAAAGTGCACAGATCAATATTGTTTACATAAAACAGCCACTTAAAATGTGGGAAACTTACAGATCTACTTTTACATTAGTGTCATTGCTGTCACACTTGCAAATCCTTTCCAAATTTTACTGATTTGAATAGTAGCTAAAACACAGTGTACTTTGAGATGGTGATATCAAGCTAGCGCTGACAGTATCCTGCATTATCTTCAGAAGACTTGGCCAAGTTTCAGAGGAGCCACAGAGACAGCATTCTCCATAGTAATGCCAACAGAGATGAATAAATTATTTCATCTCCAGCAGTCTGGCAGTTTTTTTCCCTTGTTTGTGAGTTTTATCCCAGACAGTTTCAGATGACTTGATGTGTTCTTCCCTGGGAAAAAATCTCAGCTTAAATAGTTTGCTGTGCAGTGTAAACTTTTAACCCCAATTTTTTCTCCCTACTAGTTCTGTAGGCTAGCCAAATATTATTTTAATAGTCACTAAATGTGTGTGTTTCCCGCATGCAATATGTTGTCTCACTTTTGTAGTACTTAGTTCACATAACAGCGTTTGTATATTGTTTCAAGTCTCCTCTTCTGTCTCTAATACATTACTGTGTGAGCGTTCTGAACTCTAAATGTATTATTGCATCTAGTGCAGTAACATTCTGATTAAACACTAATTTAAAGATGAACTTCCATTTACTTGCAGAACCTCAGTCTTCCCTTTTCCTATTATTGGATTAAAAATAGTAAAGTTGCCCTGAATAACTAGGGGGGTCAGCTCCTGTGGCCAAACATCTCAGAACATCTGAGTGGGCTGTGCTGTGCTTACTGTGTTTGTTCTTTCAGTGGAAAGCATTGCTCATAAAGGCACAGCCTTGTAACCTTTTAGCAGGAACTTAAATGGACAGAGGAGAAGGGAAATACATTAAATTGTTTATCTCCATCCTTCTGTTTGGAACCTGGCACTGCTGGCTGCTTTTTCTTAGGTGCCAAGTGTAACTCCAGGAGTTCAACTCCCTTTGTTACTCTGTGCACTGCACCCTAGGGAAAAGGAGTTCCACAATTAGTGATCCTCAAGTGAAGGTCCTGTAGCTTGGGACCTCAGGTGCATACTGAGGGCTGCTATTCCCATAATATGGGAATGCTGCCTCCATCTAGTCAAGATGATGACAGTGCTTAGGAAGAGGGACCTCTCCCTCATTCTTCCCTGTGATGGGCTTTCAGAATACAATACCCTGACCAGCACTGGGAAGCAAATCAACCGATTTTGCTCTGGGTCAGCCCACATTAGGCCCTGAAGATTTTTTAATATTGTATCTTTTAACCCTATTTTAATAAGCTCTTAAATGTTTTGTGAAGGGATTATAAAATAATTTAAATTTGCTTTTTAAATTTGACCTCCTTTTCAGAGATGGCAGAGGAAATAAGTTGGGACAAATTAGGTTTAGAGATGTCTTTTATTGGAGAGGACTGGTATGAAATACATACCAGAAGAAATAACTCAGTACCCACTTGGTTTTGAAATAGACTGATATTTAGAAGTTTGTAATAATTGAAACAAACTAGCAAATAAGAAAACCCACCACCTCAACAAATTAGTTATGAACCATTGGTTTAAGTTTCCTGGAACATTTTAAGGAAATTAAATTCAGTAGTTGGCTGATTACATCCTACACTAAGAGAGGTGATGATGGTGTTGATTTGCTTTCCAGCTGTCCAATGAAGACCACTAAATTTCTATGTGGAAGATGATTTTAATTTCTTAACATGGAGGGTCATAGCACTGCAGCTGTTCTCCTTGCTGGTGGGTTTTCAAATGAGGAGCAGGAGTTCTTTTGGGCCCTTCTGCTCTGCCCTTCCTAGTCTTAAAATTGAACTCTCCTTACTACACAGGGTAAAGAAAAAATGGCATGAAAAATTAAATAGGCAGGAGATACTCTCAGTGTGAGACAATCCAAGTGACAAGTCTTGATTGCATTATTTAACAACACAATCTGGAATGCTACAGAGCTTCATGTCTTAGTCTGTATTTCACTATAACATTTCATGTTCGTGCATGAACTGCTGCCAGTCAACTGGTGCTTCCCTGTCTGCTCTTTTCCCTCATTTTTTGTCTTCATTTCTTACAGCAGTCTTCAGCAGCTTTCAAAATTATCTGACCTTTGTGGTGATCTGAAAAGCACTGGCCACTTTTACTCGATGCCTAATCAATGTGGTGCTCTTTTATTTATTTATTTTCAAAGGAGTGACCGGGTTCTTTTTAACCTGTGCTAATTCTTTGTTTCTCAAAATACCAGTTAAACTGTTGCAAGGTCTATATATAGGCATATTTGCTAATAATGCCCACTCTTTATTCATTGAACTATAAAAACAGGAGGTATTATGCAAAAAGTACAGCAAAATCCAGACAGGCAATGTATGTGAAATTTATTTTCTCCTAATACAAACTTTGTTTTCTCTTGTGTTTTTCTAGTGTGTAACACTTAAATACTGTGGGAGTTTTATTTCAAATGTAAAGATGTACCTGAATTCCATGGAAATTTGTATTTATGGATCATGGGAAAAGCATTTCTAAAAAGACACTTTACAGACTCTTCAAACTGCACAAAGTCATGAGGATATATTGTCCTTAGATAGCGTTTGTTTGTCCCTATAAAAAAGGATCTATTGTTAATACCCTGACTTTTGGCATTGGAATAATGGACTAAAATTCAAGTTTATTTATTCTGTAACATATTTTGCCCATATTAACAGACAAGTGAGTTATTTTACAAGAGCTTTGCTAACTAAATTTTTTTTTCTTTAATATTAATTTAAAAGGAACTAAATTTATAGCTTCCATCAGCATTTTAAAAGAAAGGAATTTTGGTTCAGGTAAACTATGTCTGAGATACTTGTCCTAGGTGGTTGTTTTTAAAAGTTAAAACTTTTTGTTGATTCTTCTCCAAACATACTTTTTACAGAATCACATTTCTTTTAAACTGTACATGTAGCTTTTTGAAGTTATGACCAAATAGACT
>VWZN01015140.1:589110-671718 GCA_013396955.1 Regulus satrapa
GCCCTACACAAGTTCCCACTAGATCTTTTTGCTCTCAGCTCTGATTGTGCGATGAGTGCAGTAAAGAATATGTTTTAAGAATTAAATATATTTAGAAGTAAAAGATATGGCTGCTTTCCCAAGCAGTTAAAGATGAGGCAGACATGATGGAAAATAATCTGATGCAGAGTTTTTAGATAGCAATAGACATGGACACCTCCTGTCCTGTCTGCAGTGAGCGTGTCTTTTAAATGCTTACCTAAGTTTCTTCCAGTGAGCTTCTACTGCACCCCAAGGTGATATTATATGATAATCATAAGGACAACTCATCAGGATTTCTTTTCCTAACTCAGTTTTAAATAAGTCAAGAAGATAGAATCCAGGTGAATTTTTGGAATGGTAAATGAAGAGACTACTAAAATGAATACAATTAGTTTCTTGGAGTTCCTTATACACTGTAGTAGCTCTTCAGAGAATGAAAGTTCTCGATGAGTTGCTGCATGAAGGATTTGTCCCATAGGTGATGGTGTGCCTATTGAATTCCATGTCGTTGTTAAAAATAAATATATATACATTTAATATGTTCTGCTGTTTAGATGCCCAACCTACAGAGTCTGAAAAGGAAATTTATAATCAGGTGAATGTAGTGTTAAAGGATGCAGAAGGAATACTGGAAGACTTGCAGTCATATAGAGGAGCTGGCCATGAAATACGAGAGGTGAGCTGGAGCGTTACAATTGTGCACAGCCTGTGGTTGTTCATTGTCTGATCCTAACCAAATACTGCTGGGGTTTAACTTTGCTTGCAGGAGCTGTATTGGCAAAGCATGTTGTCTATTAAAATCGCTGTCTTGAATTTCTGCTCTGGAATGTTTCTTTTTAACAGCAAAACAGATGTTGCTTGTTTCAGTCATATTAATCCACATATGTAATAGCAAATGATGCTTCTCAGAATTTTTGGGGTGTTATTGCTATTGATTTTTCTTTGTGTTCCCACATAAGCTCTTCTTGAGTTAACAGTGAATTTGGAAAGAGTGGTGTGACTACAGTACAATAGTGAGTAGTGTTGACATCTTCTTGTATGGTAACTGAAGAAGCCTGCTTTGGTAATCCTAACACAAAAGGCATCTCATTTTCAATCCCTTTTAATTGGCTTTTATTTACTAAAGTAGATGTCTGGAACAGAAGCAAAGTTCCTGTACAGAATGTCACTCCATTTTTCCTTTGTTTAATAAAGGGTGGAATAAATGTTCTCCCAACCCCCTTTCTTCCTCACATGCAGTAATGGAGACTGCTTTGCTCATGAAGAAAGGGGCTACTCACTGTAACATACCCTTAAGAAATAGTATTAGAGAGGAGGAGTCTCTACTCACTCCATAGCAATTTGAGATACTCAAAGGCATTCAACTTTTGAGTTTCTCTCTCCATGGAATTGATAAGGTAGGTTTAAGAAGGATAACTGTGTCACACAAAACCCTTAGAAGGGGAGATAGCTTACTTGTTCTTCAAGGCAAAGGAGCATGTTCAGGGAAAGGCTATGGGATCAAGTGGGAAAGAATCTGTGTCTGCAGAGGCTATGGAGAAGGGAGAAATACTCCTCTGAGAGGAGGTAGACAGGGCAGGAAGGAAACTTCCTAGGACCAGAGTGGAGTATCCTTCAAGCTAGAGCCCATGGTTGGCTGAAACAGTTCTTTAAATCAAGAACTTGGCAGTAAAAGTGCTGCAGGAGAGTTACAAGTATTTTTATTTCTGTTTTCTTAGTATATTTTCATTTGCTAACTGGGAAGGTCGAATTTAAGGTACTATATGTCTGGGGAGTCTACTGTAAAGATAAAGTAAATATAAATATATCCCTCAAAGCTGTTGTATATGCTATGTCCTGGTGGTGCTTTATGTTCTTGATTATGCATAAATGTTCCTACTGTAATGGTTAGCCTGAATTTCACAGCAAATTTTTTGCAAATTTGGGAATTAGTGATAGATACCACTTTTAGAGATGAGGCTTTGATCACTATTTTTTTTTTTTGCTTGGAGTAAGCACAGTAAAGTTGTTAATTTTAATTAACTAGGTCTGATTATGTAAATTTTCTTATCTGAGTAACTTGATTTTTAACCATTTCTTTATACTCTCTCCAAGTTGTTTTCCTGTTCAGGATGCTTACTTTCAACACAAATTTTTAGACCTTTTTGGAGCAGACATGGGTTAGTACATGCTTGTCTCTCAACTGAAAACTTCTTAGTAGGTAGATTTTTAATTATTAGCTCTTCAAACAGTTGTCCTGCATAGGTGTTTTGGTTTTTTGTGTTTTGTTGTTTGGGGTTATTTTGTCAGCAGTGCATCAGCTCTTCCCAATCTAAGCAGATTTTTCTCCTCTCTTTTTCTAATTTAAGGCAATACAGCATCCAAATGATGAGAAGCTGCAAGAGAAGGCATGGGGTGCAGTTGTTCCACTAGTAGGCAAACTAAAGAAATTCTATGAATTTTCTCAAAGACTAGGTAAGTGGAAAGTTGTTATCTTGGGGTTTTTTTTGTCTTCATTACTTAGTATTTTTGGCATATTTACATGTGATCACATCTAGGTCAACTCCTTTGTGGAAAAGAGCTCATATTGCACAGATTCCTCCATACACTGGATGACAGCAAACTTGCTTCAGTGGATACCTGTGAGGAGAGAGAGAAGGGGATCATCCTTGTTACTCTTCCTCTACTCCTTTAGTAACTCAGGAAAGCAGTAACTAGCTGATTGACTGGAAATTAGTAGACCAAATTATCAGGAATTAATTCTGTCACTGTTTCTGATACCAAGAGTACTTTAAAGAGACCGTATCACTCCTCCCTAAACACCAGAAATAATCTGCTCTGTGAAAATGTCCTATCTTGGTTCATACACATGCAGTACTTGAAAAGGTGCTTCATGTCTCTTCTGAACCTCACTGATGTGCTGGCTATGCTGATAAAACCTATGGGACTTCTTTGTTCACCAGCTTTCTAATGTTATCTCACTTTCAATCAAATTTATTAACATAGCTTGTAAAAAAGTGTTTTAAACGTGGAAAATTTTTTGCAGGCAAGTTCTGCTTTTTAAAATGAGAGGTATTTTTCTTAAGAAGATAAAGCTGGGTTATCAATTTATCTTAAATAAGATTGACTTCTGCTTACAGCTATGTGCCTCTTGAATTCTGCATTCTCCTAAAGGCTGATGTCTGCTAACAGAGGTTATTAAAATATGTTCTATGTGAAGGTTGCTGACAAATTTTGAGTAAAACTTTTCAAGGGTTTTTTTGTGGCTGTCAGTGCTGATGAGACCTGACCTGTACAGCAATTTCTACGTACATGTGACAGCAGTGGACACATAGATAAGCAATTCATTAAGTCCCTTTATTATTAATGGCCATGTCTTTTGCCAGCTGTGTATTTTGAGTCTAGCAGGCAGGATATCAGCCAGTATCACGGCTACAAGAAGCAGCTGTAGCTGTGTTTTGCAAACTCCTGTCCTGTCGTTCCAGAGGCAGGACTGCGGGGCCTGCTGGGAGCCCTGACCAGCACTCCATACTCCCCAACGCAACACCTGGAGCGAGAGCAGGCTCTTGCTAAGCAGTTTGCAGAAATTCTTCACTTTACACTCCGATTTGATGAGCTCAAGGTAAGAGCTTGTAATCAGAATTGCTAGAAAAAGAAGCCAAATCTGTTTACTGAGGCAATCTGGGTTGTGTTCTGTTCTGGAACAGAATGTGCAGTGGATATTCAAATATCCAATATGCTTGGCTTGCTCTTGTGACCTGGAGTTAGATTAAACTGAAAGCAGATGAAATATCATATTATCTTTAGGCACTTGTTGTATTTCAGTTCACATTAATCATGTTTCTGCACCCAAATTTGGCATATCTCTTGGGATAATGCTGTTGCTTTTAGCTTGTGTGCACCCACGGTCCAGCCATTTTCTTGCTAATGTGCAAAGACCTAAGCTGAAATGGTAATTAATTTGCTGGTCTGATCCTTGGAGTCAAATTAGCAAAGCTATTTTTTTTCAACCTACTAATTTCTACCTCATATTTAGGAGACTGCTCCTTTTCTCATTCCTCTGGAGCTTGTTCTGAATCTGAGAAGCCAGAAAGCTTTGTGTTGTGCTTACCAGTTCCCAGCATGCCACAGGCCTTTTTGCTACACTTCAGAAAGCTGAATATTTTCTTACTTGGTTTATTATATATTGTGAAAACTTGTCTTTACTTTTCTTGAATTTGTCACAACTCTCTTGCTTCCATATCTTCATAGATGACAAATCCTGCTATACAGAACGACTTCAGCTATTACAGAAGAACTCTGAGCCGTATGAGGATTAACAATGTCCCAGTAGGTAACCCTTGGATAAGTTGAAATGTCTTCTGCTACCACCTCTCTTCTCCATGCCCAGAACAACTAAACCCTTTCTTCTGTTTTTTAGGCAGAGGGAGAGAATGAAGTAAATAATGAGTTGGCAAACAGAATGTCTTTATTTTATGCTGAAGCGACGCCAATGTTGAAAACCTTAAGTGATGCCACAACGAAGTTTGTGTCAGAGGTAAGGGTGTAAATGTATGGCTTGGATAATGTGCTTTAGAGCACTGCAGGGTCAGAAATAATGGGTAACACAACCTCCAACAGGCCTAATCTGTCATCTAGAAATAAAACTTGGGGTTTGGAGCCTTAAGAAATGTGATGTCTTTCCCAGATGCTGTAGGGTTAGGGACTCCAGTCAGGCACTTTCTGTATGCATCCCCAAAAGTTAATGGGCAGTGTCACATCAGTAGTGATGGCTTTCCTCAAACAGAGAGGTGGGAGAGGTAAGTATTTTGCCTGCATTGTGGTGGGGGTTTAGAGCAGAAATTGTGGAAAATTGAAAAGGAAACAGCTTTATTATCTCTGCTTGAAATAGGGAATGGAATTGAAACATAGCTTCCTGTTCTTCCCAAGACTCTTGTTACAGTGTGTGAAGTCAAGTATACTACATTATTGCAAAAGGGAGAAGGAACCTGAACTGGAAAAGTATTTCAATGTTTTGACACATTCCTATTTATCCTTGACTACCTAAATAAATATTGGTTGTAAAATCCAGTCACTAGAAGTAGTGTGCTTGCCTTCTGGTAACTGTAATGATTTTTGGCTTATGTGCAAAGAATGCTCAGTATTTCTTGGTAGAAAATAATTGTACATTACATGATTAATGTAAAGTTACATCTGTCTTTTTTTTATTTATTTCCTGAGTTCTGTTTTCTGCTTGAAATGCCTTATAAAACTATCCTTTAATTTTACATTTATTTGTGGTGGTTGTCTGCCACAATTTTAAGTTTTCCTATTATAGCAGATGAATTTATTTGGTTATAGAAATTTTTATCTTTGAAGGAGCAGGTGCGATGATTCTTTTGAAACTTTCCAAAAGTCAATTATGTCAAGGGTGTAGTTCCTTTACTACAGACAAGCAGGCAAAACCCACATAATAGCCTTCACTCTGAAAATTGCTAATTTATATGATAACCTTTTAAACAAAACAGTGCAAGACTACATGACTTACCATAGTTGTGTTGATGGATTTTAGTTGTTCCAGCTAATTGCTATGTAAGCAGATAACTAATTTGAGTTAGATTTTATAGTATGATATTTCACAGTAATTGAGTTGTGGAAACTTTTAACTTTCTTTTGCAGAATAAAAATTTACCAATAGAGAATACAACAGATTGCTTAAGCACCATGGCGAGTGTGTGCAGGGTCATGCTGGAAACGCCGTGAGTACAAACTTGCTTGGGTTGGGTATGAGTCACCTCTCTGTTTCAGACCTGACTTGTGATGCATGAAAGAAATATAATTGGAGTAATTAGGAACTGTGATGTTTCCTTTTTACCAACCTAGTTGTTTACATTAACGTGAAACCACCTTGTCTCATTTTGCTGGCCACGCAAATCATGCGGTCTACTTTCTGAACGTATTAATATTTAAAAATAGAATGGCTATGGAAGTTAGACAACCTCTTGGCACTCTTTATAAGTGGTTTTCTCATGTATAATTCAGAGAAATAGACTATGTGAGCATGATTGCCTAGGGCCCCCTGAAAGAGGGGCTGTGGGCAGTGCTCTGGATGGTGTGTCCTTGCTGACTAGCCTGGCTGATGACTCTAACAAAATGAAAGTGCTCCTCTCAGGGGAATTAAGAGACAACTTCTAGGCATGAAGGTAGTCAGATGTCTTCTGTACCTTTGAGAGGCACTGGGAGTATGACCAAAGTCAGAATAATCTTTGATTGTTTTTTAATGTTTCTTCTGTGTTCTAAATAGTTTTCTATTGGTAAAATTACTAAAACGTGAGCTATGTCTTTTTAAATAAGCTTCCGTCCAAATACCACAGGACATTTGTTTTGGAGTATGTTAAGAGCTCCAAGTGTTTATACTCTTAGGAAGGGACTATTCCATTTTAAAAAAGCAGTCCAAGGTTGTCCATTAGCTTGCCTTTTTTAAAATTCCTTAAGTTAAAAGTTTGGGTGTGTATTAGAAGGTGGGAGGGAAATGTGTAGGAAGCACAGGAGACAAAGTTAGTGTGTATGGTTTTAACCTTTTTTGTTTCTGAAAAACCCAAATTGTGTAGAAGTAGAATCCTATTTTAGGTCTGAGATTTTTATTAATCTTCAGGTAACATTCTAAACAATCATCTAACTTTTTCCAGGTCTTGAAAGGAATAAAGAAAACTCTCAAAAGATTGGGGTTGGTGGATTTAGTTGGGTTTGTTTGTTTTTTCTCTGAGGATTAATAGTAGAGTTTTTCTCTTTAATCTTAATTTGCGTATTACTACTATGTACCATTATCTTGTGTTTCATGGATAATAAGCTGTGTTTTTAAATTCCAGTGAATATAGAAGCAGGTTTACAAATGAGGAAACAGTATCATTCTGTCTGAGGGTAATGGTGGGTGTCATCATACTCTATGACCACGTGCATCCGGTGGGCGCTTTTGCCAAAACTTCAAAAATTGATGTAAGTTGACTGTTGCTAAATAATCTCCTGAGTATTTAAATTGTGTGTAGGCTCCTTTTTTTGTCTTGTAGGTTCTAGTAGCAGATGTATACCCTGGGTTGGCGCTAAACACGTAATTGTGAGCAAAAATATATATTTAAGTGGTGAGAAATACAAACTAGGCCTTCAGACATGTAAGTGGGTCATGAAAAATCTGTTTTTATGTAATTCAGGAAGTGTCTAGAAATACTTGTATGTGGTGGTTGTGTTGAAAGATCCAGGTCAGAAAGTAACAACGGCCCCTAGCTTATTCCTCACTGACTGATGAATAGTTCAGTTCACCATCCACCACACTTGGAGTTTTGTTTGATAGTAAGCCATGCTGTTACTGTATGTGGTTTTGTGGTTATTTCAAAGGGAGTATTACCCCATTGTATTAATTACAGTTGGTCATTATTTCACTAGCTGAATGTATAATTATTAATGGATTTATGATAAACATGTATTTTTGCTCACAGTTCCTTTTTTTTTTAAGGTTGATAAAGCTGAGCTTGAAAGTTGCATTCACTAAAGTTATCATAGAATGGTTTGGGTTGGAAGGGACCTTAAAGATCATCCAGTTCCAGCCCCCCTGCCATGGGTAGGGACACCTTTCACTGGACCAGGTTACTTAAGGCCCTCTCCAACCTGACATTGAAGACTTCTAGGGATGAGGCAGCCACAACGTTCAAAGTCATTCTCCCTCATCTTAGCACTACATGCTCTTGTAAAATGTCACTTTTCAGCTCTCTTGTTTAGTATCTCTCTTTAGATACTAGAAGGTGCTCTGAGGTCTCCCCAAGGCATTCTCCAGGCTGAACAGCTCCAATTCTCTCAGCCTTTTCTTACAGGAGAGGTGCTCCAGCCCTCTGATCATCTTCATGACCCTGCTCTGGACTCAGTCTGGCACAGACATGTCATTTTTCTGCTGATGACACCAGAGCTGGGTCTTACAAAAGCAAAGCAGAGATAGAGAATCACCTCCCTTGCTGTGCTGGCCACATTTCTTCTGCTGTAACCCGGGGCAGTGTTTGCTTTCTGGGCTGCCAGAGCACTTTACTGCATCATGTTGAACTTTTCACCCAGCAATACCCCCAAGCCCTGCCCAGTCCATTTTCTGCCCAGCCTGTGGTTGTGCTTGGGATGCCCTGATCCAGTTGCAGGACCATGCACCTGGAGTTGTTGAGCTTCATGAGGGTCACAGGTCTGATCTCCACCCCCTTCAGGTCCCTCTGGATGCCTTCCCTCCCCTCCAGAGTGCCAGCCACACCACACAGCTTGGTGCCATCAGCAAAGTTGCTGAGGATGCACTTGATGCAGCTTCTTAAGAAGCTAAGCCAGTCTATGATAGGAAGATGTAATACTGAAAGCTTAATTCCTTTCTCGTACCCAGAAAATGTCTTTCTTTACATTGCTGCTATTTTTAAATACTTACTTTTCATCTTTGACATACTGAATATAAAACATTCCTGTAAACTCAGACAATACTAGCATGGACAAAAACTGTAATTTTTTTAACTCCTAGATGAAAGGATGCATCAAAGTTCTTAAAGACCAGCCTCCTAACAGTGTAGAAGGCCTTCTAAATGCTCTCAGGTATTCCTTTTTGTTTCTTGAGGGGTTTGTTTTAAATGTTTTGATGTGAGTTTTCATGAATTGTCCAGGGAATTTTCTTTACAGGAAAGTATTCAGTGACTGTTACAGGGAAAGGTGAATGTAATTATTGCAGGCTTTTCTTCTAATATGTCTTGAGACAAGAATGTATGAAGAAGCCTCTGAGTTTTAACAGGGTTGTGAATTTGCAGTTGTTCATTCTAAGATAACTTTTTCTATGCATCCAGTTTAAAAATGAGTCAGTATGGCATGGTAAGTAGCTAGAAATTGTTCTTTTTCAGAAAGAGCTAAATGCACGAGTCTGTGCTGTAGAATAGATAAGATGAGAATTTGCCACATTATTTGGAGAAGTAAAGAAAAATTAATAATTCAGTCTATTAATCTAAAACCTGCTAATTTGGGTTGTAAAGCTGTATCTATAGTAGGTCACTGTGTGGATCTCCAACATGGGAGAAGTGGCAAAAAGTCCAAAAATTTGATAGGCAGATGAAGTCTTTGTTCTTGTCCCTACTTGGAAAAGTATCATTACTTTAGTTACAAATAACTAACTGGGTGTTGTTTCTCATGCACTTGCTTGAAATGTGGAAGCTTTAGTTTGTCTTGTCTGAAATTCTACAGTTGTGATTTGTTTTCCTTATCTGTAGTGAAGCTACTTTAATTTCATTTGCCCTCTTTTTTGTGTCATTATGTGGTAAGGAGTTAAATAATGTAGTATTGTAGGTGGGTTCTTTTTCAAAGTTGTTTCCAATTATTAGTTAAAATTTTAAAAATCCATACCTAATTTGAAACTTCATGTGATTATTTCCCTGCTAAAATCATGATCATCTCTGGACTTCATAACATGATCAGTCTTTGAGATGGTGATCAGTAAAACCACATGCTTCCGGGGGAAAATGCTGTGTTTATTTAGCATTTATTTCTGACTAGTTCATTGTGATTGCAGCTGCCATGATCACCAGTCTTTACTAGTAGCCCATTTTTCCCATCATTGCCGACACTATGAAAACATGGAAGCTGTAGTTCACACGTGCTTGCTGCACTGAGCAGTGGCATCAACTTTTGGCTAATTACACAATTAACTTTGTGGTTAGCAGTGTAAATCCCAGCCCATGCTCTCAAGCTGTGCTTTCCCTGCTCCAACCGTTTCCATGCATGGATGCTGTAACAGTTCTGGTTTTGTACATTTGATTACTCTCTGGGTGGAATATTTAGATCGTTTCTAAACCATGTTTGGAATTCTAAGGAAGAATTCAGGAGTGAGCTGCTGTGTGCTCATGTGAGGAAAACAGGTTCAAGATGTCATCGTGACAAATTAAGTCCATATCTAAGTCTTTGATTCTGGAAGAGCGAGGAGTGCTTGTGTTTTCCCAAGAGACAGATAATGTGATGGGCTTAAAAAAAAAAAAAAAAAGGAAAAAGGAACGTGGTATGGATTTTGGAGGGAGATTAGCTCTTTGTAATTTCAAATTCATCTGAGTATTGTAATCATGTTCAGCTTTTTCACATGGGCAGAATACCAAGTGCAGTAACTTTTCAGGATTTTGGAAAACTTTAGGCTGCTTATTTGTAGAAAGTATAAATTACTAAAAAGTTATGAAATCTACAGTGTTATTAACTTCCAAGCTAAAAATTCTTCATATATTTATCAGTGAACAAGTGAAATAGTACTGCAGTTGTGGATAACGAAGTGCTAATTTGATGTGTTAAATTTAAATGATGGAGTAAGTTTCATTTGCTTTTAGATTAATTAAGAAGGAAGATCAGGGAGAGTATTCATAAAAAAGCCTGCAATGAGGATATCTTTTAAAAATAGTGATAGCTAGGTTTTTTATAGTGATTTAAAAGTGTGCTGTTATCCTAAAAAATTTTGAAAGGGGAAAGAGCTGAAATAAGCAAATGTGTATGCTCTTCAGTTTTAGCAGCACACTTAACTAAGTAGGAAGTTAGGCTGAAAAGTGATTAAATCCATTGTCATTGAGGGATCCTAGGAAGGTTTGGTCACTGGAAGTCTTGAAGAAGAATTTCTCAAGCTGTCTTATTTGAAGATGTTTCCTGTGGGTAGAGCCCTCAGAGTTAGTCTGATGGATAATTACCTGTCCTAAGTGGTACTGTGAGCTTACTATGAAAGCCAATGTCCAGCTGAGGCTTATTTTGAGCTCCCCTTTGTGCAAGGCTGCTAGATTATAGTTCTGATTGCTAATATCATTTTCTGATCAGAATGTCTTGGTGACCAATGAGTTGTGATGGCTGAGGGTTTTGCTCTGGTACAGTCTGGTTGAGCCATAAACAAAGAAATGATGGATTTGTAAGCTAAAGTGCCACAGCATTTATGCTCATCTTGACTTTATTTCTGTGTTTAGGTACACAACAAAGCATTTGAATGATGAGACTACCTCCAAGCAAATTAAATCCATGTTGCAATAACAATTACCTGGAATTCGCACCTGCTGTAGACAGTATTCTGCAATGACTGAGATGCACAGATTTTTTTTTTTTTTAGTGATTGCAACTACTATCTCGTTCATTCTTGCTTTTTATTTTCTCTCTTCCTGTTTACTCTTTTTTTTTTAAATCACTTTCTTGTACCTAAGTAAGCTCAGACTTCTTTTCTGTGCCAAATCAATGAAAATTATCAATTCTGGAAAGTATTTCTACTTTTCAGAATAGCCATCCTAAGTGGCAGCTAATTATACGTTGCATTTGGATTTCTCTGTACTGGGGAAAGATTTGTGACTTGAACTAAATATTTTTTAAACTTGTGGTTTTTTTCTTTTTTTGAAAAACTAATATTTAATATTGCTTCTTCTGCATGGCAAGACTGCCTACTTCTGCTATTTAAAAATCCCTTGATGACTTCATTTTCTATTGCAGCTTATTTTCATGTGCAAACATGAAGAAACTAAAGCAGATTTGTTTAAATTGCATTTGTACAAAATGGTACCCAACACAAAAGTTTTTTTAAAATTAGTAAAAACTGTTTTGTTTAAAAGTTACGTTTGCATTTTGACTCATTTTTGTAAGGATGTATGTTGTATGTTTAACCTTTAATAACTAACGTTAAACTGTGGTGTGTGCGTAGCAAAATTACGTATGCATGTTCATGTCAAATGATTGGCTGTGGATAAGATAATAAAATCAGCTTTCATTTTTCTAAGTGTGGCTTGATTTACCAGTATTTTGAGTGAGATGTCTTCGTGGTCTTTGGATTTTTACAAAAAAATAAATTTATAAATTTTATATAGTGAAAACTCTGCTTTTTCATTACCAGTAACCAGTTGCCTAATTCACTGATTTAAGCGTAGTGTGTTTTAGGGTTCTTGCTCTCCACTCTGTGCTGCCTCCATCTCTCTGAGAATTATCACTCAGTAGGGTTTCTTGTGAGGAACTTGGTGCAATTCATACAGATCCCAGGGGACATTGCTGAAGCATCTGCATCTGGGCTACCCGTGCTGCCTCCTCAGTACAGCCACGGAAATGACACTGCCCATTGGGCCAGTGGTGGGGAGATGAGCTCCCCTCACTCTGTACTGGTGTGTACTCTTATGGATCTAGGTATTTTACTGTGTAAAATCTGAATAATTACAGCATGCTAAATTATGTTTCTTCTTAGGGTAACAATTTATAGCAACAAGTCTTACAGAGAATAAATTAAAGCTCTTCTGGGAGGGAAAGGATTGAAGGAGGAGAATTACAGCCCTTCCAAAGGACCTTGGCAGGTTGGAGAGATGGGCAGAGAAGAACCATCTGAAACTCAGCAAAGGCAAATGCAGGGTCACCTGGGGAGGAACAGCCCTGGCTGAGCACAGGCTGGGGCTGACCTGCTGAAAGCAGCTCTGTGGAGATGGACCTGGGGGAGCACAGCTGTCCATGAGCCAGCAGTGCCCTGGGGTACATTAGGAGAAACACTGCCAACAGGTCAGGGAAGTGATCCTGTCCCTCTGCTCACACCTGTGCAGCCTCACCTGGAGTGATGTCTCCAGTTCTAGGCTCCTCAGGACAAGCCAGACATGGAGCTCCTGGACTGGGTCCAGCATAGGGACTGGAGCATTTCTCTTACAAGGAAAGGCTGAGGGGAGCTGGGACTATTCAGCCTTGGAAAGAGAAAACTGAGAGGGACCTCATCAGTGTCTGTCAGTGTCTGTAGGGAGGCGCCAGCGGATGAACCAGGCTCTGCTCGGTGGTGCCCAGCAATAGGACAAGAGGCAATGGGCAGAAACTGATGCCCAGGAAGTTCTACCTGAACATGAGGAAGAATTTCTTTACTGTGCAGTGACCAAGCACTGGGACAGATTGCTCAGAGAGGCTGTGGAGCCTCCTCACTGGAGGTATCCAAGAACTGTCTTGGACATGTCCAAGGACATGATCCTGTGCCATGTGCTCTGGGATGATGCTGCTTGAGCAGGGAGGCCAGACGTGATGACCCACTGTGGTGCCTTCCAGCCTTACCCATTCTGGAATTCTGTGAGAACAAGAACTGAGAATGACTGGAAGACTCTGGGAAATTGCGTGCTTTGATGAGCAACATTAGTGCTCCTCGTGTGTGGCACCATTGTGATTATGCCTAATATGAGTTGTCAGTGTTTTGGAAAGGAGACTTGAAACCTGCAGGCAAGTGTGAGTATCTCACCATTATTTGATGGGCAAGTAATATTTTGTAACTTTGGCATGCTGGCTCCAGGTAGAATGTATCGGTGTGACCATGCTTGATTTCCTATTGATATTCCTTCTGCACCATCAAGAAATGTTTTCTTCTTTATCTTTTCTTTGTTTTGAAAAGAAGGTATCTACAAAATTGTAAATTGTGACACTTTAAGACTTTGGAGGAGATTCAGGTGTGTACTGTGGTTAACTGTATGTCCATCTCCCTTTGGGCAATACCTTTTTTTTCCCAGCCAAAGATGCTTAGCCAAGGTCTCTGCCACAGAGAAACCAACCCATGGGCTTTGATGGCCACAGGAATAAAATACTCCTGCTTTGACATGATACTAATCTAGTCCTTTTGGCAATATCACAGTTGAACCAAGCTGAGGAAAGAGAAAACTGGATTTGTTTGGGGTCTTTAAAAAGGAAAAATAAATTTCCTGGAATCATGTGAATGCTACAAATTGTATACAGCTGACCCTTCTGTAGGGATCTGAATGAGAAACTGTTCTCATCAGTTCATATCCCTGAAGAAAAAATAATAATTTAATGTCAGCCTTGTTGTTGCAAATACAATTAAAGAATAATAATCCTAGGAGGAGCAAATCATGCTCCTTCCAGTATTACTTTTTGTAAGTAAAGCTTTCTAAAGGAAAGCTAATTTAAGAGAATGGGTTTTAAGCACAACTTGTGTATTTGGCAGTTTTTACTTCTGATTTTATTGAAAAACACTTGAAACGGTAAATCAGGCCTGAGTGCTCTTGTGGCAGAACCAGCCATACAGCAGATTTCTTCTTTGTCTTGCCTCAGTGGCTGCTGACTAAACACAATTTCTTTAGTTGACTGTTTTGGACAGATCTTCCTTTCTGCTGCCCTGACAGCATCTTTGCTTTTAAACATTGTTGTTCTTGTGGTCTGAGAATAATTGGAGCTTTCCTTTTTTTCCTCTGGCATTTGTGTTTTGCAGTTTCTCTGTGTATGCAGCTGGGACGGGAGATTAGAGCTGGCTTGCCTTGGAGTTGGCTGGCCCACTGCTCCACAAGCTTCCCCACTCATGAGCTTTCCAAGAAAACAGGCTCTTCTAGTGCACCAGGCATCAGCTGTTTGCAGTTTTGAGCTGAAACTGCTGCGTGTTCCTGCTCCAGCTTGGGTGCCTGTCCTTGCAGAGCCACCCTTTAATCTTTCCTGCTTCATCTGTGCCAGTGGACAGCAGAGCAGCTGGCAGGCCTGGCACTAAGCATGGGTCACTAAACAGCCTCTGTAAGTTTTGGAGGAAAATTGGCACTGTTTGAATGGCACCACCCTTTTGTGTGTGATGGACTGTAATTTTGGGGCACTGGGTTTGATGGCACTTGATGTTAAAATAAATGCTGTGCTCAAATTAGCCACCCTGCCTGTGCTGTGAGCTAGTGCAACCAGCCTGTAGCTGTTGTAAATGAAAGGCCTTCTCCTCATGGTGCTGTGTCTCTGAGTGTAAACAAGATTGCTCCTTTCTTGGGAGCCTCAGGTTCCAGGCACAGGTGGGTCTCTGGGGAAAACATCTACACCATCTACAGTGGTGTGTGTGTGGGTTGTGTGTCACAGATAGTAAAGAGGCTGCCAGTGTGTGCCACCCAGAAGCTCTGGAATGTTTCTGCAGTTCTTTAGTACCAGCCTGCTTGAGTGATGTTGATTCCAGTTCCTTAAATTTCACTTTAAATTATAGAAATTTCTCTCATAAAAAAAAAAAAAAAAGTATCCTTTTCTGTCCATATCTTCTGTTAATAAACCACATCAGATTTCACTTCACCTGAAATGCTGTCTATTTCTGTGTAGTTTTATTATGATTGGAACAGATCTAGAGAGGAGGATCTGGAATAGCCTGATTTCATGTGGACTTTGAGCATTTCTGTGCAAACATCTCATTCTGGATGCACTGTCCTTTGTCTGCTTTCTTTTGTGCTTTTTGCACAGCCAATGCCAGCATGTCTTTTGCAGCAAGGATGTGATTACTCTTTCAGACTGCTGCTTCATTTGAAGGCTGCTTATCTTCCTTTGCTTTGGGTTTGCTAAGCTTAGTGTTGTCTTTCTGTCCCTGCTAAGACTTAGACTGCTGAAATAACTAGCAAAGAGTAGTTAAGGGAGTTGCTGTGAGTTTATAGCTAGCTGTGGGATTTGAGTGTGTCACTAGGAAGTTCACTGTGGTGTTCCCTGTGTGCTGCAAACACATGTAGTCACAAGTTCTCTTGGATGCAGGAGCCTTCCTTGAGGGTGCCTTTTTTGGCTGTGGTGATAGGATTGCTAATTTATCAAAATCTTGAGAAATAACTGTGAAACAGCTTCTTTTGTTAAAACAGAAAACTAGCTCTAAGTTACCATGCTGTTTGCACTTTCTTACCCTTTTGGTCTTTTTACTAAGAAAAAAGAACTAAGTCTTATTTACTTTATACTTTTTTTTTTGTCTTTACTAAGGAATATTTTTTGAGCCCTTCTTCCAAGCCCAGTATAATGCCTGCTGGCAGATCAATAGTAGCAGCTCAGGGGCAGTGAAGCAAGGACTAAAGCGATCCCACTATAAAGTTCATGGTATCCATTTCCATATGAATTTTGTAATGAATTGCTCTTACACAGGATATTTAAAAACTGGATGATTGCAACCAACTTGGTGCCCTGGATTTAGCCAGTGGTCTGCTTCCGCCTTTGCTAATGACCCTTTCTGGCTGGTCTCATCCCTCAGTTTTATTATTACTGTGGTAAAGGTGGCTGGACAGGGTTACCTCTCCTGTCAAGGTTACAACAAAAGGCTTTACCTGGTGAGCAAATCTAGCCAAGTATAAGCTAACTCTATCTCTTAGGGCTGTGCAATGCTGTGGCCTCCGTCCCAGCTTTAGCAGGGAGAAGTGGGCCTTTGTGGGATTCTATGGGCCAGTGGTGAAGTTACCAAGTTACTGCAGGTGTGTTACAAATTACGAGACTTGGCCCAGTGGTCTTCCTGAGTTTTCTCAAGGGGATATGTCAAATCTTAATCTGCTGCTCTATCTGGTGTCCTGAACAAAAAAAGGGATAGATACCATGTGCTGCAGAAAGATGTCAGATACAGCTGACACTGACAACTTTTGGATGTTTTATTATGTGGATTCGCTGCTGTAAATATTTCAGCAGGAAATGTTCGAGTGTGTGGTAGGTGGGTAACAAGTCACACAGACCTGGTGAGTTGTGAGCATGGTTCCTGAGGTTGCTGTTATAGGTCAGTGGTCCTGGGCAACACCTTCTTGTAGGGTTTCCTCAGTTGCCCTGCTCAGTCATGTCTGTTTTACAGCTGCTGCTTCGTCTTCCTTTTGAAAGCATTGATCATACCTGTCTTATATATGAAAGTGTGTTGGTGCTGTCAGTTGTCTTCCATGTGCTTCTAAGGAGTTAATGAGGACAGGTCTTAGGATGGCTCCTGAGGCCTCAGTTTGGGCAAGGAGAGTTGGAGAAATTCCAGAGGTGTATTTGTCTTCTCCCCCTCAGCAGTGTGCTGTGAACTGCAGCATCTGCTACCCCCTGCAGGCTCCTGCCCCAGGGCCCTGCATTCCCTGCTCAGGCTTCAGCCCTATCCTGGAGCCAGCACAATACTGCATGGATTAGAGCTGTCCAGTAGGTGAGGTGAGGAGTTACAAGCACCTGGTGACCATGATGATGAAGTGAGATATAGGAGTGCAGTGCCCTGTCCTGGTTCCTGCTGAGAGGTTCCTGTGTTGGTGGCAAATTCCTGTTGGTCCCTAGGTCTCCAGAGGAGTTTTTCTTTGCATTCTCCCCTTCCTTGCCATTCAGCATTCATGTCCCCATCTTCAGAAGCAGGGAGAGGTCCTGCTGCAGGTGACAGAGGTGATCTCTGTGGTCATGGTAGTCTAAGACAACCCAAGTCAGAGCTGGTCTGGCAAGAACATGTATCTGGCCTGATCTGTGGCCTGACCCATCTCTTCCTTTGATGCAGGCAAGGAAACAACCGAGCTGGTTATTTTATCCTTTGCTCCTGATGTTCCTGCATTGCGTGACTTCACATGAGCCTATTGTGTCAAAATGATGCTTGAACATTGGCCAAATGATGGGCCAGCATCCAGGATTGGGAAAGGAGTATGTGCACACATCCAGCTCATCCAATGGGCTTGAAATACACCCATCATGTGAAGGGGCACTTGAGATGTGTCCAAGTGCAGGGTAGAGAGAGATGAGATGTTGCAGTATAAAACTGATGTCCCCATAACCAGTTAGGTGACCCCTGATCAGAATTGGTGTAATTAAACTGTGGGAATGCATTTCTGGAACATGTGAGCTTAAGTAATGTGGGCATCCTGACTGCTCTTTTTGGCTTCAAAGCAGTTGCTTTTATCACCTTTAGTACCTTTACTGTTGTTTTTAGGGTGATAGACTCTACCTTCAGTACCATGCATCTTTGAAATTACTTGTAGTGCTTGAGAGTGAAATGCCACGTGGAGGCCCAGGCTAGAGATGCTTTCATTTGTGGCTGAAAGTGATGATTTAATGCCATTGGAAGGAAACTCGCTGATGTCATAAGGAGTTTCCTAATACATTAACGTAAACATCTTGCAAGAGAAGTGTAAGGGGGTGGTTCCTTAGAGACATTTAATCTGGACTGAATAAAGGGCAAGGAAATGTCCATTAGGAAATGTTACTGCACTGAAGGGCACAGACTGACTGATAGGTCTTTTTCATCTAAAATTGAAGTTTCCACTGGAATTGTTTATGAGGTGTTCCTGCATTAGACAGTTTGAGATGTCAAAATCCAGAAGCTGGGAAGCATTGGACCACAACATTCTCTACAGAGTATCAATAATAACTGAAAATATAACATTGGCTGGAGTTGCAGAAAGCTTTCTTTTATATTGTATAAACCAAAAACTGCTCCCAGAAAAGCTGCCACATGTTGGGAAAGAGAGAGCAGCCATCCTGAAGATGGCAGTGGTGCTCTTCTCGAACAAGCCCCATTTACTGGCTGAGCGCTACTGTTCTTTGAGAGCGACTGTCCCACCCGCAAACTCTCCCTCCTATAAATTACTGCAATATTGCTTTTCCCTTCAAAGACTCAGTGATCCATTGCTCTCTTTATTTCTCTCCCCATTTTGACACATTAACACAACTTGCTTCATGCTCTGGCTTTGCAAATGAGGAGCAATTGAAGCAGGAACGTAATTGTGTGTCTGCTCTCAAGGAGGGAATGCGTTTTGAAACAGAATGGTCCTGGACTCCAAAGTTGTGCCTCTGCTGATCTGCAATTCTCTAAAGGATTTTGAAATATGCTGTTAATCAAAAGCTAATTAAGCATTTTAATTAGTTTTTACAGTGTGGGTTTTGTTATAGAAGGCTCTCTCTAGGTTCTTGTCATGGGAAGTTCTTGCTCAGAAAGCAGAGCAGGAGGGTTTCAGTCAGTTGCTTAGCTGAAGGACACTCAGCCTCACAGGCACCATCATCTTCAGTGTCTGTCCCTCTTCACCTATAGCAGGGAGAGCTGTCCCTTGTCAGTGAGGCTTTGGGAATGATGTTCACAGTTCATCAGCTGCTGCCCTCCAGCTGAATGTGTCTCCATACTTGGCCAGCTTACAGCCCCTCCTGTGCTCTGCACTCATATTTCCCCTTCAGGTCCGAGTCCTGATCCCTGAAGCCCCAAATAGCCCCCCAGCAACAGGATGGCTCATCTGGGGCTTGGATCTGGAAACCTTTAAAAGAAAAATCCAAAGGAAAAAACAAGCCCACCCCATCTGCTCAGGGGATAGATTTCTTCTGCAGTCTGGGGAAGCTGGAGATCAGACCATGGGAAATCTCTGCAGTCTGAACCTAGATGAGCATTTGCAGTTATTCCAATAAAGGGCTCTGTGCATCTGTGTGTGTATATCTCTCTCATCACCTCCTGTGCTGCTCTTGTCAGCACTGTAAGGTCACAATTAAACCTTTTCTGCAGGTAAGGTTGAGTAGCTGATACTGGGCACGGCAGGGATTTCTTTGGCCTGCTACATCTACATTCTTCAGCCTGGTCCTACCTATTGCGGGGGGCAGGGGAGGTGCTGGATTCTTATTCCCCAAAACTGGTGGTTTTGTTTTGTTTTGGGTTTTAAATAATGTCAATAACAACAGCCATGGCTTGAGACTACAAAAAACGCAGGGAAATTTCTGGGGTCCGATTAGCCTGAGGCTGGGAATATCCCACACACAGTTTCTCCTGCAAAGGAAGAGTGTAGCTCTATGAATCTTCACTGCATTTTCAGGTCTGAGCAAGCAGCCAAGGCTGTGCTGAGACGTCCAGAGAGTGACTCTGAGGGGCTGTGTAAGGGGATCGGAATTTGGTCAGTCTGCGCCGCTTCCTCCTCAGGCAGGCGTTGGAGATGGAGGAGGGCTGCTGGAGCCGAGCGCTGCGCTGGGTTTGGGGATGCACCGAGGAGTGGCAGGGGCAGCAGAGAGCCTGAGCCCCTCTTGGACACATGGAGATGCTTTGATAAACCACACCGTGCCTGAGCATCAGGGAGCAGGGCTCTGAACCTAAAACGATGTGTGATCAAGTCACTGATGAGATTTGAGAGACCCTTTTAAAGGATATTTTTGTGCAAGGATAACAGATATGCTGAGAGGTGCGGTGTAGGCTGTAAATGGGAAAAGCAAAAAAATTTACATTGTGTGAGTTTCTGGCATGCTAATTGAGCTGTATTTTTTCTTCAGGAGTGATTTGGCCACTCAGCAGTTCTGTCACCTCCTCTAATCCACAGCCTGTTGCCTGAAATGGCCATTTCTCAGCAGGCAAACAACATCAGTGCTTGCTGAACAAGAGGTTTCAAGCATGAGATTTGAATTTGGGCCAGGAGGAAGGGCTTGTAGCTCTTTAATAGCATCACTGGAAGATCAAAGTCAATCAGGATGCAGAGCAAATGCTGCTTCCCACCCCATCAGTGTCTATTAGTGCTGCTGACCATTAGGTGCCATCTCACAGAGGAGGAATTTTTCAGGAAGATGCACAAAAATAATCTGAATTTTTCATAGGGAGTCTCACACAGTGAACAGCGACACCGAATGGGCTGCCCGGGATTGGTGTTGCTCTATTTGCTGAGTCCTACAGGAATCACCTTCCTCTCACTTTTTTTATTTTGCCATCTGAATGCAGCCACCAGAGAAGCTCGTTCGGCTGGCTCAGCTTGAGTGCAAGTGCTGCAATGGGAGTGTGTTGTGTGGCATGGTCTGTACCAAAGTCAGACCATTGCTCTCAGCATGTCAGCTCATCAGGGGCTGTTCCCAGCCCCAGCTGACTGCCACCACTGCCTTGGAGAGACTGGCACATCATGGTGGCATTGTCAATGTATGTCAGTACTGCCACTGTACCCCTTGTCTGTTGGTCATGACACTGCCTGGAGTGTTTTGCTTGCCATGCTTTGGTCAGCTCCATGGGCTTGGCAGACCCTGAAGAAACCTGTCTTCTCCTCCAGTTCAGCTGTGGCTCAGCAGGGCCCCTAAAGTAACCCCAGCAGGAGCCCCAACATTTGACTGGGCATCTCTGCTGAGGCTGCCTGCTCTCTGTCTTGATGCTGTCTGAGCTGCACAGCTTGGGCATTTCTGTAGCTCCTTTTGGCAGGAAGAACACTCTCACCCTTGGTGGGTGTAAATCTGGCAAGGCCTGCAGCACGTGGAGGGTTCTCACTAGTCCAAAATGCTGCCGTGTGTTGCTGGACCAGCACTGGCTGCTCCAGCACATCTGTTCTGGCACCTGCCCTGTGTGCTGCTTTATTGCAGAATCACAGAATTGTTTGGGAAGGGACCTAGTTCAACCTCCCTGCCCCTTCTACTAGACCAGGTTGCTCAGAGCCCTGTTCAGCCTGGTCTTGAGCACCTCCAGGGGAGTCCACAAGCTCTCTGGCCACCTCTTTGCATACCTGTGGCATTCCTCAGCTTGCACCCTCTCCAGAGGTATGGGGGGAAAGATTGCTGGGCTTTAGCCTCTAATATCCAAGAAATCACCATGTGGCATAGAGAGAAGTTTGTGGTTTAGTATCAAATTTCTTTGGTGACCTGCTACAGCAAAAGAACACACATTTGGGCAGGAGGTGAAATCATCCTGTGTTGAGGTTGTGTGTCTGAGGACTGTGATCACCCTTTGCAGCTGTAAGGAGCATCTTTTGGCCCTTCTCTGTATAAAACCAGAACCAGCTGCTTTGACAATAAATCACTCCCCATCTTCCTGCCTTGGCAGACTGAAAGCAGAAGGGGCTGTAACCTGGGCACACATAGTAATGTCATGTCATTATTCATTTCTATTAAGGGACCCAGTCAAGGCTGGAGAGCCCTTGGTTTGGCTGTTGCAAAATGTGTGGTGAAAATTAGCTGGGGGGAAAAAAACCCCAAACAATAAATGGATCCAACACTGTATGGAGGAAAGAGAAGTAAAGCAGACTGCACATTAATAATTAAAATGTCAGAGAACTGAATAGATCATATTGTATATCAATGAGTCCTCCGGTCTTCCTGTATTGCTTTATAGAGTCAACCTGTAAAACTGTTTAAGCTTGGGTCTCCTACAATGGGAAACTCATTTCTCATTCTACCTTTCTTACATGCTAGAAAAACACTTAAAATATAGTTTTCAGCACCTAATTTATATATATATATATATATATATATATATGCATATATAAAATCTAGATATTTCTAATGGACAGGCTATTAATTACAATTTCTGAGAGGGAAAAAAAAAAGTAGCTATGGTAATGTTTTTCCTGTAACAAAATATCTGGATTTAGATAATAATATATTTCTATAATTACTGTAGAAAATCGTATGTTTGTAGCAAGCAAAGTATAAGTTACAATTGCTTTTCTAGGAATTTAGGATCTGCTAAGCTCCCTCAGACCTGCAAGCCTTCTAGCCCAGGATTTTGACAATGACCAGAACAGGGCAGACCAAGGGTGTTCCAAGAAACCCTGCAACAAGCAGTTAGGTTATCCCTTATCTCAGAAAAGTTTCCATTCCTCCCCTTCCCTCTGTAATTAGAGGTTAGCTAATGCCTCTCAAATCATGAGAGTTTACATCTTTCCTGAGACTTCATTTAAAAAATAACATTAAATATTTACCACTATAACTGTGGTCATGCTTGTTGCTCATCAAAATGTCTAATTGTGGTTGGAGTCTTGCCAGGGCTTTGTTATCTTTCAGCTTCATCCTATTTTCCTTCTGCATGGATAATCCAAGGATGGGTGAGAGCTGTAGAATGACCAAATAAAGAATGGTAAGTTTGTGGAAACTACTGGAAAACAACTGATTGTTTCTCTTTACAGTTTTTCCATTTCGTGTAACATTCTGTTGCAGAAGCATAAAAGCACAACAGCGCCACATTTTGGGGTTGTTTTCCATCCTGATGACTCTGTGTTGGTGGCAATACTAAAGTGTGTTTCCCAGAGGTGGCCCTTTCTGATGGCAGCTGCAATGTGCTGCTGGCTCGGAGCCACCTCAGGGGCTGGGGTGCAAGACCTGGGCTGGACCAGCCCACTCCTCATCCTTCTCATGTGCTGAGGGTGGTTCTTGAAGGCAGAGCCGCAACTATTGCCCTGCAGAGAGCAGACAAGAGGACTGCTGGTGACCCAGGAATGACCCAGCGGTTTGGGTGCAAGGGATTCTGTAGGGCCTGGGCACAGCATGCTGGGGAATCTGTGCCATCTGAGGCAGGTAAGTTGTGCCAGCATGGAGGCAGATGTGGCCCTTGTGGGTGACATAGCCACCTTTGGCATGGAGGGGAAGCAGAGTCAGACACAGAATTCAGCGTCATGGAGATGCACAGTGGGCTGGGCACACCAGGTGTGCTTGGGAATGTGTCTCCAGTCAGTTACCAATGATCATCCTTGTGCTGAAATGGGGCACAGAACAGCCCACAGCAATGTCTGGTTTTCCTGTGAGCCACAACCTGGGGCTCTGTGTAAGAGGTGAGAGCAGCCTCATTCCAGCCTCCAGGTTTGAAGTGATGGTGGCTCACTGCAGCTGGCAGCTCACTGGAGCACAGAGCTCTTCTGAGACACCTTGGTCCCTCTGGGATTAGTCCCATGGGGGCTGGACTGCTGTCTCTGCCAGGCATGCTGATACTGGGATGAAATCAAGGCACTGCAGAATGAAACAGGGCTCTGGTGGGATGATACCTCATCACGGACTCCCTGTTTGGAGTTAGTGATTGATGAGATCCTGTTGGTAAACTGTCTACAGTGATATTATCAGGATGGATCTCAGTGTTAAAAGCCGGTTTGATGTGGTGGAGTTTAGTTTCCTTCCTACTCCTATCAGTGATAAGACAGTGATGTTTAGTTGGAATAAATACTCTGCTGTGTTCTGCAGCCAGGGCTTTTTTTTTTTTTTTTTTTTCCCTCCTTTCCTGTGCAAAAACCACAGACAANTTTGCATTAATAGCAGGCATTATTATAAATGCATTACTGTGTTCAGGAGGGAATTGTGAAACTGGCAGTCGAGAATTTCTCAGTCTCTCTTGTTAGAGGGAGGCAGCTTCTGCTCAGGCTTAGTCAATATTTAATCTGGGATCCATTCTTCCCTGTATCTGCCTCTGTGGTCAAAGCTGCTGAATAGTGGGGAAAATAAATTTGAACTTCTTTTGGAAGTTCAGTGAGCACTCAGTAAATATTCTATTTAGATGGAAGGAGCTTTACATTTGGAAGAAAAAGCCATAGTCACTTTCCAATGCTGATAGCTGGATCTTCAAAAAAAAGTATCTTCCTAACACTCTACTTATAATACTGATGTGCTTGTTTGTATTTGAGTGCAAATGAAAGTGCCTCAGGACCTTTTTCTGACTCACAGTGTCAGAAGCTGTAGAAAGGGTTAGAAAATAAGAGACCAGCTGTTCTGGTGATCAGACCAATGTGATTATTGATTACACATTCGAATACAACGTGGGATAGAAGAGACAAATTAACTGGAAGAGCTGACTTGTCATAAAAGGAAGTCTTTCAAAAATGACCATACCCTAATTCACGGCTTAGTGGTCCCCAGGTGGTATGATTTACAGTAGGGCTGCCCACATACAGGGGGCAGAATATAATTTTTTTGCTTGCTGTGGGTGTTAAAATCATACAGTGCTCGCATCCGAGAATAATAGTTTCCATTCAATAGACAAAAAGGTTCAGGTATCATACCAAAGAAAAGCTATAGGAGAGCTGGGAATTGAGAACATGTCTCTCAAAGCCATGTCAAACCACCCTAACCATTGCTTAAGATCACACTTGTCTTCAGGCTTTGTTTATTGCTCCAGCAGCAATTTATCCGAATGAGCAGAGAGCACTGCACTATTTTCCTTCAGCTGAAGCTGATTCAGATCCTGTTACTGTCTCTAGCGGCGTGGAATTGCTCTTTGTCAGATTCATTGCTGGTGCTTTCCTGCATGCCATCGTGGGGCTGATGCAGTTGAAGTACAAGGCTTTGGCCTCCACCCCCAGCGCTCCTGACAGAGTGGCTGAGGTAGCACATAAACCCATCCTCATGCATTTAGATGTCTTCATCAGCAGAGAGAACCGTTTGGGAAGGAGACATTTAAAAATCTCTTTGTTGGGTTTATAGGTTCTTTAAAGCCACTTAGTCATTAGATAGCAGGTTAAAATTAGTCCATATGAGATGAAGCATCAACAAAGTCTTTTCCCAAAGCTCCTTATTAGCATTGATTTTTCAGTCAGGAGAAGAGCCGGGTAGTGGAAGATTAAATTAACGACGCTGCGGTCGGTACGGTTTGCCGGAAACACCTGGCATTTTGTACAGGGATCTTGTCATGTGGCTTTTCATGATACAAGACCTGAAGATTCTGCAGCAGGAACACATAAAGGTTATTCTCATTTTAAAGTGTTATTTTGACTGTGGTGAAAACTATTTTTCCCCTCTCTTTTTCATTTCACTAATAGATGGTGGGTGACATTACACGATCCTCGTGTTTCGGAACTTCATTTAGAAAATTTCCTGGTGATTGTGGCCTTCAAATTCATCCAAACACTTAGAAATAGTAAATTGATTCTTTCAAGAAAATCCAGTAAGAATTTTTTGTTGTTGTTGTTTGTTTGTTTGGGGTTTATTTTGAAAGCTATGTGTGAGGGGACGATCTGCAAAATGGTGCACTGGAAGGAGGGGTGCATTCCTAGTCCTTCTCTCTCCCTGCTTGGCTGTTGCAAACCAAAGGTCTGATGCAACATCTTGAAATTGATGGGACTTTTTCCTCTGGCATCTGTGAGCAGCAGAGTCATGGGATGGGAGGAGGCAGCTTGGCCTAGACTGGAGCTTTCCCTAGTACCTTCAGGTATCTGTCTCTCCTTGTGACTGTGGAAGAATCTAGGTGGCTGTGGTCAGGTGTATCAGATCAACCTACAAAGGCATATAGTGATAAAATAAGGGGGAATGGCTTTAAGCTGATAGAGAACAGGTTTAGATTAGATATTCAGCAAGAATTCTTTACTGTGGGGCTGGTGAGGTGCTGGAAGAAGTTAACTAGAGAAGCTGGGAATACCACATCCCTGGAAATGTTCAAGGACAGATGTCATGGGGCCCTGAGCAACCTGGTCTATTGGAAAGTGTCCCTGTCCATGATAGGGATGTTGGAACTATATGATCTCTAAGGTCTCTTCCAACTCAAACCATACTGTGATGATTCTATGATGATGAGTTTATTGCTGCTATTTTCTGAAGGGCAACACTTGAGCCAGCACAGATACAGTTATAAACTCATGGCACAGACCCTTGGGTTGTGAAATGTGTGCAAGACAAGGAGGTCACAAAACTCTGGTGCAAATATATGCTGACATTTTCCATTTTCTTTTTTTTTTTTTTCTATGGTGGAAGCAGCAAGGACTGGATAGCCTAATGTCTGTGTACTGGTGGTATTAAGTGATTGGATCATAGAGCTTTTTTAAGAAAAATCTGCAGGCCAGTTTGTTTTGCACCAGTGAAATCCCCAGATCTGTAACCTTGTGCAAAGCTGTAATTAAAAACTCCTTAAATGAGAATCAATGATAACAAAATATTAATCATGACCTTTGCCTGACAATTGACCAGTCACCAGTGCTCTCCATAGTCATTGTCAAAGTCCTGCTGATAAGTGAGAAGTCATTTTTTGGATTGTTTGTTTTTCCTTGAAGCATTCTACAGACCTGTTTCCCATCCCACAGGCCAGTTTCAGCCCATCCTGGTTGGTCCACTCCTTACAGGCTGCAGACCACTGTTTTAGCAGACACTTGGGGTTGGACTGGTACATCATATGGGGGGGAGATCTCAGAGGCTGTGGGGGAACTGATGAGGTGACTCCTCTGAAGGAGCTGGCCTGAAGGTGACCACAGAGGGATCGCAGTAAGTAGCCAGCTCTGTTTATTGATGGCCAGTGTGGTGTTGATGTGCTGAGCCCTGTGGGGGTGGTGGCCTCTCTGGAGAAAAGGAACAGTATCTAAGGAGAATTAGGAAGGAGGGACTTGAAATACCAAAGATATCCTCTCTTTTAGCTATTTTTTAAATGTCTTCTAACTCTCTTTTAGGGTGATTATGCTGGTTTCCAAGCCTAAATTTTGCCTTGGTGGAAAAAATGTGTCCCAATTTTTGTTTCTTTGGATTCTAACATGCCAAGCTGGGGTCCTTGAGGAAGATGTGACCCCCTGTCACAGCAGCTTCTTTAGCTCTTCTTCCTTTCCTCAAATATGTCATCAACACTCAAGCAGCCAGTTTCTTTATTCTAGATGATGCCATCATTTCATAAATCAAATCAAAAGACAACACTGGGTCATTCTGTCCTGACTGAAGAGATTAAGTAGATCTGTGCTATTAACTGTAGTTATCTTCTGAAAATGTCAGACTTCCTGCCAAGATCTTACCATGAGTTAAATAAGCATCTGGTGCCTAAGGATTCAAGCTCTGGATTGGAGGCAATAATTTGTAACTTCCAAATGAAAATCCAAGGATCGAGCTGCCCCCTTGGACCACTGGATCCTTCACCTTGCTGCCCCTTGCTGTTGTAGTTCTGCACAGAAAACTGATGTGCTGAGCAGTTTTGTATCATCTTTATGGTTTCTTTCCAGCTGAGACATCATATAGCTGACAATTGTTTATTGAGAGGCAGCAGTGGGGAGAGAGAAGTTCTAAGAAAATGATTCTTTTAAAATGGCAAATCTTTTTCTGCATATTCACTCTAATTCAGTGGCTGCTCCCCTAGACATCTGGCAAGTATTTTGGCTGTGTCTGAGAGATTTTGGAGAAGGAAGGAACCTTGGCACTGGGTTTAAATGTAAAAAGATATAACGGAGAGGAGAAGAAATTGCTGCTCTGAGGAGGGACAACATTTGCCGCATTGCACAATGGCACAGGGAGCTTTTACTGCAGGCTGAGAGGGGATTAACATCCCTGAAGCAGTGTTTGGAGCTGCCTCCTGATTGTCTGGAGATGGCTCAGGACCTGCTGCCCCCCTGCTGTGGCAGCGCCGGCCGTTAGCATTCTTCATCCACAAATGGATGCTGAATCACACGTCGGCCCTTTAATAGTTCCCTTTAGGATCTGAGGACATAAAACATTAGGAAGCTTGCAGTGCTGTAATAAAACCTACTGGGGATGTTTGCTAAGACAAGCTATTAGAGGTTTCCTCCTGCATAAGTAGTTTGTGTGTGTGTGTATATATATGTGTGTGTGTGTGTGTGTGTGTGTGTGTGTGTGTGTGTACATAATGTTTGCTTCAGATGGAGTGCACAGACAGAAAGCCAAAGCTTGCTGCCCTCTTCCAGTTCAGGGAAAGACCTTTGATGTTGCTAACGTATGAAAACACAATCGATGTTGAATTTTGTGTACTGGGTTTTATTGTTTTCTTAGGATTGCTTTGCAGCCTTATGAGGATGCAGCAGAAATAAAATGCAGAATCTTTACAACTGAAATGTCCTTTACATTGACAGTGTAAAAGCAGGGCTCCCAGCTTTTATTTCACTTGGAATTTTGAATTTTGTCTTATCCATTGCACTAAAATTCTCTGAGATCCAGTTAACTTTATTGCTACAACAGGAATATTCCCCTGGTGCTGTGAGGCTACAGGAAGCAGGTTAGACTGGTGGAACAGTAGGGGAAGGACAATTGAGTTGTCTGGCCTGTGCCTATATTCTTGCCTGTCACTGCTTCAGGACACTTGCTGTACTTACCATCACAGGCTGTTATGTGTAAGGTCATCGTCACTCAGTTCCTGAAGTGGTTTAAAGGCAAAGTTCAGCTAGGTTTGCTGGGCTCAACATCTTGTTTGGGTGTCTGCCTCAGCAAAGAAGGAGCATGTCCTGGCACATCTCTGCAAGAGCATCTCAGCTTTGGAACAATGACTGTGGGGCCTGGGACAGATGGGGCTGGTAAATCCTCTGGCCTGCATAGTGTTAAGGGAGTTGAGTTCTTCCACACGAATCCTACAGCACTGTCCTCTCTCTGCAGGTGAGGATTTCCCATTAGTGAAGGTAAGAGTGCTGAACTCCTCAGGACACATTTTCTTTCCTGTTAGTTCAGTGCTGCCGGGAGAATTGGCCCCTAGTGGGCTGGTGTCAGTGGCTCCAGGCATTTCCCCTCCTGGCATGCTGCAGCCATATGGACACAGACACACACCGCTCTCACAGCTGGTGCTTTCTGCTGCAGCTGACTTTTTTTCCCTTATAACTTTCTACTGCCTCAGATAATGCTCAAGCTCAGAAGCAGTGTGGTGATCCTTTGCTTGTTGACTGTAAGAATTTATTTGCTTTTTTATCACCCACCCTTGTAATACCTTAAACCCAAGGTCAGGACAACAAAAGACTAAAAAGCCTATTTTATAGCCCCATGTAAATACCAGGGCCATCAGTGACATTATCCCAGTAGGATGTTAGACCTCAAATTCTTATATTCTTGTATTTCTGTGTGACGCTGTCAATGTTCGCTGGGAGTGAAAACTCTCGTGTCACATCCTCAGCTGCTACAAACTGGCACAATGCCAGTGAAGTCAAAGGGGGAACAATAATTTACATTAATTGAGTTTTCTGGCATTGTGAAGTGGTGAAGAAGGGACCCAAATGTTCCCTCACATGCCCAATACTGAGTGACCTGCTGCATCCAACTTCTGCATGGCAGATTTGTCTTTTTTTTTTGTGCTGCTTGGCAGTTTCAGTCTAACCCCTTTTCTCCATCACCTCCTGCCAAAAGCAAAATAAAAGAAATTAGCCACGTCTCCATTGCTCTGGATGCATCTCAAAATCCCTTGGAAATAATGTTATTGCATTCTAGTAATATTTGGCATGGGTTTGTTCCATCCATGATGTATGGCTACTAATTATGGGCTTTTCAGGCAGTTGCACAGGGCTGTCTGTGGGAGTCAAGAGTACCGAGCATCTTAAAGCAAGTAATTCATCTCCATTACAATTTGGGGTGACAGATGTTGTTTTGTGAAATATGATAAAGAACCCCAAAGTTCAGTGGGAGATGGGGTCATAATTTTTGCATTAGGGATTTTAACAAAGAAGTGAGTATATGTGGATGTGGGTAATTTTTTTTCCCCCCCCACCTGTTTCTCCAGTTAATCATTTACATGTCATCTCCAGTAAATTTTCTGGAATTCCTTTTAACCACATGTTTATTTCCTTAAAATCATTTGTCTACCAATTTTTTTTTTTTTTCTGCTTCCTCCCCTCAGTTTTTTGCTTGCAACAAACAGAGTCATTCCCAACCTCTATCATTGATGATATCCAAGGGTGAGTATGAGTTTTGTACAAATTTGCCAGATTATTACAGATTTCTCAGAGAGAGGGAATGAAGAACACTATCCATGAGCTGTGAGTGTACTTTAGTCTTTTGTATGAGTAAAAGTGCTTTTTTGGTGGGCCTAGGTACCACAGTGATGGAGCACAGATGGGGCTTGGACACACAGGTAGGAAACAGGAGCAGTAGGGGTGCCAGGATCTGCACTTTACCTAAATGCTGTTATTTCTCTGCACCTTAGTGACAAAGTCTCACCTCTTTCATACCATATTGTGTGGCATTTAAAAAGGGAAGAATAAAGAAGAGCTTTTTTCTCTCAAGCTGCTGGTGTCAAATATGGGATGGGACCTCCTGACATTGAGCTGACAATGGGGATAACCCATGCCCTCAGATGGGGTCAGGTAGAGGGTGAGGCAGAGAGAAATCTGCTTTATTTCAACCTCTCTTACCTGGTTGATCAACACTGTTTCGGATGTGATATTGAGACACAGGTAAACATTGTATGAGAACCTGATTCTCTCCAGGTATCTTTGAGAAAAAACTGCAGTATTTCCTCTTCAAGCTCAGGTTGGCTTGGGGACCTACCAGTTCCAGATATGCTCAGCTTGTGAAGTAATGAGGGTTTTTTTGCATTCAAACTGTGTGCACACCATATGCTGTGGGAGAAGAGAAGGCAAGTTGTGCTGGGTTTAAAGTGCAGCCTTTTCACATGCTTGTTTCCCTCCTCCTGTCCTTTCCCCAAACTGAGAGCCCTTTTCACTCTCCTGCCCTTAACCTGAGCTCTGTAGGACACCAGCTAAAGGAACATACTTGCTTTGTATGGTGAATTAATGAGTTCAGATGGTCACCTTACACAGCAGAGATGTGTGGGAAAGAAAATCTGTGTCAATGTGAAACATGTGTGTGCCTGTCCAGAGGATGTGGCATTTGATTCATAAATCAGTGGCAGGGAGGTAAGGAGAGATGTCTGTGTTTGGTAACAACTGTCAGACTTAAATGGTGCATTTTATTATTTTTCATTGTAAGTCTCCCAAGAAGATAATATTTTTGACTCACATGTTTTCTGTCTGGTGTTGGCCAGAGCTTAAAGCATCCAGAAGGTCAGTGTGTTCCCATTTTGTGTCATCTTGTGATTCTGTGGGCACACAAACCCTTTCAGGATCTTCAGAGTACTCATTTGGGGAAACAAAAGAAGGCTGCAAAAGTTGCCTGAAAGCTGTGTCTTGTCTGCCCCTCTGGGCAGGTTGAAACTTGGAGTGCCTTAATGCTGCTGTGAGTGGGATGTGAGGAAATTCAAAAGCTGTTTATCTGTGCTGGAAGCATTTCCAGCAAAGGCACAGGAATATGTTGTAGGGGAGGATATAGAACGCATTGTTCTTTTTGTATCAATTGCCCCATTAATGAAGAGTCTGAATTTGCAGTAGCTCTAGGCATCAGACAGGGAGTTCTCCTACTGCAGTGAAATCTGTAGCCCATGAAGAAGCTGCCTGGGGCAAGCAGCTCCTGGAGATGGGGTCTGAGACCAAAAACTAGCTTTGGGAATGAGCCTGTAGCTGGCAGGATCTCCTCTTCCCTAATGTGATTTCATGTTAGTTGTTGCAGCTGTGGATGTTGAGGAGAGCCCCAAACCTGAGTGCTGGGCTTGCCTCTAGAACTAGGCTAAGGTACAAAGAGCTGGTCTAGGTCAGAGAGAATATAGATGGAAATAAACCTGTCCATTTTGCCAGAAGACAGCAATTCCATCAGATATTTTAGAAAGGCCTCTGTTTTGCCCTTGGGCTGTCTATGCTAGCAGTCACTGAGCATTGCCTTCTGGGCTGAGGGAGAGTAAAGGCTGAGCTGAAGTAAACCACATCATGTCTTCGCCCACACTGCAAAGGTCAGGCTGGTCCTGCCACAACTCTGCAGTTCCTGTTTATGCCATACATGACGTTCCAAATCCCTTCAGCACTTGTGGTGTAGTTCCTGCAGCTCTCCCTTGATAACTAACTCCAACTGGCACAGCTGAAGCGCCAGCAGGATGAATCCTTGGAGTGCAGCCAGCTCTGGCTTTGATTTTGCACTCGTGTCACTGATGTCAAGCCTTTGAACAAGGCCCCTGCCACAGTGTGGGGCATACTGATGCAAGAAGAGCATTCTTGCCTTGTGGGACAACCAGAGTCACAAGATCTCCAATGGTATGCCAGAGTGCAAGTGTTTGTTGTGGTCCAAGCCACGACTTATTTCCTCCTCCAGTGACGCAAACTTGTGTCATTCCCTTTTGGTGGCTGAGCGCATGCGAGGGAGGTGCTGCCCACCCCGGCATTCCTGCCCTTGTCTGCGTGCACGTGTCTGTGCAAACCCAGACATGAGGACCTCGATGCAAAGATGACGGGGTGGGGTCACTTGGTCCGTGGGCTGCTGGAGCTCTGAGCCAAGAGCTGTGGGGCTGGAAATCTCTGAATGAAGACTGGGAATGTGTGGGGTGTGTAGCATCTCATGGAGCTGAGACTGGCAGAAGCTGGTTCTTAAACTTCTCCAGCTGCAATCAAGAGCTTCCCAGCAAGAGCTAAACATTTGCCATCAGCACCTGTAAGAGCTGTGGGGAAGAAATAGCGTACTCTTGAGTAGTCTATGATAGTAAGAACACTCCTGCTCCTTGGTTTTGTTATGTGTGTGTTTTCTAGGGCAGGACTGTGTGTGAGAGCAGTAGCTATTAATTTGCATTGCCTTACAAAATGCTAGTAGTGGAAAATGTACCTGCATTGCACATGCAAAGGCATTTATCACATTGAATAATATTGAGTAGAAGTTATTATTTTCCAGGGGACACTAATCAGTCCCTTCCTTCTCCTGACAATGCATAGCTACTTAAAAGCATCCATCTGTTCTGTAAATCACAGAAATTCCCACTGAGCAGGTGGAACAACCTCTACAGAAAAACTTTCTGGTTTGGAATGACAAAGTCCTTTTCTCTGTGGAAAGCAAAAATTTAGTATGTGTAAATTCTTCCAAAGGGAGTTGATTTCTTTTATTTTGTATTTTATTTTCCCAGTCTTTCCTTGTAATAGAAACTTTCCTAGTGTTTTACTGGTTTATTATGAAGATTTCTAGATGCTACAGCAGTAATGGATTTTCCCTGCCTTTATTCTGCTTTATGCACACAATTGCACGCAAACGGAAGGTCTGACTTGATATCTTCAGCAAGACATGGGACAAATTCAAAGGTCTTTTAAAACCCAAGTCAAACAATATGTCTGAGATATTTGGCCCTCTCACCTGCAGCTGTGAGGCATCTGTGCAGAATAACTCCAAAACGCTGAAGGGGATGTGACTATGTCCTAAATAGCTTTTCCAACAGAAACCTTTCCTCTTGTACTTGGGAAGGAATGTTTCCAAAGAGCCAAGGCACCATATGATATGATTTGCCATTATAGGAGTTGGAAAATATAAGTAGAATTACATAATGTTGCATAAGCATTTTCCTTGCCTGACTGATAGATTTCCCCCTACACACACTTTAAAATATTTGGGGTTTCTTTAAGTCTCAGATTTAATACTTGATTTTTTTTTTTTTTTCTGATTCACAGAGGTCATAAAAACCTAGATTTTCTGCTATTATTAATTAATTAAATTACAGAGCAGACCAGAGAGTTATTACAGGTGCAGAAAAGCTTTCTCTGCCTTCTGAACTCCTCCAGTCTTATTATCTGGCATGAAAAATTTCTGACAATTGACTTACCAGCTTTCCAGCAGCTATGGCCAGTCATTCTTCTTAGTGAAAATCAGCCAATCCTTTTTTAACATGGAATTAATGAAGTGATGAAAATTTACATCAGCAAAGGATTTATCACAGAGCCTTACTACTGAATTAAAGGTATTTATGCTTCCATAAATATCAACCATTGTAGATAATCCAAGACTTGAAGTCTTAATTCTGTCACTTTATAGTTAAGCTGGTAGAGAATAAGCATAAAAGAGATTTTTTTTTTCTATCTTTAGTTTAAAAATGCTTACTTTGTTCCTCCAGTAAAGAAAAATGATTACTTGAGCAAAAATTATGATCATGCTAATTGGTGATCTAAGAAATCTAGTGGATTTATGCAGAAGGTTTTTATTGTGTGCAATAAAAAGGTATTCTGATATCCCTAAAGCTTTATTTTATCTTTGCATCTGCTATACAAAGTAATCAAGTGTAGAATGCCAATATTCATAGGGCCAAATGGGCCAGTGAATTCCTCCTTTGCTTCACTCACCCTGAAGTCTTCATTTCACTGCAACAAGTTAAAGTCAGAGGTAATTCATATGGTCTGACACCTGACTAATCACCTGTAGTTTAAATGAGACCTTGAAGAACCTGTGTGGTCATTGTGAACCTACTCAGGAAATCCCAAGTCCCAGAAATAGCATTTCTAAAATATATACTGAGCAATTATTGATTTCTTTTCAATTGGATGGGATGGATCCAATTGGAATTGGATGCCGCAGGGTGTTGCTATTGAAAACTGTTCACAATTCTCTCCTGTTGTGTTTTTTAAAAAAGCCACACCTGGATTTGTGCTCTTCCCTTTGGATGTTGGCGATGTCCTTGTAAAAGTATTCCTTGGAAGAGAGGGAGAGCATGCAGGTAGGCAGTGACATAAAGACCAGGTACTACCTGTACTCTAGTTAAGCCAGATCAGGAGACAGTGAGTGCTTCTGTGCTAGTAATCAAGGACTAGTCCCAAATGTCATGACTAAATGATTTCTTGTCTCCTTCCAAGGAGAGAGGACATATACATATAGTACCAAAAATACACGGAAACTTACTGATGAAGCTCTTCCTATAGGAAGTTTGCTATCTTTATATTGGTGTGGTGCTCTGAAAAGATGCTTCTGGGTACAAAGAGAAAGGAGGATGGTGTGCGAATGTACCCATTGGCAGCCTGAAGTAACTTGGAGTGTGATAAGGAATGCCTTGTCTTGACTGTGCAGAGTGTCATGCAAGTTTCCACTCCCTCACTTTCTTTTTGTTCCTCAAATAAAAGCGATCACTCTTCCTATGAACACGTGGGATTAGAGGTGAGTATTTAGCAGCATTAATTCATGGTCTTTGTGAGAGCTCATTCCTTCCCCACCTCACCTCAGAGCATTTAAACCTTTGCTCTGCCAAAATATAATAAATTGCAGGACTGGCCCCTAACGATTCCTCATCCGGGAAGCCAGGGATGAGGGCAATTTGTCTCCTAATGATTAAACCTGCAGAAAAAGGGTGAATTGCCTGAATGAAATTACTGCCCATGCATTATTCAGCCACCTATGGGGAGTTCTGCAGGAGAACAGAGAGAGGCCAGCATCCCAGACCAGGTAGGTTCCTCTGGGGTGGGTAACCAATGCCCATCCCCGTGGGGAGTCATGGGGCTGTAGATGGCAGCAAAGGCTGTGGGATGGAAAGGTACAGTCAGAGCTGCTTTCAGGGGCTCCCAGGGTGGGTGGATGCATGATGGCTCAAGCTTTTCAAGGCCATGGGAAGAGGAAGGATGCTGACCCCAGGCTGAGGCTGAGAAGAAGACATCAGAGAGGATCTGTCCTGCAGACAAGATGAATGCAACAGAGAGAAGGGGAGAGGAGAAGATCATTGGTGTATGCTTGACTGGCCTGTCTGGGCTGTCCAAATCCCATCTGTGCATTTTTCTTGTCAGACCCTCTCTTGGCCCATGTGCAAGGCTGATGCTGTGTGCCGTGGCTAGAGGGCTTTGCTTCCTCCCCAGGTGCAAAGGGACCTGTCCACTGCTCAGGACAGGAGAGGACAGTGGAGGAGGTGCAGCAAATCCTCTGTCATGCTGCTCTGCTTTGATGGCTGCTAAATTATTTTTTTTCCCCAGTTTTAATTATAGTGCCCAACTTGGATATACAGATGATAAAATTTTGGTTGTGAGTGCAAGTTATGGAGTCTCCCCTGTCCTGTACTATTAGTGTCTCAGCTTCTCTGGCTGCTTCTCCCTTGTCTTCTCAGTCAAAGAGTCAACAGGGTGGGACAGGGTGGTCTACAGTGAACTCCCTGATATTTGCTCCTACAAAAGGTAGGGTTCCTAATTGAGCTGTCTAATGATCAGTGTGACACATCTGGCACATGAAGCTGCACAAGACTTTCAGGAGCATCCCTTTTTCCCATCCTGGTTTAGGGGTAAACTCTGCTGGCTACCCTGACTGATGGGTCAACTTTGGTGCATTAACTCCATGCTATACTTTCCCTGCAAGGTAACCAAGCTGGGAGCCATCTTATCTTTTAAACTCAGAGGGTGAGAGATGCAGGGGAATACACCCAGACAAATGTTCCTCATTTAACTCAGATATTGGCCTGATGCTGACCATGGTGTCCCTGTAACTGCTGCTAGGGAGCAGGGAGAATTTACCCACTTTTCTGCTACTGAACAAACTCTTCCCTGAACTGTCAGTTGCAATAACCTAGAAAACTGATCAGGGGCCAGCATGTGTATTTGATAATATGAAAAGCTATATTTTCCTCTTGGGCAATCCAATGGAACATCTACATTCAGTGGATCACATTCATCCACTGAAATCCCCTTATATTAATTTCTTTATTCTCCTTCTAGCTTTAGTGGACGTAGAACTAGGGCAGAGGGTGTGCATAAGTTCTGGGAAGTGAGAGCTGCAGTGCTTTCACTGAAGTAGGATTACTTGGCAGGCAGAGTGCAAGCCACCTTTGAGCTGTGCCAACTTGCTATTTTGAGTCTGGGAAATAAGCAATATCACTAGGGTGCTAAAAGTTCATGAATTTTCTTTATTTTGATTGCAATACATAATAGAGAAACCAATGTCCTTTGCTCTAGCAAGATGTGAGCAAGTTTTGTAAAGTAGAGGGGTTCCAGCTGATGTCTCTCCACAAGGAAATGTGTCTTCTGCTTCCTAGTCTCAAAGTATGGCAAATGCTTTTGGCCACTGATCAGGATCAGGAAGAGTTTTTCATCCCAGAGCAGTGAGGAAAACTGTCTGACTGTGGGTGAATGAAAAATGGCAGTGCTGTGGGAAAAGGTTGGCACCTCTGTACTAGGTGTGGATGGCAATCCCAAATGGCTGCTCCAGTGCAATGTGTAGCCTCATCCCTTGTGTGTCAGACCTGCCTCATACCCGAATTTCCCTTGAGCAACTCCTAAATGGAATATCATGTCATTTGGACTCATGCACATGAGTTACAAAATTCATCCTAGTTGAAAATGTGCAAGGAACACTTTGGGGTCTGTCATTTGGTCCTTCTGTAACAGCCTGGGGACTTGCATGACGGGTGTGGGTGTTGGTCTCACATCACTATCTGTCCAGATTTAATGGAATTGGTTGAACTGAGGGTCATGTAAGGGCTGGTGAAACTGGATGGATGCATTGTAGTGTAAGAACAAAAAAAAAATGCTATTGCACCCATCAGCTCTGGTGCATGAATAATAGAGGTTCCTCATTTACAGGATGTGAGACAATTGTTTAACTATCTCAGTGTTTGCTGCTATTTTTCTTCCTTTATGTCACATTTTAAAGCAGTGTGTTTAAAAAGAAGATTCAGGAGATGGAGTGAGTCCATGGAGCCCCCATGCCCACTCCTGGAGTATGGACCTCCACCAACAATGACCTCCAAAAGCCATTCCCAGGGAACATCACCTTCCCCACCTCCATGCCCAAAGGTACCATGGGATTTTTGTTCACCTATTCAAAGGGCCTTTGGAGGAGACAGCAAGAGCTAAGGGAGAGCTAACTAATGATTCCTCCTGCTCCTTCTTGCCCTCCCAGCAGCCTGGGGGCCATGTGGCTTTAATTAATCAGTCGATTCACGTAGCGACGCTGACACAAATGGCACCTGCTGTCATCCTCTCCCACGTAAATGCTGGTGATAAATGGCACAGGCTGTGCTGGTCAGTGATTCCAGTTGGCCGAGCAGAGATGGATGTTTGTGTCCCTCTCTGTGACGGAGGAGTTAATCATGATGAAGAGTGAACACATAGGGCAAGCAGCTCCAGCTCCAGGTCTTCCAAGGAGGGTGCTGTGGTCCAGTTCACAGAGAGATTTTACCAGTGGTTTAGAAAGGTGAAAAAGGTACCAAGTTCTCCCTCACGTGCCAGCAGATGGATTTGGTGCAGGTCAGTCACATTTTAGAGGATGTGTTGGATAACTGCATATGGGAGGCTGGTAGCTCTCCTCATCCTTAGCCCCTCCTGGATGCAATGTGCTGTGAGTTCCTCTTCCAGCAGAAGTGTCCTGGCTGGTGCTACAAGGTGTGCAGCTCTGCTCCAGCCTGTGGGAGGCAGAGATACTGCTTCTCCCAGGCAGGACTTCAAGGCTCCTCAGAAGAAATGGTCATTAGGTATATTTCCAGGTCCTGCTGACCCAAAGGGTTTTCTTGATCTGTTTAATATAACCAGATGGACAAGTCTGGGATTTACAAGTTCCTTGAAACTGCCATTGCTTCCCTCCCTGTTAGTCCTGTCTCACTGTGAAACCCCCAAGCCCCCTCCACTATTGCATGTACTTTCTAGGACAAGAGAGTCTATGAAAAGGAGTGTGTCTCACAGCAGAGCCTGTTGTGAGGTGATGCAGCAAGGGCTGTCTCCAAGCCTGGAGTATCAGAAAAAGGGTCAATGCCACCAGATGGTCACGTACTCCTCCCTGTGTTTAGCCAAGGAGAGGTGCTGATCTGTGTCAAGCATCTACATGGTTCTCAGACTAATACTTCTCCCAGAACTTGATCTTAGCCACTCCTCTCAGTGACAGCGACTAGTAACAATAAAAAGGAGCCAGGCCAGAGAGCACATATGCATGTGCCAAATTTTCTTTTTGCGGAAGTATTTTACAGGTATCAAAGACACTCAGGTGATGTGGTATCAGGTGGTGGAAATGATATGGGGGCAGGAGGGTGAGTGTAGTGGGCAAAGAAGAACCAAGTGAAATTCAAAAAAAGGCAAATGCTGGGTCCTGCACCTGGGGAGGAACAACCCCAGGCACCAGGGCAGGGTGAGGGCTGACCTGCTGGAAAGCAGCTCTGTGGAGAAGGACATGTGGTCCTGGTGGACAAAAAGCTGTCCATGAGCCAGCAGTTTCCTTGCATCCAATATAGGTGTTTTCCTGGGGCACATTAAGAAGAGCATTGCCAGCAGGTCAGGGGAGGTGATCCTGCCCCCCTCCTCAGCCCCAGTGAGGTGTATCTGGAGTGCTGTGTCTATTTCTGAGCTCCTCAGCACAAGAGAGACATGGAGGTCCTGGTGAGGGTCCTGTGGAGGGCAACAAAGATGATTAAGGGACAGGAGCATCTCTCTTATGAGGAAAGGCTGAGAGAGCTATGCCTGGTCAGCCTTGAGAAGAGACAACTGAAAGGGAGTCTCATCAATATCTATCAAGGATGAGCTCCGTGGGAGTTATTTGGTCTGTACTGGATGGGGATACAAAGTCTATAGCACAAAGCCTTGCTCTCTGGTGTTCAGACTGGCTGCACACAGTCTGAAAAATCTCCAGGCTCTCATTCAGACCTGGCATACCAGATGAAAAAAGCACAAAATACTTCCACTGACACAATCATTGGAGCCTTCTTCAGCAGCCAAGGGCAGGACTTTTAATATCTGCAGTATTCTAGTGGCTGTGACTGAAAAGTTCATATTTTTACTGTTATTGACTTTTCCAGAATGAATTAATTCAGCAACTCCTATTAAGGATCTAATTCTTGAAGTAACTTCATAGTTATTGAGAGTAATCTTCATAAATTATGTTATGCTTCCATGTAATCTCATCCAATAAATGTTACTGCATCAGCTATGATTTTTTAAATGGGCAATTGGTACAGACTTCCTTGTTTTCCTGAAAGCAGACTCTGAAAAGCCTTCTAAACCTGAACATTTTTTTTTTGGTCTGTGCTGACCAGTGTGATTTAAGACTGAAAATACATGTTTCTGTCTTGAGTTTTTGAAAATGCAATTTGATTGTGAAGAAGTGTCCAGTCTTTTCTGCTCTGACATTTCTGCTTATTGTCCAGGTCTGTGTGTCAGTGCATCATATGGGGACATTACCCAGACTGGGGTCACCAGGGTGACCTTTACTCATCACTCTGCCACCAAGCTGGACATGCAGGGAACTGGAGAATGCTGTCTGCATGCCAAATGAGATCGGTGTTCCCAGTCTTCCCTCTTCTGCTTTGGGACCCATTGATCACTGTCAATGAGTATCTGCTGGGTGTCCCTGGAAATAAAGCTTTTGTCTGTAACTCTCCAGATTCCATCAAGAGCTAAAAACTCCTTTTGAATTCAGTGATATTTGGATAGCTTTCTTTGGAAAAAGATAAAATAAAAGACATTAACTCTGCTCCAAATCCCCAGAATAATTAGAAATAATATCAGTAAAAATGGTGGGGTTAACACAAAGATGAGTCATGCTGCTCTAGGAGGAGAGAAACAGGGTTTGATTTGTGATGCTGTTGCTGTGAAGAAGTGGAGGACCACACATTCCTCAGGTAGCATTGTTAATCCACATCCATGGACCCCCTTGGTTCTGCCAGCACCTTCTCTGACTACAGCTCCTGGCTGCTGTCCAAGATGGGACAAAAAAGATCATGCCTCAGACTAAATGTTCAACATCTCCCTGCCCATGTGAAACAGAGAAAGCTCTCTCTATCCTCTTATTGCTCCAGGCTAGATATTGTTGAACCTCAGTGCTGGGTGTGGGTTATCCAGAATTTTACTATTAACTTTGTGCTGATGAGAGCTGAAGAAAACTTTGAGATATGTGGTTGACCATATGTCCATAAGCGCAGAGATGTCCCTGCCATCTCACAGGTGACTCCAGAAGAAGCTGACAGACAGGATTAGAATTGGATGGATATCTGTCATTTCCAGCCTGCAGCAACCCCTTCCAGGCAGTGGATCAACACTCCCATCGAAGGTGGAAATGGAAAGTGGAATGAGTTGGTAGGGTTTGCTTGTGTTTCAGTGATCACACCTGATTGCACCCTACGGTACAGCAGTCTTGTGGTGCTACATCGACAGCATCACTTGTGTTTTCAGCAGAGACCTTGATGTGTCTTGATTGTGGAAAATGAAGTCCTCCTTCAGCCACTATGGTGTTTCTGGGGGAAGCAATGATGTGGTTTTGTTGGACCAGATTTTTGGGTAATCAACATTCATCATTAGCTACTTGAGGGAAAAGTTAGAGGCACATTTGATCCCTCAATAGCTGAGCTTGCTTCATATTTTAGAGGGATCTCAAAACATTTAGGATTAAAGTTGTACATGTGTGTAACTAGAATTTCCCAGGATTTCCCACAAAGCACATTCTAGTCTTTTCACTTTGGACCCCATCCAAAATGTGAGCCTACTCTAAAGAACTTTGTAAATCAACATTTTCCTCTTTACCTGCGAAAAGATAATGTAGCACTCTGGCACATTAAGTATTTTGTTCAGGCATTGCCACCAAAGTCTGCTTAATGAACTAAATAAAAATTCTCCCCAGGAGGAGGACAAAGTTTGGAGAATTGAAATAACTGGAGCGAATTCTTTCCTTGGTCAATATGGACATGTGTCACAGTGAGAGGTGAGACACTGCCAAGACTTCCTTCCAAACAGTTCCTGACCACTCAGGTGTCACTTCTTTATGCTAGTTTTGTTAGTTTCAAGAATGTGATTAATGTTTTGGAGATCAGAAGAAATGAAGAACAGAAGAAATAAAGAACTGGCACAATGTTGCCTTTGTTATCGCCTCCTGAGCTGTGTACGACATGGGAGTGAAGCATGACAATAGAAACATTTCTGGCCTAAACTGAGAACACTTACAGAATCCTGGATTTCAGTTCTTTGTGCAAATCTTTGTGGCTATATCAGATTCCAAGCAGTGATCTATCTGTGTTTCTATTAAAGGAGTTTTTGTTCCTCCATTTTATGTTCCCTATTTGAGACACTTAGGATTTGTTCTCCTGGAAGTATTTAAGGTCTGGTTAGACAGGGCTTTGAACAACCTGTTCTAGTGGAAGCTGTCCGTGTCCACGGCAGGAAGGTAGGACTAAATGGCCTTTAAATGTCACTTCCAACCCAAANTAGCAAGTCTAATGAGGCTGAAAAGAGGTCAGATCACCTGTAAATGTCTTAGAAGTCTGGAAGCAGATGTGATTTTTTTTGTCTGTAAAATTTAATATTCCAAAGACTTATGAGGTAAAACAAAAAAATTTCCTCGGAATCATGGCTCTGCAGACTGAATATAAAAACTATTGTCTCCTAGCCCACATAACCTTCAGTACTCTGAAAAGAAACTGCTTACCAGAATTAAAGACTTGTTGCATTCAGTCTGTCACTTGTAAAACTCAGTGCTGCCATTTTTGAATAGATACTAACATGCTGATATTTTTGTTCATCATGTCCTGACTGAAAATTTCACTGCTGGAAAAAAGAAAAAAAAAAAGAAAAAAACCAACAAAAAACCCACGGGGAAAATGATAGTTTTTTACTTGGGCCACAGGTGGTTTCCTTGATGTTTGTGCAAAGTTTCAGTTGATTTTCCTAGAAAAACTACCATGACCCTTTCATGTGTTTATCAGTCACAGTAAACTGTACATTATGCAAGACTAAAGTTACAAAGATCGTGGCTTTGTATGGTATGTCCTGGGAAGGGTTCCTATCCCAGGGGTTAAGTAGACTTGGATAAACCTTAACCCTGCTTTGAACAGGGCCTTCTTTCATCTTAGGAAAGTTGTGATGGCCTGAACTGGAGCATTGTCATAGCTAAGTTTGTNAATGGCCTTTAAATGTCACTTCCAACCCAAATCATTCTATGATTGCATGATTTTCAGTGAGCCCAAACACCAACAGGTTCTGTCACTTTTAAGGCATGAATTTTTACCCAAATACACCTTTACATCACTTTTTCCCCAACTTCAAACTTTGATAGAGCTGTGTTTTGGCATTGTTTTACACAACCTACTATAAATATAGAGCTGCTCCCTTGGTTTCTCCCCAGTATTTTTACTTTGTTATGTTTCCCAGATGTATACATGTTTAAATCCCTTGTCATGTTGCTATCAGGCCCAGGGAGAAGCACAGATCGCAGTGTTACATCACACAGCATCAACAAGCCAAGCAGTACTCACTCCGTGGTGCATGAATTTACCAATTAAGAGTGCATCCTCCTTTCTCAGTCTGGCTGCNGGGGAAAATGATAGTTTTTTACTTGGGCCACAGGTGGTTTCCTTGATGTTTGTGCAAAGTTTCAGTTGATTTTCCTAGAAAAACTACCATGACCCTTTCATGTGTTTATCAGTCACAGTAAACTGTACATTATGCAAGACTGAAGTTACAAAGATCGTGGCTTTGTATGGTATGTCCTGGGAAGGGTTCCTATCCCAGGGGTTAAGTAGACTTGGATAAACCTTAACCCTGCTTTGAACAGGGCCTTCTTTCATCTTAGGAAAGTTGTGATGGCCTGAACTGGAGCATTGTCATAGCTAAGTTTGTCCCTTTTAAAGATTAATTTTTAATAATGTCTCTTATATTGTTAGCAATTATTTATAGGTTTGTTATTACAAAATATCAATGTAACCTATCCAGGTCCCTCTGTAGATCCTTCCTACCCTCCAGCAGATCAACACTCCCATCTAACTTGTTTTCATCTGAAAACAGACTGAAAGTGTCCTTCATCCCCTCATCCAGGTCATTGATACAAATATTAAATAGAATTATCCCCGAAACTGAGCCCTGGGGAACACCGCTGGGGTCTGACCACCAGCTGGATTTAACTGCACTCACCACCACCCTCTGGGTCTGGCTACCCAGATTTTTACCCAGTGAACAGTGCACCTGTCTAAGCCATGGCAAGCCCGTTTTTCTAAGAGAATACTGTGGAAAATGGTGTCAAAAGATTTACTGAAGTCCAGGCAGACACTCAAGCCTTTGTCTCATTCTCCAAGCTAGTGTCCTTGTCATAGGAGGAAATCATATTGATCAGGTTGGACCTGCCTTTTATAAACCTGTGCTGGCTGGGCCTGATCCTCTGATTATTCTGCATGTACTGTTGGATGACACCCAAGGCTGTCTGCTCCATAGCCCTCCTGGGCACCGAGCTCAGGCTGGCAGGACTGTAGTTCCCCAGATCCTCCTTCCAGCCTTTCTTATAGATGTGTGTTTACATTTGCTGAACTCCGGTCAGTTGGGACCGCCCTGTTGAGCCAGGACTGCTGATAAATGATGGAGAGTGGCTTGGGCAGCTCTTCCCCCAGCTCCCTCAGTACTCTTGGGTGGATCCCATCTGGCCCCACGGAGCTGTGTGTGTCAGTGTTGTAACAGCTCACTGACCATTTCCCTTGGATTATGGGGGTTTCCTTCTCCTGCCTGTCCCTGTCTTCCAGCTCAAGGGGCTGAAAACATCTGACCCCTTAACGGCTCAGGAAAATATAGTGTTAGAGACCACAGCCCTATCCTTTGTCACTATATTTCCTCCCTCATCCAATAAAGGATGGAAGTTCACCTTCGCCCTCTTTTGTTAATGTATTTATATAAACATTTTTTGTTGTCTTGTATTACAGTGGCCAGACTAAGTTATAATTGCATTTTGGCCCTTCTAATTTTCTTCTTCCATAACTTCATTACATCCTTGTAGCTCTACTGAGTTGTCTTCCCCTTCTTCAAAATGCCGTAAACTCTCCTTTTTTCCTAAGTCCCAGAGAAAACTCTTTGTTCAGTCAGGCCAGTCTTCCCCATTGGCTCATCTTTTGGTAAAAGGGGATAGCCTGCTTCTGCTCCTTTAAAATTTTCTTCTTGAACAATATCTAGACTTGCTGGATTCCTTTGCCATTCTAAAAGTTCCTCCCAAGGGGCTTTGTCAGCCAGTAAAATGTAGGTTACTGACTGCCTTTGCTCCATAAATTTCCTAAATGTGAGAATGCAAGAGAAGATAATATTAACAACCCGAGTGTTCAGAGAGAGATTTTAGCTCAAGCTTACACATTGGCATATGTATAACATGGGGCACATGTACAGTCTTCAGGGCTAATCACCAGTGCCAGGTTCAAGAGGTGCCAGGTTTTCTTTTCTCCAAAGATTCCTGAGAAATTTCAAAGCAACTTTCCATAAAAACAATAATCTCCAGCTACAGAGTATTTACAGTTTTGTCTGGGTAAATGAATTTTTAAGATGCTTTTACATTTTGGCCCTAAGTAGCTTTCCTAATTTCACCTTGTGTATATCTGTTGGGATGGACACGGGAATTCAAATTCCTGCAGTCTCATTCTATTACTTTACAACTTCTCATCCTCCCCTTACTGTCCACTGATACAAAATAGAGGCTCTTGTACCCATTTGTTATCCTTAAGGCTCCGTGGAATCATGTTGCACAATGTTTGTATGGTTCCTGGAAGATTTCTAGTTGAAAAAGCATGGTGTTGGAGTTGACACCTTTTCTTATTTTCTTCCCCTTTTAAAATTTTTATTTCAAGAGCTATAAATCTGCTTGGTGGTGTTCCATCCTCCTGTGGGCTTGGTTGATGGTCTGCTCCACATCACTGTGTTCATTATATAATATGCTGATGTGGAAATTGCTGGAAATTATTGCTTCCTATTGTGTAACTGTTGCTGCATATCTGATGTGTTTTCTGATGCTCAGGGGAACAGAAAGTATGGTGCCTCTACTTGCTGTTATACTTTTGCAGATCCTTGACTGTAGACCATCAGTACTGGACTGCTTCAGCTTTTTCTTCAAATTATCTTTATGTTTGCATGTTCCTTTGATGTTCTTATAAACTCAAAGCTGCTATCTGTGGTTTTGCACTGTTGCAATGGAAGCTGTGGAGATCTACATCCCTGCAACATGCAGGGATCTCAGGCAATAGGGTCAAACAGCTTAAATCAAGCATACACCGGGTTCAAACCTGCAACAGACATAGCAATTAAACACATTGGGCTGATGAAGCTCTCCACAATCCTCAGAGCATGTGCTCTTGACCTGATCATGAGGTCATCTTTTATCTCAAACTTTGATAAAGGGCCTTAAAGTTGCATTATATTTCCACATATCTGGAGATAAGCAATCCTCTGGACAGTCTCCAGAATTCAGCTATCAGTGATAACTAATGAAACCACTGTTTCTCAGCTCTGTGCACCAAGTCCTTGGTGATATTAGTACCTCATAGAGCTACTGGCTTCTGTGAAGCAGGAAAACTGCGAGGTTGTCACAGTGGTAGCCCATGTTCTCTCTTTTAATATTCTGTAGAATGATTCTACAGCAGCAACAGATTAAAACTCTTCTGGCAATTACGTATTTCAGCAAACTGACATCAAAGTTGTGCAGATGGATTTGAGTCAGTTTGGAAGTCACCAACCAACAGTGTAAGTAATGAACCCGACCAGAGTGTATCCTATAAACTCTTGTGTCACAGCTCATAGCACATTATCCAGCAAACACTGCATCAATCAAATGTGCCATAAAACAGGGGCATATAATTTTGGGAAGGTGATCACAACAGAATCAAAATTTTCAGAGTGAACTAATATCCTACATCTGGAACAATATAACATGTACATTTCCAGTAAGAAGCAAGAAAAATAATTTTGTTGATTAGGAACTTTTAAATGCTCCTGCTATGTGTTGAATATTAATGAATATGACTAATTAAAATGTGGGACCTTTTATCATAGGTATTCTAAAAAAACATAGAAAGAGGACGAAGTCTGTCTGCCTCAAGTGACATTATGTAAGGCAAGATACCGACACTCACTTTTGTTAAGGGTTTATGTCCTTTTGCTATGCCTTGCCCTGCCCTTATGTTCATTGAAAAGATTCAGCCCATGTGTTTTGCAGTTTTTCTGTTCAGCAAATTCAACTATTTCATCTGAGACCAGCATGTCTGGCTACATGCACAGGTTGAGCTTTGTGGTGCTTCAAGTGGCCCTGTTGGCTGTGCAAGTTGTTACTCAGGTAGGCAGAGAAGGGAGCACAAGATCCAAGATGGGCCAGGAGATCAGGTTTCAATAGCCCATCTATCACACTGCTATCAGATTTCCTAGATAATCCTAGTAAATCACCTGAGCCTTTCTGACTGCTGTTGGAAACACCTATGCTGGTATCAATGACACAAAGAAAGTTTTTGTTTTGTATCAAATCCATGTGGAAAAAAGCGATGCTATTATTTCTGTTTCTTCTGGTGAGACATAATTTTAACCGAGTCATATTGCAGAATTTGGGACATCTTTAAATTAAAAATCCATTTCCAATTCTCCTGAGAATATGATTGGCACTGTAAGATCATGAGGATATGGGATAAATCCAGGTTGGAAAAGACCACAGAAAATTTTTTGCTCAGCCTCCTACTCAAAGAAGGGTCAGCTGTGAGATTGGAGCACTATCCTATGGGCTTTCAAATCCTCCAAGATGGAGAGACCATAACTTCTCTGTTCCAATGCTTGGCTCTCCTCATCATGATCTCTTATTGCCTTTTGAAAAGTGTGTATCAAGGGTGTGATTCTGCTTGTGTTCTTCAAACCAGTCAGTCCAGACACTGCACCAGTTATCTGAAAAAGGTAGGCAGATTGCTCAGACTTTAGGTAAAGAGTTGAAGCATTTGGAGTAAGTAGGAATAATTGGTGAGCACCTAAAGAGCCCAGGGTCAATAAGAAATCTGGGATCTTAGGGTCAGGAATTAAGAAGGTGTCTGAGATCATGCTCAACTTGGTTTTTCTAGAACTAAGTGACAGTTTTTCTTGATTTTTCTTTCAGTTTTAATGTTCTTTTTTTTTTAAATCAGAATTTTTAAAGTGCTCTGTAATGTACTTTCCCTTTTCTACAAACACTTGAGGGCTGAATAAGAAGGTGTAGTCAGGGAGAGTTAACATGTGGTTAATGTGCTAGGTCAAGGGATTCCTATATCAGCAGTCATTTGCTAGCGACTGTCACCAAGGAGTTGGGATCATGAGTGCCTTGATATTGGTTTCTGCAGTGTCCTCAGGCAAGTTTTTAAATTTCTTTTTAGTTCATCAAGCAGAAAATTATGCTGCTTACTTTCTCCCCATATTTTTCATGTCTGTTTAGAAAGATAGTGTGAGGAATCTAACACAAACAACCTTTTTGGATATCTCTGTCCTACTGATGTACAAATAATAAACAGAACAAAAAGCCATGCTAATGTTTAGCTCATGCTGAAAGAATAGTTTTAAAGATTTTTTTTTTGTTGAATTTTTTCTCCCTTTTCACCTGAACTCTGTATGCTTCTGAGGATTCCTCTACTCCTATCTATTTTTTTCTCCGAACTGTATCAGGAGGCCCATTGTATAGGAAAACTTCCAGCCATTCACTCTCTTACAAATCTTTCTTCTGCAGGTGCCCTAGTGAAAGTGGGGAAAACTTCATGGCTGATCTCTTTGGATTTTGCTCCATTGGACCATGGTTTCTTTCAGCTGCTTTTCCTAGGGTTTTCTTGGCATGCTCTGATTACATTTTATGTCAGCTGAAAATCAAATTACTCTTTCTGACTTCCCAAAATGCTGCCAAAATCTCTGTATAGCAAGGTGGGAAAACGCCTGCCAAGGCTGACCACAGGTCTCCAGGACTTCAGGGTTCAATCCTCTGCCATATGATTTGTGAGTTGCTTTGCAGGGGTGAAAGGAGGAGATATAAGACCTTTTTTCCAGAGGATGGACAATTCCCTTCAGTCAGCTGCGAATGAGCTGAAGTGTCTCATAAAATCATGTCTTAACAGCTGCTTGTCATTGTGAATAAGATCTTTAGAATCTTGATCTTGCTTTTCCTATGTTTATAAAATATAGTTGTAAAGGGAGATGTTCTGCTTTGGGTAAGCACAAGGAGTTTGACTCTTGGTCTTTCTAAGTATAATTTACTGCCTGATGGGGGAGGGAAGTGTAACTTCAGAAATCTTGTTTCTTATGTGTTTGTCTATTGGCAAAACATGAGAGGTACCATCTCTATGAATTCTTGGTTTCCGAAAGAAATTTCTGCACACTGACCTTGCTGTCAGTAACAGGTTTTTTGTATCATCAGTTACCAGTATCCAGATGCTAGGATTTCCAATAGAAAACTATAGGAATGCAGCCTCTGAGGTTGCTATTTCTCTGCCACATTTGGTTGATGTGAATTCACATTGTCAAGATATTGGCTAAGGCTTGTTTGACAGAAGGTATCAATATTCTAAGCCTTATTTATTTAAGGAACCAAGTTAAAAAGAAATATAAACTTTGGGATAAAGTTTTCCTGATCAAGTGTCTTAGACCATTCTTGCTGTAATGTCTGATGTATGCGTGGTATAATATCTTCTAGGGGTGTTCCTGATTTAAACCACAAGGACTTTTCGTTGACTGAAAATAAATCCAAGGCTTTCTGGAATGTTCTACCAAGAGAATACTTGTAAGCACATACTGGGTTAGTGACATAGAACTACAGACTGGAAAATCTCTGGATGAGACCATGGGTCTTCTACTCTGCCTTGTGTGTTCCCTTCTGCTGAAGGAACAGAGCTGGCACAAACACAGGTGTCCTGCTCTGCTGAGAGCTGTTCTGACCACATGCACTGAGACCATGTTTGGCTTCTCCTTCCCACTAAATACAGGCGACTGCCCTGTGAGCAAGGCTCAGTGTAACTCCTGTGGGAAGTGCTCCTGCAGAGCCCACTGCAGTTTTTTGATCTGGATATTGAGGAATCTTTTCTGTGTCAACTGATCAAGTGCTGAACATTGGAGGAGAGGGGTTTCCAGAGGAAAATATGCTCATAAGAGTAATTTCCAGGATATGTTAATGCTCATAGCTTTATCAACTAAACAGCTAATGCCTTTTCTTTGCTTTTATGTTTGACCTTTGGATAGCAGAGTTTTAGATTCACAGAGCACCAATAGCACTCTAACAACAGAAATGTTGTCATTGACAGAGCTGAGATTTTGGTCACTCTCCAAATAGTTTAAGCATTTTGTTTACCTGCAGTTCCCAATTTGTTGAGACTGGAATGACTCAGACATGTGAAGTTTTTCTGCAATAAAATAAGGAATTAAAGCAATTGAGAGGCTTCTGTGGAATATTTTAAAGTTTTGTTCTTGTAGTGCCTTTCTTTTAAGGTTTAACTGTATTTTTTATAGTCTATAAAGTGAGAAATCTAAGTCTTGAGCACCAGTGTGTTATTTAAACTGTAGGAGGATCACAGCACAGGCAGGTCTGGAGTCAAAAGGAAGAGTGAACTAGAAATAGACAAAAACATTTTGAACATGCATTGGGAAGTAGACGAGGCTTGTTTCACCAATATATTCTATTTATAGAGAGTTGTTCATGTGTGTCCATGTCTGTATAGACACACTTCTACAGATCCACCCAAACTTTAACACAAAAGCACTGATTTCTGGGGTAGCTGGTGTTTTCCACAGATGGGTTATAGGATGATGAGGAGTCAGAAGGGGAACAGTGTTTTGATAATGTTATTTATCACTTGGTGCAGGGATGCAGCTTCCCAGAGGCCAGGAGGATCAGTTCAACTCTACAGTCTTTGTTTCAGGTGAAGGTGAATCTTGCTGATTGCCTCAAGGCTGCCTGATCTGTTTTCTGGTTTGTCTATTAGCCTTTATTGAGGTCCTGAATGTACTTTGATTCTGTGTAGGACTGTCTCAAGGACTGAACAGGTGTCGAATATGTTGTGTTTCAAAAAAACACCTCTATCATCATCAGGTCTGAAAAATCCTGTAGCTTTGAGCTGTGTCACTCATGGGGCTTATTCTGTGTCTCTGTCTGAACTTAAAGTTTTTCATGTCTGAATTCCTGCTCAAAATCATTTGTTCAGGACCTCTTATAAGACATCTCGCTTAAACTCTGTAGTTACCACATTGATTTGGAGCAGGTTCAGATGCAATATAGATTATTTTTTCTTTTCTTTTTTTTTTTTTTTTCCTGTATTCCATCAGTTGGAGTTTGATTGCATCCTTTTAACACTTCTCTTCTGGCAATTACATTGTATGATTTTGCAATTTGTTCCATTTTGCCACTCTGTTGGAGACTGACTGGGCTTTTTCTCGTACAAACAGGGAACTTAAGTTTAAATAGAACTTCAAATAAATTAGATAAAATAAACAGTACTATAAACTCAACAAAACTAATACTTCTTTTGATAAATCTAGATGTCTTTAAGCTTTGACAGGAGGAATCTCCCAATTTTGTGAAAAAAATGTAATTTTTCCTTATTTAAGTCCAGTGTAGCTCTGATCCATCATTTCATATTCATAGTTGTTAACTGTTAATTGATATAAGAAGATGTGTTCATTGTGCTCTGGAGAATTTCCGCATCTTTCTCACAATATAGCTGAAATATTTTTAAATAGTTAGGATAATGTTTTTTTAATCATGGAATAAATTAATGAAAATATACTATCACTTTGTTTCTAGAGGGTTGCCAACCTGAGTGGGAACAGACCAAGGCAGCCTCTGACAGATATTTAGAATGCCTGTATATTTATGACATTATTCATGGAAAGTGTAATTTTGGTTTGAATTGTGCTGGAGTTTTCCTTGTTTATTTGTTTGCTTTGTGATGTATGGTTTTTTTTGGGTTTTTTAAAGAGCATTATGTATAAGCTCAAAAATACAAATTTTATTTTAGAAATTTCCACAAAGAACAGGTTGAGGGCAGGATTTCTATGAGAAGTGTTTTGTAACATGTCAAAATATTTGCTTTCCTTTAATCGCATTTAAAAACCAGAAGAACCAAGGGTCTTCAGCTAACACATCACACTGGGTTTTGGGAAACAAATGAGCAAATGATGGCGAGGCACATGCAACCATATGTAGGTATCACAGTGATGCTTGAAGAAACAGGCAGAGGGGCTGCACAGTTATTGGGAGGGTTACAGGAGCAACCCTTGCCCCTTATGGGGGCAAAAGTACCCTGATGAGAAATGACAGGCCACTGAGATTGGCAGAGAAGTATTTGGAGAGCACAGCCTCATACAGATGAATGACACAAGGTGCAGTAGATAAAGTGGAAGCTGTCTCCTTGAACTCATTCCTGGTATGATGCATTTGAAATTTGGGGTCTAGGCAAGAGGGTGGAAATTATTGCTTTGAGAGCTATGTAGTGAGGGTGAAGTAAGATGTAAAGATAGAAGGTGAGAAGGAAACTGCTGAAACCTTGTTGACTTCTGCCTTGTCTGAGGCAGTAACCTCAGCTATCATGAAACCATCACTCTGTATCACCCTGCTTGTGCCACTAGCCAGGAGTATTTTGGCACTTTAATTCATGCTGGCCACAGGTGCTGTTCTGGTGCAGCGGAGACCTGGGATGCTATGGGGTCATCCCTGCTTCTCTGCTGGATGCTTTGGTTTCCCTCACTCCGCCAACATTCCCAGGTGTGAAAGTGTGCCCTCATCCAGAATTTGAGGGGTCAAAGAGGAAGCAATGCTTTGATTTAGATCTTTTGAGGAGACCAGTTTAGGCAGCAAATACCTGAGCAGGTTATTGGTAGGTCAGAGAGTTGACTTCAAATGGAAGGAAAAGTGACATTGAGCTACTCAGGGTAGCTGGGATAGTAAGCTTCTCCAGGACTGGCCTGCAGCAGAACAGGATGTGTTATTCCCACATTGTGCTTGTTTCCACTCTGCTAGGCAGCTCATAAACCTTGACCCTGTCTATCTGTGCAGTCCTTGGATGCTTTGACTCAGCCTGCCTGCCAGCACACTCTCCCTTCTCCCGGCTCTCTCCTGCTCTTTCTTTATTCCTTATACCCTGTGGCTTTGCAGCTCATTAGACACAAAATATCAGCTCAATTTGACACTCTGGGAACAGCGATTTACAATTTTTTTCAGTTGATTTCTCTGCTGCTTCTCCTGGATTTCTGATGAAGTGGGGGGTTACAGACACTTTGACCATTGGAATGGCTGGTAATGACCTCAGACTGAGGGGTACCCGAAACAAATTCCCTGAATGATGAAGCTTAGGCAAGAAGCAGAGCAAGGGTCACCCAGACACAGGCATATTTCCCCCCTGTTGCCTCAGGGTTAAGAGTGGGTAATTGGTATTTCCAGTTTGGCTTCTTTCTCATTTTGTGTCATCCCATCATGGCATGCCAGGATGCATTACATTAAATGGCATCAAATAGCTGGAGAGTGTGACACTATACATTATCTGACATGTCATCTCACACCCTGTCATAACACAGTGTACTCAAAGATCAGTGGGGGCCAAAAATTCATTTGTCTGATTCCATTTTATCAGTCAACCCAAAGGGATGAAAACATATTAATTATTTGCATTGTGGTTTGCATCCAGTGCTGGTGGGAAGAGGATGGGGCATGATGGCAGAAGGACAATTTCTATGCAGAAGGATAATTCCTGTGCTTCAGAACAATTTTAGATCTGCTCTCTATTTGTTTAATGGTGGTCAGGGGTGTGATAGTGAAGGATCAATCTCTAAAACTTGATGTATGACGCAAAACTAACACAAAAATAATGAGATACCTGAAGAAATACTGGTTCCTCAGCATGAGCAGGCACTGAAATATGAATTAAGTATCTGCTCTGCAATAAATAATGATTGCACAACCCCCCAATGCAAGGATGTCTAAAACCCCCTTTGTTGATAGCAGATCTTAATATGCACATTTTTTGATGCTTTACAGAACTTGCTTTAATTGGTATAAAGTGTCTGATAAATGAATCCTCAGTGGATTTGTCTGGGATGCTTTAGGACATTTATTCCTTGTTTTTAATGACCAAACTCTATAGAGGCAAACACTGTTGATCTCAGCTATACCCATATGCAATTTAACATGTTAGCTGATATTTTCCAAAAAGTTGTCTCATGGCACAAGACTAGATATGTAGAATAGATGAAAGTATATGATTTTGACATCTGAAAAGAAAAATACTCCATTTCTAACTGATGTGCCAAACTAGAAATAAATCTGGGCTCTTTCTGATTTTTTGAAGTGCTTTTGTGTGAGTAATTGTATTCTGTGACCAGAAGTTTGGGGCTCCAAACTGAGATTTTTATGAATAAATGAACAGAGGTTGTTTGAACTCGTCAAACAGATGAATGTCACAGTAACTTAGAAAATGTTCATTTATAAGTTACAGGTGCCACATGAAGTCACAGATGTAGTGTATAACCAAAAGAAGTAGTCATGCATCTCAGTGAGTGAATTTAAATGCAGGGATATGTGCTGCAAACAGTGTGAGCCATGCTTACCTCCATGATTGCTTTTAAAGAGGGAGAGGCTGAATTGTGGAGCACATCCCAGGAATTTGTGTCCTAACCTTGCTGCAGAAGGTCTTCCTGGAAACTTGCACGTGTGAGAAACCCACTGGTGGAGTCTCGTACCTCTGGCTGTGGAGTAAAGCAGCTCCAGTGCATGGTTCAATTACATCCCCCATGCCATTCTTGTTCTGTAATGTTTTAGCATTAGTTTTGAGGCACTCCTTGAAGTGGCTTATGAAGTAAAGTGTGAGTAGTAAGTGATGTCAGCGCTAGAACAACACAGAGCTGCGTCCAGTGCTGGCCTATTTGCTCCTGGCCCACATTTCCCCATGCTTTTCCAACCAGTTGTAGTTTGACTTGTGGATGAAGGCTCACATCAATTTTACCATATGAACTGGGTAGTGCTTCCCTGTTTGGCACAGATCTGCAGAGAAGAGTACACGCTAAACATCTGCACTGGCAGCTCTGTTTCTTGTGGTAGGAAATTGCATTCCCCTCCTTTGGCTCCAGATATCCTTGGCAATGCCCCAGGTTTGTGGAGTGGGATGGTGGAGAGACCATAATTTGCCTCTGGGGAACAGGATGGGAAGGCATTGCTGATTCCAAAGATGTGTCTGCAGCAGAGAAATGGATTTCACTCACACACATCCTTCAGGGAAAAATCCCTGAAGTCTTTCAGCTTTATGACTGGAGCCATGCAGGCTGCACAATGGAGAGATGTGTGAAATCAGAATGTCAGTGAGCAGTATATCCTCATCCTGTACAGCCAATGCTAAAGTATATGGAAATGAAAAAAATCTTTTCTGGTAGATGACGGCTTCATTTGAGTAATTTATTTTGGAGATGAATTCTGGAGCCATGATAGACATATGCAAAACTCTCAAAGATCAGGTCTGGTCACAAACTTCTGAGAAAAGACATTTTTGGGTGGAACTTATAATTTATTGTAATTAGACAATGCTTTCATCCCCAAACCAGACCAAAAATAGTACCCCAAAAACACACTGAAGATGAAGTCATCCTGTTCCTGAGTTGATAAAGCAAGTAATGAATAATGGCAGAGGTACTGTGCGGGTTGTTCTCAGCTGTTTCAAAAAGAGACCTTTCTTCTCGGTGCAACTTGCTTTGGTCCAGACTGTGGTATATCATGAGAGGAAAGAAAAGAAATGAGTACGTTTTATCAACCATGGTACTAAGCCAGTATGATCAAATGGAAATTATTTCTATTTTCCCAAAGAAGATCCTCTGAAAACAAATGCTGAATGTGGGAGTGAATTCTAGGAAAGGGGAGTATTTTATACAGATTATGACTTATGACTCTCTTGCGGCTCAGACCACAGTACAACAGGGATGAAATTTTTAATATAAACTCCTATAGGCATTGTAAAGGAGAGAGTGGGAACGAATATGGTATGGAAACTTCATGATGTATAGATTTAGAAAAGGTCCAAGGAGAGGAAGGAATTGAATGTGAGTAGAAGGCAGAGAATAAAAAACAAAATACACTTGGAGCTTTGAGGTGAGAGTTTGAGTGGCACTCCTGATGGTTGTCTGTGCCATTTCAGCCTTTGGTGAGAGAATGTATCTCTGCAAAAGCAGGCACAGGGCTTGGGTTGTGATCAGGACATGTTCTGTAGAATTAGTACAGATGATAGGTCACAAAGATATAACTGAATAGAACATCAGGAAACCAGTGATTTCAGTCACATTATTGGAGCCATTCAAATGAAGTGTTTAGGAGCCAAGTAGCTTTAGACCCTTCAATAACCATTGAAGGTGGGGAAGAATACAGATCTCACAGAGAATATGCATTCTTCACCATGGTCGCAGCTTGTGCCTGCTCTGGTTCAAAAGCAACTTAAGTTAATAAAGTGGATTCCAATAAGCTTGTGTCACATCCATTGAAAAGTGCCTTCTGAAGTCAGAAGTATGGATGGGATTCAGTCCACCTATCATGTCCATCTGCACATTTGGTACATATATCATCAAGAGAGCAAGACAGGCATCAACCTGGAACACGCTAGATGAATCCTTATTCTTTGACTGGATAGAGTCCAGACAAACAACTCAGACTAGATAAACAGCAAAGATGGACAGCAGAAAGGCTACACTAGAAGTTATGATATGGCAGTCTGCTCAGGACTAGTCCTTACCATGGGCAAAATGCATGGTTTCCTAAAGAAATGCTCAACAGATGGCATCTCACTTTGCTGACCTCTGACTGCTGTGGTGGATGTGAGTGAGAAAACATTGTACTTATGGCCAAGAACTAGCCAGGCTTAGTACAAATGAATCCTTGGCCCATGTGGTGAAAAGTGATTTGAAAAATTTGGGTTATGATTTTCAAAGAGGAGTTCTCACAAAACCAGCAGCAGGGCTGGTTCCAGGAACAGTGCTGTGGTGGTAGGGTGTGGAGAAGACAATGTGGTTCCCTATGCTGGCCTCATTGTCTTTTTGATTATGCAACATTCCCCTCTGCCCACAACACTTGGGTCACCAGAACTTGTGAACTGTTTTTCCTCTTGGCCACATTTTATTGCTGTTATCCCTCAAGATTGTCAATATCTAATTGAATGTGGGTTTTGTTGTATGCTCGATGAATTCCATGTGTTCATCTCTTAGAAGCAATTTGACAAAAATTAAGACAATAAAAATTTCAAAAATAGTGAGGACTCCTTTTCAGGGAAAAATAATTGAGATGATACAAGCTCATGTTCTGGTTGAATTTCTCAATCCATGAGATGGCTTGAACAGAAGGTGTTGGAAGTTCTGGCAGGGTTTGTTCCAGAAATATATAAAAATGACCAGAAAATCTGTATCTATAATTTAATGCCATGTTGATTCCCTAAAATGCAAATGCAGGTTAAATATTTTTTTGTTACTAAGTTGAGATGATCTGAAGTGTGTAAGTGAAAGAAGTATATTTATATCACATGAACAAATGTATAACAACAAAAACCAAAACACATAGGACACCCTGATCAAGTTTGGAAATTAAATAATGCACAAAGCCATGTAACTGCTTCTGCAGACTGAAAAAATATGTGACAATGACACCAGCCACCTTCCTATTTTCCATAACCTGGGATATTATATTACACTGATTCTGTTCTTGTGTGATCACTGCACTCACCATGTGTCAATGAATTAACACTCACTTACACAAAGAGAACAAACAAACAAAGGAGCAAACCAGGCAGGTGAAGAAATAACCTCAGGGGTGGTTAGAAATAGAATATATTTTGCTCTGAAGAATCAGTTTGTAGTTTAAGGGATGAGAAGCTATCAAATTTACCATTTCCTTCAATTTCTTAATTAATCATGACCATACACAAGCATTTCATGCCTTTCTTCTCGCTCTGTTCTTTCCCTCTAATAGACATTTTTCCTAACGGCGTCTGGCTCATTAAGCACTTGACAGCCTATTGCACGATGGTAACCCAGTGCTATCTGACCGTGGACTTTGTGTAGATTTCCAGTTTATCATATTTTTCTCTGCTCGGTGCCTGTGATCCATGCAGTAGTTCTGGTGATAGCCTATTCATTCACATTCTGTTGAAGGGCTAACTACAAAATTCTACTCTTTTCCCCCTCCTCTTATTGCAACTTAATGCCTCCTCTTGCTCTTTGATTCTGGCTGCATTCTTCTGGGATTAAGGGTTTTCTGTTTCCTAGAAGGAATAAAATATGACTATCTGAGCCAGAGAAGTAGGAAATCTCTCCGTAAAGTCTTTAATGGGGGTTTTTATGGGATATATTTTCACCTCATTTAGTTTTTATTTCAGTATGGCTCTTTCATCAGTCTGAGCATCTGAAGGAAATGATAACTTTATGGGAAGGCAAGAAGGAATCATTGGATTAAAAGAAGATATGAAAAGAGAACTCAAAGAATAGAAAGGTTTAGAAAGAATAAAGGCCTAATAGGTGAGTTGCTGAAGTCAAACTAAAAGGGTTTTTTGGATAGAGAGATTCCTGAGACATTCTACATGATGATCAAGAGCTGTATGGGATGGTTCATAAAAGTGGGTAGATTATCTTTTCCCACACATTTTAAAACCAGTAAAGAGGCTTTGATCTCCCATGCTGCTTTCTCCTCAATAAGGGCCCTGATCACCCCCATATCAAGGTGAATACTTCCTTCAGCCAGGTCATGGCATTATGTAAGACAAACTGATCTTTCAGATGTCATGAGATTTGCAAATCTACCACTTTCTTGGGTAAGTTATTTCAGTGATTATCTGAACTCATTATTAGTATATAGAAAAATGTGTATTTTGTCTCACCTATGTGATTTCAAATTCTAGCTGGTCAGACATTTCATGCCTTTTGTCTGCTAAAATGAGCAACTTTTTATTGTCAGAAATATTTTCCAGTCCCAAATACAGACTGTGATTCCATTGCTTCTCAGTTTTCTCTAAGAAAAGCTAAAGAGGCTGAACTTCTTACATCTTTTGTTTTAAGACAGAATTTCCAGACATAGAATCATTGCTGTAGCTTTTTTCTGATCCCTTTCCAGTAATTCAGCTTCCTCCTTGGACTCTGCATATTACTGGAGTAATGGACTCACCAGCACTGTGTGCTGAGGTAATAACCACATTCCATTTGGCTCAACATGTTCTTTGTATATCCAAGCATTGTATCTTCTGTTTTACGGGATAGTATACAGGAATTTGAGTACCTGCTTCTGAATATGCTCTCAGAGTGGGTCTCCTAGATGTAGAAATTCTGTGTCTTACTGCAGGGCAACATTCAGAATAACAGTTTCAACTAAGCTTTGAGGATGATTGGTCCATTCCCGTTATTGTTTAGTGTTCTAGTGTTTGTGTCCTCTGAAAACTTCACCATCCTGCCTAAAGATGTGGAATAACTTTTGACAAAAGGAGATCTCTGTAGGATGCACAGAAAATTCCACCCCCCCTCCTTTGATGATGATTTCCTCTTAACAATTGCTTTTTAGGCGTGTAACTCTGGGAGAGACCTCCTGGGTCATTGAGTCTAATCCTCAGCTATTTCAAGTAACCACATCATACAGTTACTATTAGAAATCTAGTTCAATTTTAATCCATTTAATATGTGCTGTATTGGTTTTTATATAGTGCTGCTTTTGTGCTGAATGCCATGTGATAGTAAATCATTAAATCATTATTTTATTTCTGGTAACGACAAAACCCAGCTGAAGTGATTTTTATATATTGCAACTTCAGTCTAGAAACAATGAAACTCTCCCCCCCAAAAAAGGCCTGAGGTTTTTCTTCTTTACTCATTTCAAATGAAATGTTTTTAAAAATTAAAATAACAACTAAGATGACACCAATTATGTACTGAGACACATTGCTGAAAAAATAACATGTGGGATGTTTTTAGTAGAATAGTTCAAAGTTTCAAATGGATTTTTTCCTAAGGATGTTGATTCATAAGAACAGGAAGATAAAACATAGCTGGCAGAGTCAGTTGCCTTCCCCAGTACTTCCTTCCCTTCTTATCCCAAAGGTTGCTCTTTTCCTTTTCCTGGAAGCTGAGTTCCATGTGAAGTAACTTTTGGATTATGGCCATTTGCATCTGCTCTGTTAAAATCACCCAGATTGGAGATGATTTGAGATGGTTTGGGAGCCTCAGCACACATAGTTTGACTGTAACCTCTGCAGTGCCACAGTCTCTAGGGAACAGAATGGGTAGTAGAGGGAGGTCTCTATTTAACCTGCTGGTTGCCATGAGCAAGCAGCCCTAGGCTGCTGCTGGGCTCATGATGCTGGAGAAGGCCACACTCAGTGTCTGGCTCAGTGTCCTGCAGAGGTGACAAGCTGAAGGATGAGGTGGTCACTGTCAGCTGATCTTTGTGATCTGCAATGACCATGTTGTTAAAAAAAAAAAAAANGTTTCTGTATATTTACCAACTGCATTTTGCTTGAATTCTGCTGGGTGGAAAGACCCTCTCATTTTGTCAGTGTTCCAAAATGTGAATATTCTGGGGAATTTAATTTAATTTGAGACTATTCTCCTTCTTCTATCCAAGGGGGCATACAGTCCTTCCTATTGACACGTTAAGAAGCTGTCCAGATCTGGCTTTTTAAAGCACTTTGATGTAGCCAAATGCCTAATTTCTAGGCATCACAACAACCAAACTGAATACAGCTAAAGCATTTTATTGTCAATAGCCTCCCTTATGCTTTAGTTCCCATCTCAGCACTGGGGCAGTCCATTCTCCCTTCTAAGGATGGTGTGAGGATAAATACATTAAAAGCGATGAAGTGCTCAATTATTATGGTAATAGGACTCCTATAAATACCTAAGATATATAGGTATATTTGGATTTTAGCAGAACTTAACTTACAACTGCTGCCTAAAAAAAAATCCCTGCCATAACCCCCATATAAATTCCATCTGTGAATATTTGATCAGATGCTATGTGGGTGGAAAAGTATGTTTCATTGCTATTGTGATTGCTTTCTTTCTTTAGCTTTTCATAAGTAATAAACGTGAAGAATGTCCCAATGCTTTTATGCTCTCCCAGTCAGTAATATTTTCTCTGAACCTATATGCGAATGTTTAATTCATTAAATGGTATCATGCAACTTTATGGTGAAATCATAAATCTGCTGTGTTGCATTGCTTATTGGAAAATTTTCAACCCCAAGCAAGCCCCTAGCACTATAGCTTGCCTCCCTTGATTACATAGGGCTTTTTTTGGCTGCTTCCCACTTTCTCTTAGATTTTTTTCTCCCTCTACTTCCAAACTCTTCATTCCACTCTATAGTAGTGAATCCCACTGGTTTGAGAAGAGGACTTTTTTACAAGGGCATATAGCTGACAACAAGGAAGATACATCTTGTCCTGCCTTTAATTTCTTAGGGATTTTGTGCTCAATACAGCCCTGATTTGAGGATGACTGTCAGTGCAACAGTGCTGAAAAATTCCCTCAGGGTGTGAGACAACTGTGAAGGTACTTGAGGTTAAAAATCTCAGACATGTTTTTACTTTCTTGTTAGCCTTTCCAATGTTAGTAAAACTGTGCAGGATGGTGTTCCACATACAATAGCATACATTGCCATCCTTCTCAGCATCATGCTTTATTTGTGGTCAGGAGTATTCTTATAAGACCTTCAGGAAATGTCTCCGGAGACCTGGAGGTGGGTATCACTAAACTGAAGAGCTCTTAGGAAAGCAGTTTGATAGCAAGAACACAGACTGATAAATCTCTGCAGAAAAACCCAGCATGCAGCCTGCACAATCTGCCAGAGGGGTCTAAGTTTTGGCTATGATTATAGACCAAATACCTGTCCATACTAATGATAAATGAACTGCTTTTTCTAGACTTTTGTGGTCATAGTTTTTCCAGAATCCCAGTGAAATGCAGTCAAAGCCAGCATGGCTGTGAACAGCATCCCAAAGGACAGATGAAGATGTTTCCTTCTTGTGGCTCCTTGCTGCTGCCTTATCTGTGAGACCATCAGCATGTGCAGCTTGTGAGACAATCAGAGCAAGCTGCCCAATGCTTGAGTATTCCAGATTCTCTTGAGCACCACCTTTGAATCCTTTCTGAGCTGTGTTGCTTTTTTGGTGGTCACAAATTAGCTAGTTGAGCAGTAATTATTACTGAAGGCTTGTTGAGGGATCTTTGATGAATTCTTAGTGGTCCAATGTCCACATCATATAAGCTGCCCAGGCAATTGGAAATAGTTGGTGGCTTCTTGGTAAGTGTCAGCTGAAACACTCAAAAGAAGAGATTAACTCTAAAGCTGGCTCAGAGACCCATAAGTTACAGGAAAATTGTCCTTCTCCTGCTACGTCTGCTGCTCTTGGCTGCTCCTACTTTGGATCTCTTCTGTCCCCGTGCTCTGATTTCCAGAATGCTCAGCAGAAAAATTTCAGTCCAACAAAATGTGATGGCACTATGATATCATTGGGCATAACAGTACAACTCATGTCTGTACCTAAAAGCAGCTCTCCTAAGTGCCTAGGAGCTACCAAGAGACATAGGATACAACAAGTTTAGGCGGCTAAAGACACAGAATGAGATAATACCTGTTTTAAAAACCCACATGTAAGCTCACACAATTTTTTTTTTTTCTTTAAAGTCTGCTGTATTTTAAAAGAATGATTGCATTTGCTTTGAGGAATACCCTCTGTACAAAGGGTAGGATTCCAGTATATTTTCAGGAAAGTGAACCAGGCAATTATCTTGCAGGACCAGTGCGGGTGCCAGAATGAGGAGGTGTGGTAAAGGGGAATGTGTGATTGATTTCTTTTCTACTCCAGAGCTGGATGAAATGCCTGACACAGCTGTTAGCTTACACTGCTTACAAGAATGAGGAATCAATCTCACCAGATGTTGTTCATTTCCTCTGTTGCTGTGTGGCCAGCTCTGTTGTACAGAGGATGAGGGGGGCGGAGGGGAGGGAGGGAAAAGAAAAGGGAGAAAATCTCAGTCTAAATTACACAAGAGGGCCCAGTGTGGGAATTCAGCATAAACAAGGAACACAACAAGAATGAGCCATGACTGAGAAACTGGAAGCTGGAAAGACAGAGCCTACTTATTTGTGAGCCTGATTCATTCACTGAGGAGCACAGCAGACTCCTGTTCTCTGTGGGACAATACATGACCATCTTATGAGTTGTCCTGAAAGCTAATGTTTTCAATTAAAAGTATGCAGCAGGTACATGGGGAGCCTTTGGTAATAAATGATTCAAGGCCACATCTGCCAGCTGCGTCATGTGCTGTGTCAGGTGAGTATGTGGAACACTTACATGTGTAGAGTCCTTGAGCAACATTTGAGGAATGGATCATCATCCCAGTGTGATGTGCTGCTGCCACAAATAAACTGCCTGTGGGCTTGGGGTCCTGTGTATGCCAGCACTACTTCCAACCATCTTCTTTTCCTCAGGCTGGAACAAGCTCCTGTGCTGGGAGATGCAGCTGGGGACACCAGTCCCGACTTGAGAGCTACCTGGTGATGGGAAGCAACTGAGATGTTAATCCTTCTTTCAGTATTTTTCACCAGAGCAGTTGTCTTCGGTAGATCCCTAAAAGGTTTCTTTGCAAATGTGTCTGGTTGACAAGGAAACAAGTAGAGACAGAGGAAAACATCTTCAAATGAGGAGGGCACTTAAAACTAAGTGTAAATGTTTAAGAAAGAGAGATATGAAATGAGCAACATTTGGAGATGAGCTGTAGAGGTGCCACAGACCAAGAGAGGGCATGGTGATATTTGTTTCCCATGGAGAAAAGCTGTTTTAGTAAAGCAGTTGAACCCTGACTTAATTATCATCATTTATTCTGGACATTCTGCACATTCTCTATTTCTTTGCTGTTAGAGCATTTAGGTTCTGCCTCTGATTCTCTACTATCCTTAGCAGGTGTAAGGAAAAAGGGAGTGCTCACAGGGCTGCTGCCATGGGAGGTAAGACCAAGTAACTGTTCACAAACGAGCTCTGGTTTGAGGTCTGTGAGGAAGGGCTACTGCCATGCTCTGTGACTTTCTGTCTAAAACACCTGAAAATAAGCCCATCTCTCTCTGCTGTTTAGCATTTAATGCATTATTGGTAAAACCAAAAATCCCAAAGACTTAAAAACAAAGAGGGATATTACTGAGGAAGGGACAGCCAGCCTCCTGCTCCCTGGGTGTAGGACAGATACTTTCTTGCCAAGGTGAGAATTGGGATGGAGAATGGACCATAATGCTCCCAATAACAGTGTTGTGTTGCATGATGTATGGCCTGCAATTATGGACCAGGATGGACCTGCTCTAAGATGTCTTCTCATGAAGTAGCTACTTCTGCCATGGTTGGGAGCCTGGGTTCTATGGAACACTCCTTTCACTGTTGTGCCAGTTCTGATTATCAAAGGGAGTATAAATTAACTGAGGGAGCTTTGTGTTGAAAGTAATGCAAAGGTCCTGTTCTCCAGATGCAAGGATGCTAAAGTCCAAATCAATCTGATGACATCAGTGCAGATAATCTATATTTGCACCAGTGCAAAATGTGGTCATTCAGATTGATTATCTGTAGTGACTCTTTTTGGATGAATAGAATGCTCTCGCAGGACATGTTAGAGGAGCTCTGGTGAAAGGAATTATTGTATGGCTCCTGGGAATGTGGATGAGGCATCCTGATGCTCTATAGTTACATTGATCAGATCCTCTCTATTGCTCAAGGCAACCTAGGAGTTATTCCTTGAAATTCATAAATTTCCTGTTTTGTTGCAATTGCACCCAACCAAATGTACTTTGTCACATGGCTTGAATAGACCGCTCTGAACATCACCATGGATATCCCTTACAGTAGGTTTTGAAGTTCTTTATACAATCCATGAGGTGTGCCAAGGGGACCTGTTCCTTTAGTGCTAAAGCTGACAACTTCTTGTAAGTCCTTTGCTTGATGCAAACCTCCTTTGTCATTGCTGAAAGGCAGAAAATGCATGTGCAGTTTGAAGCAACGGTTAAAATTACGTGGAAAGAAAATGACAGGAGCAGCTGTCATATTTTTAACAAAACTTGTTCACTGCGGATATGAAACCTGAGAACTTGCATAAGAGACCCGCTCCAGTGAGTGTTGGTTTAGTCCACAGAGCAGCTGCAGGAAGGGGAGCATTTCACCGCTTCTCTGGATCTCCTAGTCTGGGGAATTGTGGCTGCAGGTTCCCGAGGGCCCCCTGGTGTTTTGCGCAATCTATCTTTAGAGAACTGCAGGCTAATTTCTGAGAAGGGCACTGGCTTTGAGCAGGGACTACCTCCAAACTGACAAACCACTTCCTGCAATCGTTAACTGAATTAAGAACTTGCTGTCCCCTTCACTCCCCTGAAAAGACCCCACTTCCCACCCCATCACCACCATTGCTTCCTTGGCTTGGCATCAGGAAATATTGGCAAAGACAAAAGCACAGGGAAGGTTGAAGTGATAGTAATTCACCGATCTCCCTCTTGCCTGTGCCTTCTACAAAGAGCTCTGATAGCAGTCTCATTTGCTTTCTGCAGGAGCTAAAGCTCTGGCAATTCCAGAATGTTTTGCAGTCAAGGAAGGAAGGTGCATGTGTGTTTGGTGCTTCCTTTGCATTTCTACTGGTGTCTCTGACACTGATGCAAAAGGGTGTTGTAATTTTTGGTGAAATTGTAGGAAGTAAAAGAACACCTGCAACTCCTGGGATAGGACTTCCTTCTAAAAATATCCCAAATCTGGTCAGTATTAGCTTCCTTTAAAGGATATGGCAAAACCTTCCAATCATCAGTGTTGACTTCAATGATGTATTCTTGTAGCCATTGAGAAAAAGAACAGCAATACTAGTCTGAATTCTTTCTGTTTGATATTGTACTTGGTGATGGTGGTTGTGGGTCTTTTTTTTTTTCATTTTGTTTGTTCCCAGATCTGTGGTCTTTTAACATCTACTTCATTCAATTTTGCATGTGTGTGTCTCCAAAATGTCTTTCTACTGGGTGAGGTTTACAAGTGATTACTTGGTACATGTTCCTCTCTCCCTGGGTTCCTGGTCCTCAAACTTTGAAGGTCCCCAGGCAGGCTTATTCTGTGTGGACTTACAGATGTCACTCAGAATTTTGCAAACCAGTGACTGAAATGGACATGTTAGCTCACTAGCTAACACTTTTCAGTAATGGATAAGGTAATTTATTTGAAAGCATGTTTTTCTTTCATTTTTTAAGATTCCAACATCATTGTAGACACCAATTTGTTCTATACACATGAAACCCACAGGTAATTTTAAGACTGTAAACACACTTAAAAACATGCCCTTCTGATTAATTTTTATTATGTAAGCTCCATGAAAACATGACCCTTGCTTCAAAACTTAGATGGTCATGAAGGATATTCTTCCTGCAGACATGTCTATCTCAAAAAAGAGTATAAGGGTTTTGACTGTTTTAAAATACAAATATAAATAAAAGTTTGTTTTGCAAACAAGTATTTTCTCTCAAAGCAGCTGTTTTCCTTCTACTTTGCCACAGACGTGATGCCAACAAGAATCAAGGAAGAGCTAAATGGGGAACACATGCTCTATATTAGTATTTGAAGATGGGAAATACATGGAAGAGTGTGTAGCGTGAGCAGAAGAAGCCAAAATCAATAATATATTGAAATCTAGAAGAAGCAATTTGAATTTCTTATTAAACTTTGAAGGCTACTTCCAGGTGTTTGCTTTTTATGCTGACAACATTCGCAGGGCTGGGTACTGTGTATTAGAAGACCTTCCAAAAGTTGCTGATTTCTGTCCCAAAAAGCAAACAGAAAAGGATCTGGAAGCCTCAACTTCTACTTTCTGTGCAGGATAAACAGGAACAAATGACCCAGCACAGTTTTTTTCATCCCTCTCCATCTGGAATGGGGACCCACAGTGGTGCCTTTTAACTCTTGTAGAAAGAAGATGGACTGCGTGTAATCACCACAGTATCAGAGGTCTTGACCCAGTATTTCCTGAGTGTGTAGGGCCTCTGAAAGCAACATGAGCCTTCAAATTAGCCCAAAAGACAAAAATAGTGAAAAAAAATTTCAGCAGAACACATTTTCATTGGTAAGTAACATTTCTCTAGAATAAGAAATTTCCCTGGAAACATACCAGTTGGAATGAGACTTGTCATTGTCATTGCTGACAAAGCTGCAAACTCCAGAGGTTTATAAAAACTGAAATTACATAAGAAAGACATACAGGCACGTAACTTGAATATATTCTACAATATATACACCCCAGGAGTCTGGAGTCTATAGAGGCAGGCATTTGCTCCCACCAAAAGCATTTGGAGTGTTTCCATCTTTCTTAATAGAAGCAAGATCAGGCCCTGAGTATGAAAAATACAGAGACAGATAGTGTGAACCCAGGGGAGATGCTCATTTGTTTGGCCATTGCTGCATGACTCTTGGATGCTCCTGTTAGCTGCAATATTCCTTTTTCAGTAGGAAGCCATTGATGCCAAGGATGAAAATTTTTACACCTGTATAAATTGCAGTTCAGTCCATAAATGCACTGAAGCCTTCACTGGCACCTTGGTAAAACTGGGAGTGAGACTGATATGCATTTCCACTGCTGTAAGCAAGGTTTTTGAGACGAATAGATAAAACACGCAATGAACACACACAGGATTGTGTCACTATGGTTTGCACAGGGGTTGGCTATTGAACTGCCTCTCTCCCACGTAATTCACAGGAGATCAATAGCTTGTGGCTCACACCCAGCGCACCCTGAGCTATCTGAAACCACTTCCCTCACCTCTGAGAAGAGCATCCTGCCAAACGTGCCCAGGGGATATTTGCAGCAAGAGCAGTGCAAGCTGAGTTTGGATACTTCTACTAGAAGTTCTCAGGAAGGCTCTGAGAAGAGCAGGAAGTGTGAGAGAGGCAGTGGCTGGGCTGGCTCTGGGCAGGGAGCCACAGGCTGGGCACAGAGAGGTCCTGGTTCAACAGCAGCACATGGGCTTAACACAGAGCCTGCCTGCTACTGCAGAGGGAAAGGAGCATTCACAGACACAATGAAAGAAAGGTCTCTGTAAGGCCTTTCTGAACCCTTCACTTCCAAATTATACATTTATCATCCTTTTTTGCATATTTAATTCTAACTTGCAGTTACACCAATTGATAATGGTGGGGTTTTAATGGTACAATTTTCAAATAAGCACTTTGTTGGTCATCTAAGGAAAAACCTGTATTAAACTGCTCTTACAGTCACTGACCCAGGACTATGAACCTCAGCCTCAAGAGGCAGACTAAGGTTAGACTAAATGCAGGTATGCTTGTTCACAAGTCTATGTTCTAATATATTTTTCACCCACCCACCCACTGCCAGACTCTCCGACGTTGAACTTAAAGTGGTGTAAAGTCCTTTGACTCAAATCCCTCAGCAAAAAATGCATGCAGAAGATCTAATAAGATCTACCAAGGGAAACCACCACTACTCATGATTAATTTTTCTGGGCTACCACAGAAAGCAGCAGTGACTTTTGAGAAAGATTCTTAAATCCCATTTGCCCATTTCAAGAAGCAAAGCTGATTTTCACCCGTATTGGCCAGAGTTTGTCCTCACTGCAGCAGAGGTTGTCATTGCACTAAGTCACACCGCCATGGTGTGCACTTGCCCATCCTTGGTTCTTTGCTTTCTTGGCTACTCCCCCAGCCTTTCTCCATCTCTGCTCTTATTTAAGAAAGTTTGGCTTCTCAGTGCAAAGCAATAGAAATTAGGGCCTGAAAGGATTTTGTGGGAGCTGTCTAGCCCATCCCCCTTGTCCACAGAAATTCAGCTATACCTAAATTTGTACATGAGGAAGGGGACGAAGGGGCAGAGAGGCTGTCAGGCTCCAAGCTACTTTTGGCTTGGCTCTGATTAGCACTAAGCACAGGTGTTAAGCACCTCTTTGCTGTCAGATTTTCCATGCGGTGTGTGTCCTTAATACAGGCAGAAGCTATTTTTGGTTACAACAAAATCAGCTATCTTTATCAAGGGGTTTTCTACAGGACCCTGTCTGTATAGCAGCCAAGTACTTCCCAGACAGATTCAGTCTTCGTGGCAGGAATGAGAAAGCATTTCTGTGACAAATTATTTAAAAATAGTATAGGCAGATTTATTAACACCTTATGAAAACCTAGGCAGCTGCTGCTAAGTATAAAGTCAGGCAGCAGGATGATGGGTAAAAGCTGGTTTATGTTTTATGAGAAGTTTTCTAGACATAAAAGATCACTTTTTTTAAAAGTGATTTTTTTTTTTAGAGAAATTATGCATTTGAAAAGTTTTGTTTGCAATTAATTTATACATTCCAGACGCACAACCCACAAAATAAGCACCATAAACTTGAAAGACTCACTTCAGTTTACTTGATTCCAGTCACTAATTATAGATATTAAATTTCTGTAAGTAACATCTAAGCTAAGTTTACATTTTCTGCAGAAAGGTTGGCACCATTTAAATCTATTTAGAAATCTGTTAAGTAAATCTGACTCGAGTTTAGTTATAGCAAATATTTTAGCTAATAAATTTATTGGGACTGGATTTTATCTTTTCTGTATGCATGGATGAAACTCAAGTGCTCTCAAAGCTTCAGCAGATAAATAATAAATGATGCAAAATTGCTTTTTGATACATAATAATATCATAACTTTATTTTTTTTTTTTCCTTAGGACTAGAAGTTAGTGCGTCGCATCCCTCTGGGAAATTATTAAATAGAAAGAAAAGAGAGCTATTTCTAGTGTTGGAAGCTGGTCGATGCATCTCTCACCACACCCTGGTTCATGGTAATCATTTACACTCATCTCTTATACCCTTCCAAAGGGGTTGTAAATTACTGCCAGCTCTGTATGTTGCACCTACCTTATCACAGGTGAAAACAAATTTCAAAGCCATGAAGCTGTGTTTATCAATCTTTGGTATACACATGCACAGAAAACTGCTGCTTTGGCTTATCAGACACCTTTATTTTGCTTTATTCCATTGTAACCTCATGTTTTACATTCTTAACCCTTTCTCAGCTGATACTTAAACCTATTTATCAGAGATCTGCTATCTCTCTCATGTGCCCATAAAGCTTTCTTACTCACATTAATCTCCATTTAGTCAAAAAGTGTTTCTCAGCTCACTAAACTGATATTTAGTGATCCCTTATGACCGTGTGGCTCATTCTCAGGGCTCTTGGGTTTTTAAGGCAATTCAAAATCTAGCCAAAGCTGTAATCACTTAATTGATGTGGACAGCTGGAGTGTAGTCAGCATTACAGGTGAATGATATTTCTTAATCCAGTTTGTTATGTATAAGGAAATTAAAAATGTCTCTCAAAAGTCTCTATTATAACCTTAGATAACCACATAAAATGCCAAATCTTCCCCTCTGTGATAAGTTTAAATGGAAGTTAGACTTAACCCTTGATTTTCCTTCCTGGCAGGAGCTGAACAGGCTGAGGACATGGCATCCATTCCTCCCTTTCCCCTTCCATTTGCAATATCCTTCCTTTCAACAAACCTGATGTCCCCACACAGCCCCCTGCAGCTGTTTCTGCAAAGCTCCCAGGAGCAGCTTCTTAGCAGCTCACAAAGGTCTTGCCTGCTTCTCTGCTGCTACCATGTCCCTGCTCCTGGGACTTTCTTAGGACAAAGATGCAGATATTTGCCATCAGCTTTGACAAATAAGAACTGCCACCTCAGGCACAGTAAGTCAGAAGTGTTGCTTATAATATTTGTCAAAACCTTTGTGAAAGTCCCTTTCATAAGTATTGAAAGAAGCATTTTTCATGTATGAAATGTAAAGATACATTTTTCAATGGTGACAAATTTAAGTGCTCCCAAATTGAGAGATAAAGAAGATAAAATTTTCTAGGCAGTTCCAACTTGATCTCTTTGTATCAAAAATCATCTTTAATGACTTGATTGCAGACCTCTGCATTTCCTGGGGCTCCCATGCACAGTGGTCACTTAACACTGGGCAGTTCAGTTCAGCATGGTCAGTGTGAGGCTCATCTTAGCCAGACCCACACAAACCAACTCCTGAATGCAGCACCACTCATTTTCAAAGTGTTTTTCTATCATGGTAGGAGTCTAATGATATGTCAACTCTAAAGGAAATATTTGCTCACTAATGCCTGAAGAGTTAAGCTATCACTCTCATTTTTGGTGCAGAGAGATTCAATAGCTTTTAATACAGGTAATGATTTCTCAGGGCCCTTGGTACATTATGCATGCTCAGGGTATGGCTCCCTGTACTTCCATTCACAGCTGAGGATTAAAACAGTTTTGTGCTTTTCTCTGAATAGACATGGGAAATGCAGAATTACAGGTTTGAAAGACCTAGAAAAATTGCAGAAAGAGGCTGGGTATGTGGCCTTTGTTTAATCATATATTTACTGAATTTATAATCTAAATATTCCTTTATATCTCTAAGTTGGAACACTGTGCATTTTTAGGTTATAATTTCAACACATTCAAAAATTTGAAAACACAACCTATAACATCATTAGGAATCTGAACTTGCCATTGGAGTAGCCAAACACTTTAAATTCAGTGTATAAACCCTGCCAAGTTAATTCACAGAATATGCGTGTCCCCATCTCCCATACAGTCCTGAAGAAAATGGAACATGTGGCCTATACGTGTCCCAAATGTTTGTGGAGAACAGGAATGAGGAGATTGAAAAGCAGGATGGTCAGATCATGGAGGGGAAGTGGGTTTAAGACATAACTAAGAAGAATTTGGGGCTGGAGTGTAGAACTTTAATGACTCTTTGATGCAATCACTTGAGAAAAACTGGCATTTTAGGAAAGAGCTTGGAAGGAAGAGCAGGGGATCATTGTGTGCTGCTGAAGCCACTGTTATCAGTGCTGGCTCCCTTGACTACTGCTTTCAACTCACACACCATGGGAGGAATAGATTGTATTTTATCCCAAGCTTCCGAGAGTTCCAATTACTCTAACAACTCATTCCTACTGAGAGGCAAATTAGAGATTTATAATGAGGCATCACCAGGTTTCAACCAGTCTCTGAGCTGACCATCTCTGTCCTGTGGATGTCTGAAGCACCTCATGAGTTTTAGCTCTGCTTTGCTCAGCCTTGAGCCTTCTCTTTATCTCTCACTTCTCTTCGTTTTGGTTTTAATATTGAGTCCAGACTCTTTTTTTTTTTTTTTTNTTGTGGAAAGTGGATCTGTCTTCTGTTAGTAATTACCTTGTGGGAGGGAGGCAACTTCACAAGGGGCTACTGTCCTCTGATGTAATACACTAGTCCAGTGTCCTGCAGACCCATTACATTCATGTTATCCAAGATCATGATAGGTTTTCTGCTTCACCTTTTTTCAGTGAAAATGCTCCACTTTTCAGCATCAGCACCTGAAATCACATGCTGCTCTGGGCAGAAATGTTCTCTGCAGGTGGCAGTCCTGCTAAGAGGGTATTGTTCTGTTCCAGGTCTGATTCTTCATCTCTTTTAAGTGCCCCTTTAACTGTTTCTTTTTATAGTAGCAATAAAATATAACTATCCTAGAGCTGAAATAATGCTATTTGAATTTTTTTTTTATTTCTCAAAACAGAGCCATGGCATTTGTGACCTGTGAGCCATTACTGCTGCAGATGGTATTCTGTGTCTCACAATGAAAGATTTTACATGTGAGATGTAATTTTTGGGGTTATAGTCTATAGTATGGGTAAATAAGGGATGGTGATCTAGATTTTTTTTTTTCCTCAGTACAGCCAAATGAATTTATATCAGTCTTGGATAATATATTTAAACTTTTTTGAGTTGTCATTTTGTGCTGCTTCTGTTTGTCTGTTCTGACCCTTTTAAATGGCTTTTTCTTTACAACATTACTCAGATCATATTAGTCAGTATTGTTCTGTGTATGATATTCCTCTGCATCTGGGGTACTTTGAGCTTTCTTTTATAATTTCCTTATTTGATCACTTCTCCCTCCTCCTTACCTCTCATTTATTTTTTGCTTTATCTTTTCCTATTTCTCCGCATTCCTTTTCTGATCTGTGCTCTCCCAGTTTGCTGTGCCTCAGGTGGACCTTCTCACAAAGTAATTGCAAACTTCATCTTCTAAAGATTTTGTATAGAGGTAATATAGTTTACACCCACTTGTGTAAATTCTGGTTTTATGGCAGGACTTTGAAAATTACTGTGCTTGCAAAATATAGCAGCTCTTTACAAAGGCTAGATGTAAATTTGGGGTTTTTTTTCTTACAGTTTTTGTGCTGTTTGTCATGATCCTTCTTTCAATGTTTTTGTGCAGTTTTCCTATTCCTTTCTGAGCATTTGATTTTCTTCCAATTGCTCCTTTGATGAACCCAGCCATCTGAATATGACCTGTTTTTCTTCAGAGCTTTCAATCTGCAAATCATGTTATTCGCTTATGGTGTAATTGCCTTTTCCAAACTGAAGTCAGAATATTTTCTGCAATCTTATTCTTGGTTTTGTCTTACCGTATTCTCACCGTTTTGTCTCACCACAACTTTTGCCTCCAATTAAAGAGTCCATAAACTCTTCAAACAACACAATTGATGCAATAGTCACAATTTTGTTCTCAAAACCTCAGAAACTCCTTTCCCTCTCTTTTTGAGTTCTCATATGTATTTTCTCATATTACTCTCAGAAGTTTCATTGTATCTTGAAAGTTTTCTTTCCATCTTGATTATAATCTCATCACTAGTTGATCTTCACTTACATGCATATTATCAAACAAGACTTGTGATTCTCTAATGGAAAGGCTACTTTTAGTCACCTATTTCAGTGTCTTTGCTTTCCTTCATGTAGCCTTGATCCAATTGCTTGCTGTGGATTGACAGGGTCAAAGCTCTTGTGACTTTCTGTGTGCCACATTCTTTGCTCTTTTATTTTCCCTTCTGTTTCTAGATACACTAATTTGTAGCAGCCTCCACCTCTGCTGTCATGTAGCACTGCAATTTCAACAAAACTGTCATTTTGGTCACAGAATTTTCTAAATAAAATGGCAAAAATCTGCTACATCCAAAAGAAAGGTTTGCTTGTGTTGCCTTTTATTTTTTGCTAATTTGTTTTGGTTTTTAAAATTAAAAATAATTCTTTTGTGGAATTTTCTTTGTAATTGCAATGCATTGTTCAGCTTTTCCAGATTTTCATTTGTTCATGTCTTCATCCAAAAAAATGAGCCAAAGTAGTATGTAACCTCTGTTCACGAGTTTAAGGTTTTGCAAAATATATAATCACCTGAAATAGATTTTAGAGTGAGAAATATAAGACAGATAATATGTGCTTCCAACACACCATAAAGGGCACCTCTCTAACAGAAAAAGAGCTTTGAGCAAGGTGTACTGTGCTTGTTGAAATGTTATTAATGAACATATTCACCTGTAACACCTCATAACCTTTGCAGCTTTTTACATTTGGACTCTTAATCCTCCATCTCTGTCTTTGGCTGTTACATGCTCTGACTGTATCACAGTACCTGTACTACATGTCTGTAATTAAAGCTGTGCCAGGCTTTCTCTGCCTAGCAATCAAATGTAGGAATGGGCAGTGTATTCCCCTCCCTCATGCTGAGCTGGATTTGGAATATAAATACTGCCGCCCCTTTACTGGTCTGGCTGCAGTCCCCTAATTCTAAGGGACCAGGTATTTTTCTAGGGCAAAACCATCTGAAGGCTGTTACAAATTCGTTATCCTCTGATATAATTTTGTTGTTTGTAGACCTATTTTGCTTCTTTATTTTGCTCAATGCAGACAAAACAGGGAGAGAATGAAATTATCTGAAGCAAATATCTGTTCAGTAGGGTTAAGGGGAGATGCATCCTCAGTGTGTAAAGTTGTGAGAGTTCAGATTCATTTTGAGATCTAATGCATGAATAATGCATTAATAATACTATAAATAGGTAGCAGGTCAAGAGAGAAACTCAAGTGTTTAGAGCTGGCTGGACACCAAAGCTCTGTATAAACAAGTGAAGTGAGCAAGAGTCATCATTTGCATGCATGAGGGTAAATCTAGAGCTGGTTTCTTGTGGGCTTTTCTAAATTTGTACTGATAGGATAAAGGTGACAGTGATTCCGTGGCATTTCACTCACTGAGGATAATGATCTCTTCCTATCCCCACACTGACCACAGGATACCAGAAGATTAGAAGACAAAACTAAGTGTAAGAAAGGTATGAAATGGAATTGAATTTACCTACTGTAACTACAAGCCAGGACAGAAGCTCCTGTTCAGAGTTTAGGTGACCTTAATTCACATTTTTCTGGCTAAGTGCATTAACCGTTGGCTCTCTTGCACATAAGGACATCCAGGTTCAGCTTCTTCATAAGGAATAACATACTCAGGATGTGCAAGACAACTCCAAATTTCCTTTCAAACAGCTGGAGTTGAACATTAATTATATCTATCCATAAATATACTTTTTCATCCTTCAATAAGAACAAAGAACAGCTGTGCTGGTGTTAGTTGTAATGTGAGTATGCACATATCTCTAGAGATTAACCCCTCCCAGGCCTATGTGCTCATCTCAGATCTTACTTTGTGAGACAGTTTGCTCTGATTTTTATATGCAAACTTTTAAAATTTTCTTTATATATATATATTTTATATATGCTGTTGGTTGGGTTTTTAAAATCTATATCTATCTTTCTAGGACCACTAGAAGCATAATTTTTTTTTTTTTTTTTGACACAGCTGTGTGGCAAGACTATTCCTGTCCTGGTCACTGTTGAGTTATTGTAATTCAGTATCAGCAAGGGACAGTGTAAAGGAAAGTAGTTTCTAGATAAAAATGTCACTTTTACTTCTCACTAGACTCCAGACAAATGAAGCGAGCCCTGATGTTGTGCATCTCATCCCCTCAGCCTCAACACTTTGCTCTGTGTTCTGACAGTGGCTTTTTGAAGCATGATCTTGTCTGATGCAGATGCCCTCTGAAATTAACTGTAAATCAAATTTATAACTGTCTTCTCTTTCTTCCCTTTTTCTTGATAATCTTGCCCTTAACCTCTGCTTGCCATCCCAGAACTTTCTAGCAAAAGTCTGTATTCCTTTGACACAAGGGACTTGCCATCTTTCTTGTCCCAGAGAAGGTTATGGTTGGCTGATAGAGGGAACCAGATTTCTCTTCCTCTCCAGTGATGGGCCAAGAGACTGGAGGACACAAGTTTCACAGTTATTACCCAGGGTAATAACTCACAAAAGGAAAGGAGGATTAAGAGCACTCTCAGTTCACAGACGACACCAAATTGGTGGGATTTTCTGGAGGGCAGGCAGGATTTGCAGAGGGATCTGCACAGGCTGGATCAAAGGGCCAAGGCCATTTGTACGAGGGTCAACAAGGTCCCAGATCCTGCTCTCAAGTCACAACAAACCCCTGGAGTGCTCCAAGCTGGGAACAGAGTGGTTGGAAACCTGCTCAGCAGAAAAGGACTTGGGGGTGCTGGTCAACAGTGGCTGAACATGAGCGAGTGTGTGCCCAGGTGGCCAAGAAGGTCAATGACACCTGGCCTGTGTCAGCAATAGTTTCAGCACAATCAGGGTTGTGATTGTCCCCCTGTACTGGGTACTATTAGGCGACACCTTGAATCCTGTGCTCTGGTTTTGGCTCCTCACTTTGAGAAAGACACGGAGGGGCTGGAGCGTGTCCAGAGAAGAAAAACGGAGCTAGGGAAGGGTCTGGAGCATTGGTCATATGAGAAGCAGCTGAGGGAACTGGGGGTGTTCAGCCTAGAGAAAAGGAGGCTGTGGAGACTACATTGCTCTCTACAACTGCCTGAAAGGAGGCTGCAGCCAGGTGAGGTTTGCCTATTTTCTCAAGGAACAAGTAAAGAGACAAGAGGAAATGGTCTCAGGCTGCACCAAAAAGCTTTAGATTGAAAATTAGGAAGAATTTCTTCATCAAAAGTGTTACCAAGCAATGGAAGGGGCTGCTCAGGGAAGTGGTTGAGTCACCATCCTCGGAGGTGTTTAGAAGATGTGTAAATGTGGTGCTTAGGAACATGGTTCAGTAGTGGAGCTGGCAGTGTTGGTTTTACAGCTGAACTCAAGATCCCAAAGGTCTTTTTTAAACTAAATTATTCTAAGGTTTACCTGGCAACTTTGAGTGGGAATGAAGCTGGTCTTCTTCTCTAATGATGGTCCAGAAAGCTGGGGAACACAAGTTTGAGCAGACACACTTGACTGGCATCTGTATGGGGTGACACTTGGAACTTCCATTTCCCAAAAAAGGGTGAAACTTGTTTCAGTTTCAAATATGATGACAAAGTAGAAAAATAATTGCTAGATGAAAATATGCCACTGAGTTAAAGAAGATAGGCTGACTACTCTTAGTGGCTTAAAAAGCCAGACCAAAGAGTGACAATAGCTTTCAGTTTTTCTACTGTATTGTGACAGGTGAGCAGTGGGAGTGCAATATACAATTTTGAAAAAATTCTCTGGTGAGATTTCAAGATTTTTTTCTCAAATTTTTTCCACAATAAACTGCTTATAACATTTTTTTTTTCCAGAAAATGAATTCAGTTTTACATAATTTTACAAGCAAATATATTTAAGTATTTTTCCTTCCCTGATGTAAAACTCCTGGATTGTTTTACTGAAAATTTTCCAGTATATTCCAATCATATAAATGGCCAGTGATACTGAAAAATTTTGATATTTGGTGCAGACAATACCACTGCTGAAGCAGAGAGCTTTAGTCCTTGCACACTTAGAGAAAATTATTAATGCAATTGTTTGGAGTAGTGTCCAGTCAATTAAATAGCAAGACTTAAACCATACAGATTTTGGAAAAAAAATGTGTGTTATAAAAACTTACTGGCTTTATGTGTTTGTGCTCACACTACCTCCAGGAGATATAAATCAAAGTTAAGTCGAGTGACTTAAGACTATGGTCTCTACGGAATAGCACAGGAGCTTCTGGAAGGGGGTGGGTGATTTATCAAGAGCATTCTTTTTGCACTGACTGGAACAGAAAGCATAAAGCTGACGGAGATCCCAGTCAACATACCACAGATAAAAAAAAGAGCCCTGAATATTTGTGTTTGTGAAAGATCCACCTTTTTGTAAAAAAAAAACCCAAAAAACCAAAACAAACAAACAAACAAACAAACAAACAAACAACAAAAAAAACCCAAGGAAGCTGAACTTCAGATATGCCTCCTGGCTGATTGCAACATGTATTCTCCCATAGACACCCTTCTTCTAACAAGAGGAAAGGGTTGCTGTGCTTCCCATCTGCAACTTCACCTTTTTCTTTATCTCAGTGAGAGTGTGCCCAGGGAGAGCCGCAAAAGTCCTTGGTACTGACAATGGTACTGTGAGCACATGGTGCACATGAATTCAATCTTAGAATTTAGTTGCAATGACTGCTTGTGACTGGAGAGATGAATGCTATAGATTTACATTATTGAAAGCATGAGAGAGGTAAGATTACAGAATCACAGAATCCCAAAATAATCTGAGTTGGAAGGGACCCACTAGAATCATTACAGTCCAACTCCTGGCCTGCACAGGGCAGCCCCAAGAATCACACCACAGGCCTGTGATTATGGGATTATCTTCTCAGTTTTTGGTGTCCAGGTTCTGAACAGGGTATGTAATAATAGTGACAATCCTGCCCAGATTATTAGCAAATTTTAATTCTTCTTGGGCCCTCAAACAAATATCTGATTGAATTTCAATCTGTTATCTACTGTGTATGGGTTTTGATGCCTTTTGCTGTCCATCATCATTCTGAGTTAAGATGAACTGCACTGAATGGAAGAGATGCTGATACTGCATATGTGTAAGACACGTGTTGGTACAATCCCTGGGTTCATTGATCATTCAGACTCCTGCTGTCCTTTCCTAAACTCTACACTGCACTTCTAGAATGCACCATGTAGTCTTTTAACCATCAGCTAGTGGTACAATTTACATCATTGTGTATGTCATTTGTTTGAAGAATCAAGTCTAGATGAAACTGGCAGTAGCGAATACCTATGTAAGAGGATAAGGTCCTTGGCATTTGGGTTCTAAACCTGTGTATGGGTGAATCCCATGTTGGAAGCAGGGAAGACTGTAGAACACTGTTGGTCCCACCGCTTTGCAGACCACTGAGGCACTGCAGGGTCTGTGGACAGAACAGGTACATTCCTCAGGTACAAGAGTCACACACTGTCTGTGGTCCTCTGGGGAGCTGGGCCTGGTGTTATGGAATACAGACTTTATTCTGTCCTGCAAGACACACTTCTGCTTGGGTGACTTTTGATCTTGGGCATTAGAAATGCAAACACAGTTGGATCTCCTTTTGGAAGGGCCATAAGGAAAGGAAAATATGGAGTATTCAACCAACAAGATATAAACCAACAAGGAAATAAAATAATTATATGCAAGTGATGCTTTCACAGAATCATGATTCTGTAATTATATGCAAGTGGTGTTTTGTTTAGTCTTACCAATTTGCTATAAATTCATAAAAAATCCAAGTCAATCTTTCAGCTGCTGTGTCTGTTTTGATGAGTGATATTTATTTTGGGTGACTAATGGATGTGAATAAAGACAAACCACAAGAGCACATGTGTTTTTACAATCATTTCTAATAAAAAAATAATTCCCTTGGCCGAAACCTTTTTCAGAGATTCCCAGTTTCAAAAATAGCCATTGCAAAAACAACTGAAATTAAAGCACATTTGTCTGAATCCATTTTAGTTTTTTCATTCTCCAACTGATTTTGAGACTTTTCTTTTTCCTGTTTCATTTCAATTCACATTAAAAAAATTTCTCTGCCTGAAGGGTGTAAAATATTGACCATTTTCTCAGTGCTCACTGCAATCCCTCCAGGGATCAGCAGGGGCTCCTCTTGGACTGTAGCTAACCAGGCTCTCTGCTCTCCTTCCTTGCTATTGACCAGCCCAGGGCTTTCCTCACTGGCTACCTGGTGCCGATTCTGTAATGCTGGGGAAACACAATAGTGCAAATATGTTCATGAATTCTCTCATTTTTCATCTCACAGAACATCCAAAAACTGTACTGGGTGGATCACTACTGATGTGTTTTCAAAGGAGACTGACTGTACTCCAAAACCAGGCAATGAAAGAGAAGCATCACCGCCACATTCAGGAGGTTATGATCACTGATAATGGGGACAAACTTTTGATATAGTTTTTCTATAGCTGAAATCAATGCATTATGAATTACACATCTAGATAAAAGAGAAACAAGTTCCCACACAGATGTCTTCTCTGATGATATTACATTGTCACAGCTGAATATAAGCTTACCTAGAATATAATGCTCTTGTTTGTCTGCAGTATATTTAGTTAAGCTTCCTGTAGCTCCATGATATTTGTACTCAGCATTTGGGTTTCAGGTCCTCTGGGAGGTGAGGACTTTGACCCAGGTGACAGGGAGATGCAGCTGACTGTGGTGGCCAAGGTAGCTCGTGAAAGCGTGACCCGCATCCTCAGGCTGACTAAATGACTCAGGTGCTTTCCTTTATGTGCTGCAAAAAACAGGAACAGAAAGAATTAGCTCCATTCCACCAACAAGCCTGGCCAAATGGTCACAAACCTGTGTTACTGATAAACAGACAGATTGCACAGTTGGAAAAACCATGTAATTAACTGAGGTGGGGTTTAGGACAGAACCATCTTTCAGAAGAGAACTGAAGATGATGAAAAAGGTGAGTTTTTACCTAGTTTATGTTGAATAATTTATGCCATTACTGAAAAACTGGATAAATTATTTTTTCATCTACATTCCAGCAAACAGAACCCCAAATCTCATACTAAGAAACATTCATTGAAGACCATTATGACTTATCATGAAAAAAGTTAAACACTAAGAGCAGTTTCTGTAAACTGAGTTGTAGATATATTATACAATACAAACTAATGCCTCTCCATTTTTGTTACAGAAACATGAAGAACAGTAATAATTGATGGCTCAATCTTTCCTATCCTTTAGCAATAAAAAATTATTATTTTTGTAGAGTGGGAGAGGAGGAAAGGAGTATTTTTCGGAATCAGCATTCATGTGATCTTGCTTTCTCACTCTGCCATTCTCTACATTTTTGTTGTTGTTGTTGTTGGTTTTTTTTTTGTTTTGTTTTACATGAAAGCTCAAATGAGAGAAGCTTTTAAGGCTGGGTTTCAAGTCTTTTAACTTCAGGTGCTCATGGTGTAGGTGTCTGGATCTGAGATGGCTGGCAGTAGATCTCTGACAGTCTGTGAAGTCCCAATGCAGCCAGCGGAGTTCAGGGTGAGATCTGATCTCCTGAGTAAGTGGCCTGACTGTGGCAGGATCCGTCTGTGCTGGGGTCTGTCTATCTTGCTCCCTAAAGGACATAAGTGCTATTGGTCAGCTCTTGATTGACTTTGCAGGTGAGCTTTAGATTATAAACCTATGCTATAAGTTAGATTTGGCACCACAGCTCTAGGATTTGTGTTCCAAGTGCCACTTTGGGACTCTGGGCTCTTTGGAGGCAGCCCAATCCGCCAGAGTGGACATGGGTACCTTTCCTGGATGAATGTCAGTGAAACCTCTGGGTAAAATTCCAGCTTTGATTACAATTCTCTATGATTTGCTTGTACTTTTAGTGAGGGTATGAATTCATTCCATGGCTTTTGATGCTCAAGCTGACAACTACGTGCTGGACATTACCTACAACAAAAATAGGGGAGACTTTCATGGCACTGTACCTAAAACTGGGAATTTGGTCAATAAAATACCAGAAACAACCCAGGCTTATGCATTTACTATCAGGTCACCAGAATGAAAGCGATGGGTTTTTTTCTGGCTTGTGTAACCTGAGAATTTATGGACCAAAAGTGAGGAGGCTTCTCTTTGGATATGGGGAATGAGTTTGAGGTCAGGTCCAGGCTTGTGCATTCCTCTTGATTTGCATGTGTGATAAAGCTGGCCAAGCACCCGTCTCTAGAGAACTGCCTGCACACCACACTCAGACTTTGCTTTGCACACCTTCATCTTTGTTTCTTGAGACCTGGGCTTTGTCAGGAAGAGCATAGCACCAGCTGCCTAACATGGAGAGGGAGTGGGAATTGGAATCACAGCCAGGAGCAGCACCACTAGATCAGAGCTGGCTGACTACTAGGACCAGCCACACCACCTGACGTGGCTGGTTCTGTTTGTCACTGTCTAGGTAGGTCATTGCCTGTCCCAGCTCCTGTACCATGTCTTGTGCCACAGATCTTCTGTGGACTTGGCTACAAAAGAGTTTGAAGGAGGTTCTGCCACTTGCAGAGCTCATCTGCAGCTCAGCTCCTGCTGGGACATGTAGACACTACAGCTATGCAAATAATGTCTGGCTAATAAAAGCAATCCCAAATGTTGTGGTTATTGCAATGAAAACAAAACTGTTGTATCCCTTCTTTCTTCATACTTGCAGTATGCTAGAATGATAAACATGAATTACCAGGTAAGGATTTGCTTTGAGCAGTGTTACTGAGGAATCAACCATGCTATTCTCCTGACAGGCAATAGGATATGCATGACTAATTCACTGAGAAAGAAAGAACAATGTCCTTTGTTAATATTAGATAGAAGGAAAACATTTGCATTATGAATGCAATGATTTTGTACCTGAATGTAATCAGCTTTGCTCAGTCTATTGCCCTTAAATGATTTCTCTGTCTTGCATGCAGAGCAAAAAAAACAACATTTCACAGCTCCTCATGAAAAGTGGCCAATCATTACTGCAACCCTTGGGACAACCCAGTCTGTGATAACATTCATGATGAATTGGTGGGGCATTTATGGAACCTTAACACCTCTGGGTTGTATTTCAGAGGACTGCAGACTGGTTTATATTTTCCTCTTCATTCACAGAGAAGTTTTCCCAGTCACTAAAAGTATCTTATTCACAACATCTCACCTGATTATTTGTTGTTACAGCACAACTGCAGATTCTTGCTTTTGTGAGGTCAGAAGAATGAACTTAGCTCTTCTGATAAAAAATTAAAAAATGGCTTAACCACAGGAAAGCTGAGGACTATATGAGCACTGAAGAAATTAGAGCCCTGAAACAGTTCAAAAATTCTACAAGCTGTTCACTCAAAAAA